>JAJHUT010000164.1:0-327673 GCA_020916435.1 Oxytropis ochrocephala
GGTGTACTTCGTTCAATTGCATGTTACGTATTGCTGGCCGCGAATTGTTCGCCAGATGCCACCTGATAAGTTAACCGCCAATGGCGCGGCGGGCGACAATTTAAACTCTCTCCTGCTTTCCGTTCGTCACCTGGCCGGAGGCAGTCGCTGAATACGCAGGTGAACCGACGCCGACGCCACCAAGGCAAGGGAAGGAAGGAAGGGAAGGAGGGCCCCGTCGGCGACTTCCGGCGCGTCCTCTGCAATCGGGCGGTTTCTCGCCAGCTCTCTCGAGCAGCTTCAATGTTTGGTTTCTGCCAGGCGCGGCGGCTGCGACGATGGCGGCCACCAGCTCGGCGCCAACGACAGGCCTGAAAAGTGATAAAACTCTCGAGCATCTTGGCCCAAGTTGGCCTGTGCGGAGTGTGTTTGTTTTCCCTCGCCGCTTCCTCTCGTCTGAAGTCTGTTCTAGACTCTTCTTGCCTATGCACACTTAATGACAATTTAAAAACGTTTGCAACTCTTTGAATTAGCTTGCCGTTTCAGTGGCGAGCAGCCAGCAGCACCAGCAAAGAGCCACCTCCACCAATAGGAGATTATCTTCTTCTCTGGCCAGGTGCAGAGGCCTCACTGTCGCCCTGGTTGCCTCTGCGCCTCTCTCTTCATCATCTTTCCATCCGAGCCACTCGCGCCCAACCAGCTTACAGTGTATAGACAGACGGAGGGAACTAGGGACGACGATTCCATTCAGATTGTCATCTCGAAGAGGCAGCGGCGGCTAAAGACGACAAGGACGACGAAGGAACAATCACTGGCGAATTTAGATTTTTAAGTAGATTGTCCTCTTCGTGTGCAATGTGTATGCTAAAATAATGCCCTGATGAGGGCCGGTCGACTTTGGACGAACTCGGACGAGCACCTCTCGACTTCAGCGGGCGGCCAGACGCGGATGTGCCGAGATCGAGTTTTCACGAGAGTCGCCATTGTTTCCAGGGCGGCCACAACAAATCATCGTCATTGGCCAGTACATCAAACGGCGGCCAGCTCATCTGCATCTAGCGACGTTCGCGAGCGAGCGAGCGAGGAAATCCAATGCCTTTGATTCTGCGTGCGGGGCCGCCCATTTAATCGAACGAGCGAAAAGGACGACGACGGCGATGGCCGGTTACATGGCCAGTCCATCTCGTTGATGATGATGGTGATTGTCGTCGTCGTCGTTTTGCATTGCAGGCTGAATACATGTGAACCATCGGCCACTCAGCTCATGTATCTTGTGTGTTGTATTTGGTTAGATTGAGAGGACCAAAAACAACAACAACAACGAGCAAGTGCGTGCAACAAACCGGCCGCCAGGATAGCCTGGCGCGAGTCCATTCAATGAGCTTAGTCGCCAGCCAGTTCCTTGTCGGGCCTGACATGAAATATCCGCATTGATTGTTGGCCTTTGTTGTTGTTGTTGCTGTCGGCCGCATGTTGGCCGGCCCATCGTCCAATTCAACTCGGCTTGTCGTTGTCAACTTGAGCTAATGTTTGTCGTAGTCGTCCCAGTCGGCGGCGGCACCGGCGGCGGCGGTCATTGCTTGCGGGCAGCCCGCTAGAGAGAACCAGTACGACGACGACGACGACGACGACTTGAACGGCACATGTAAATACTGCAGGCCAACCAAGACTGTGGGCCGGGCGCGTACGTGAAGAGTCGGCTGGTGGCGGCCAGTCGGGCTGGACGAAGCGACGGCCTGTCAGCGGCTGCCCAGCAAGATCAACCAACCAACCAGCGGCCGGCCGAGCGAGCAAGTCCGATGAGATCAAATGGCCGGCTGGAGTCCACAATTGATGGGCTGCGTTTCCATCGGCGGCGGCGGCGGCGGCGACAGCGGCAGCCAGTGGGCCCTTGTTGCCCTACAGTATTTCCAGAGAGACCGGCGCAAATTGACTCTGAAACATCGGAGGAGGCGGAGGCGGACTCCTCCTGTCTGGCCGGCCGGCTATCTGAAGGCTCCGCCCATATTTTTTGCATTTAGCTTGCCAACTTCTTTGCTCGCCTCCCTCCGACGGGCCTCTCGTCCCACTCGCGCATGATGTAATTGTTTTCGCAGTGGCCGGCTGGAAGAGGCTTGGGGCGGCGGCGGTGGCGGCGAGTAGAATGACGCCAGAGCAAGAAGAGACGACGAGGGACGACGAAATGAGGGGGCCCAAATAGCATTAAATAAGGGCTCGGGCATGGTATTGTTTTTGCTTGATGTTGATTCATAGTAGCCGACGCATTTTTGGAGCCGAAATCGATGTGTTGCCTCGTTTACGTGCAAACCGTCCAGTTAACAATCATTTTTTCCATCCGTCGCCTCCTTTAGAACACCCACAACCACCATCACCACCGTTTGTGTCTTGCCCAACCGTTGATTGGACGCGCGTGCGGCTAATTGTCCGCCTCGCCGGCCAATCGTCCTAATGCTGGGAGGCGCCGGCGTGGGCCATGCCCATTCATTGGCTGCATTCATGTAGATATGGCATGTGTTAACTATATAACAAGCAATCCATCGGTGCCACTGTGTTCGCGCTGGGGCCGCTCCTGTCTCTGTCGTGGATTCAATTAAGGCCAGCCGAGTTGTTGTTATTGTTTGCATTCGGATTTGCGTTCGGATGCTGCGCCTACACCTACAAAACAGAAGCCATTCGGCCCAAAGGAGATGGAGGCTCCTCTACTTCGGTGGCCTCTGCTGAAAAGCACACGTCCACTGGCGTCGTCGTTTGCCGCCTCCGCCACAACAACAACAACAAAACCAGCCAGCGAGATTGATGATGCAACCGGCGGGCTCCCACCCAAAACAATGGCCGAGCCGGACTACCGCGACGGGGCCTTCGCCAGGTTGCTGGCGGCCATTGCTATTGTTGTCGGCGGCGGCGGCTGGAGCTGCTGTTTGGACGTTGCAATTGTTTGTTGGCCACGAAGCGGGCGGTCAGTTTTGCCGCCGCCACCGCCACCGACTGATGATGACGACTGACATTTCAGCCATGCCAGTTTGTTCACAATTTAACAGACCACCCCACAGGCCAGTGGACGTCAGCACTTCTTCGCGCGAGATGGAGCGCGACTTTAGACACACACCCGCAGTGGAGGGGGACGCCATTTACAGTTATAGTTACCGTTTGTTTGTTGGTTTGTTTGTTTGTCTGTCGGTCGGTCCGTCTTTCTATCTACCCGTCTCGGTCGCCCTTTCGTGCCCCTCCCTTGCCAGGCCAGGAGCATTGTTAAGGTGGCCGCCGAGGTAACCGCAGAGCTGTGCGCTTTCCAACCGCCTCTTGGGCGCCCTTTTTAGTCTTACTTCCCCTCCGCAAATCAACATCGACATCCCACATCAACGTCAGCCGAGTTGGCTCGTCGGGCGCCCGCAACAAGCAATCATCATATCATTTCTGGTCGCTTGCGGCTCGGCCCCCGCGAGCGACGCCAACCTGTACGGCATCGTTCCTTTGTTTTTATTGGGTTTGAACCTCGTTCGTCCCCAAGGCCTCAGGGGCTCCAGTTTGGGAGCGCTCAATCGAAGAGTCAGCCACTTCAAGACAGTCGAGTTTGTCCGGCCATCCATTCGAGTGTTTGTTCCGCGGCCGACCATTGTTCGAGTGTTCAGCTAGAGGCAGCCGTATAGTCAGCAAACGACGACGACAACAGCAAACCACTGCAACCACCGACTGGAATCCAAAGTGGCGGCGGCGCGCCGCCGCCGAACGCAAACTGAATTATAAATTGCGCGTCCACTTTGGGTGAATACTGAAAACAAGTTTAAAGTAAACCAAACTGGCCACTTGTATTCCAGATAGCAGCCTCGAGCGGCCACCTCACAGCCAGCCGGCCACTCTCTGGTCTCTCGCGTTCGAGTGGGGCGCATAATTTGAAAATCCTCTGCCGTCTCTCCGCTTGCTCTTTGCTGTTTGTCTCCTCCTCTGGCTCGTCCAGCCTCGGCGGTCTCGGCCCTCACTCGTCCAGCACCTCAGAGTGGCCACCAGGACGACATCCAGCCAGGAAATCCAGCCGCCGAGCCTCGACAACTGCGGCGCCAATTGATTCTAAATCTGGTGGTGCTCGTCCATTGTGGGCGTCGGCGGCCTACTGTCGGCGGCCAGCCATTGCAATCGAGGCCAACCATTTGGAATTAATGACCCAATTGGAGCGGGTCAGGCCGTGCAGCCGCGCCAGCCACTGGCCTCAAAGTTTAGTTTGGCGCGAGATGGTTTCAGCTGGAGCCAAATCATCTCATTGTTGTTGTTGTTGACTTGTTGTTATTTGTTTGTTGTTGTTGTCGTCGCCGCCGGCAGTGGTGGCTGCGATTACGCAGCTCCACCTAAGCCCTTCAATGTTGCCGGCCGAGGCGGCAAAAACAATCGACATTATCGTCATTAGTGGCCGGCCAGTGTCTGTTTCTCTTTCGTCGCGGTTTTGTTTTAATTCAGCCGCCACTGCTTGGCGAGATGGTGGTGGCGACCGGCGGCCGCGCAAATGGTGGCGCCCGACGTGGAACTAGTCGACGGGGAGGCCTCGAAGGATCGCAGGCCAGACGAACAGAGGATGACGACAAATTGCAAACAATTTTGCTTTATTTACGAGAGAAGAAGGAAGCCAAACTGAAGGGAACCGAACGAGACCGAATTGAATTGGTGCGGCCAGCAAAACAACAATCGAGCCAATTTGTGTTGTGAGCCGGTGCCAGGAGCCAGTCAGCCAGCCAGTGGTTGGCGCCTAACTAGTTGCAATGTATTTCAGACACGCAGATAGCGAGAGGAGAAGCTCGTCAGGCGGACCCCAATTTAAAACAAACTATCTCTGATCCATTTCGGCTCCCTTCGACGGCCTTCGAGGGCGGCACATAAATATAAAATGTGGGCAACTGTCTCGGTTCATGATCAATGGAAGTGGCGACGAGCTTTGCCGGCTGGCTGACTGGATGGGCTGGCCCGACATGCAGCTCATTGCAACTTGGCGCTTGCATGCCACTTGATGGGCGCCAAGTCAGCAGAACGAGAAACAAACAGTGGCCGCCGCCGCCGCCTAATGGCAGCCAATCGATTGAAATGCCGAGTAGGACAATGCGCGAAGGTCGCCGGCGCCACCAAAATTGGCTTGACTTTGGGCGCCGGCCTTTGCTCGCCAGGCCAATCCAGAGCGCTCGGGGCGCTTTCGGGTCCCGTCCACCGACTCACAATTCATTCATTGCTTGTGTTTGCATTCTACTTCCTCCCTCTCCTTCTCCTCCTCCTCCCTTCGAGTGACTCGGCGGCCACCAATCAAATATGGTTCTCAATGTATGGCGGCAGCGGCGGTGGTGGCGGCCGTTTTTTGGTCGTCCATTGTTTGGCCGCCAAACTGCGCCATTGGCGGCTATATTTGGAGAGGCCGGCTGATGCATTGGCTAGTTGGTTTACATAAACAACAGCCAGTGGGATTGCAGTTGGAGTTGGAGTGTTGTTGTCCTTAACTAAACTCCACTGTGTGTTTGAATTTTATTTCGTTCACGCGCAAACCCCAACTTTGGGGGCTTGTTTAGCCGGAAGGAACATGCCAACACACACCCATTGAACAACAAACTACACAACAAAGAAAACATACACTCCATAACTAGACAGTCGCAACAGAAACATTGTAGTTGCTGTAGTTGTCGTGTTGTTGTTGTGGCTCGCATCTTCATCGACTCCCTTCGACCCATTCATGGCAAACACTGGCCGATGCAGAGGCAGTCCGAGAAGTGGTGTATATGGCTGACCAGCTGCAGTGACCACCATAGACGCCGCCGCCGCCTCCGTAACCCAAAATTAACTAAGCCGAGCGAGGCGAGCAAATTGGCCAGCGCCCCGATGGCCGGAAGCGACTCTCAATTTAGTTTCGCTGCGGCGAGATGGAATCCATTCGCCGTCTGCGCCGCTGATGATAGTTGTCCTTCTGGTAATCAGCCCCGACCAAACTGGCCGACTGCAGACGCATAGACTTGGCTCGGCTCGGCTCGGTGCGGCTCGAGGCGCAACTCTGATTGACTGCACTTTGGCTCGCTTGGCCTCTCGCGCGGGCGCCCGTCCGGCCGGAAGTCGGCCCATGTTGCAAATTGGCCTGCGCGCCGCCCACTCACTCAGGCGGCCGCCAGGCAATCAGCTCGGCTGGAAGACGACCACCACCACCACGAGCATGACGATGATGATATGCATCAGCCATTGTTGGCCACTTGTTTGGCCACTTGTTTGGTCACTTTGTTCATTATTTATTTATTTGTTGGCCCGTCCGGCTCGGCGCAGAGAGAGAAAGAGCGAAGAAGTTCGAATATGATAACAAATATGAGCGCTCGCACTGTTGGCGTCTTAATCAAACTCCTTCTTGGCGGCCGCCTCAAATGTCTGGCCAGCAAATCAGCGCCAGCCCGACAGACATTTGCCTCTATATTCATGTCATAGTCACCACTAACGCCATTCAAACCGGCTGCCTGTGTGTATTTACTTTCTTGCCTATTCATTCATTCGTTCTATCGTTGTTCGCTTGTCAGCTTGCTCGTCATGTCAGATTTGCTGGCGACATGACGCAAATAAGTAAAACAAACTCCCTCGCCAGCCCAACAAGACCTCAGGAGAAGACTCTTGTCGTAGTAGTAGTAGTTGTATTTGTTGTTGTTGTTGTTGTTGTTATATAAGACAAGCCACTCGTAGATGATAACTGGCTGGTTGGCTGTAACTTAACACTCTCGAAAGCTGTAAAGTTGGCGGCGGCCAAGATTTGGCCTCAGTGGGCGCGTGTTGGCCATTGGCCAACAATGACTGTAACAACGCCGCAGTCGGTGGTTGTTCGAGGCGGCTGGCAATACACCCATTTGAACGCCTGTCTCGGCCTGGAAGTGACAAGTGACGTGGCGGTGGCGGTGGAGGCGCCATTTTCGACGCTTTTGCCCGATTGACTTCGCGCGTCGTGTCTGGCTGGGAATATAAGCAAATTGCCTGGGACGACTCGCAAATTGAATCGTCGTCGGGCGCCATACTTGGCGTTGTTGTTGGCCGACGTGCAAGATGAAGACGCCCCATCTGGCGGCCGCCTCCAGCTCCACCTTGGCCTCGACCACTGCCACTGCCACTGCCACTGCCATTGCAGCAACAACAACTACAACTACAGCCATAGCCAGTGGCGAACCTGGCGGCTAGAAGGCCACCAAGTCGCTGGGGCGAATCTCGCGCGGCCGCCACTTATGTCGACTTGACTGGCCAACATTTAGCTTTAAACTGGCAATTTGCATCTCGTCCCGGCTGTTGATGTTGGCGCCCGAGTTCGCTTTTTTGTAAGTGGGCGCTCTTTTCCTTCAACTTATTGCTCCATTTTATAAATAAGAGGCCAGCAGCCCTTCTCGTGCAGCTGCCGAATGCGCCCGCCGCCTTCGATGGGATGCACTCGCCACCACTCTGGCTCGCGGCCATTTCATGCAAAAATCGTCGGCCAGTGGAACACTTTTTCATCGGCGCCTAATGTTTCAAGCAGACTCCGAGGCAGCCCTTCAGCCGGCTGCCTCATTAATGATCCAACGAAATCATTTCAAGACGTGTGGCCGCCACCGCCGTCGCCAGTCTTGGCCTGTCTGTTGTCGGCGCCTCGTCCGAAAAGCGCCCTCGAGGCCAGACCAATGACATGCGCGTCGGGCCACGACAATGTCCAGGCGAGCCTAATTAGCCTCGTCCTCGCCGGCAGCAGCAGCAGCGACAGCCTACAACGACAACAACTCACCTGACGCCGAATGTCGCGTGTCGCGCCCTCATTAACGCCCTCGAACTGCCCCTGGGACCCCCAGAGAGGGCCTGTTTTTGCGCCAGCGGACGCCAGAGGATTGTCGCCAGTGTCGGCGGCGGTGGCCAATTGATTTCCGCTCGACGGTGGCCATAACTTATTGATAGTTTGCGATGCCTTTGTTGTCCACGTCGTTGTCGTCGTTGTAGTGCTTATATAAATGACACGAACACGAAAACAATGTCCTTCCGTCTTGGCAAACAAGCAAATAAGAAAAAGTGTTGATCTGTCGTGACTTATGTTGTCTCCTCTTTTGCGGTGGCCACCGACAGTTAGCTAGCGGCCAGCCATCCAGCCAGCCGAACACAAAAACAAGCAGAGGACAGACGACATTATTTTTGTGCTCGTCGTTCTGGTGGTGGCGACCGCCGCCGCTGCCAGAACGCAGATTCCAGCCAATTGATTTAGTTTGCCGGTTGTGTTTGTGTCACGAGCACGCGCACACTTTTGCGAGCCTCCTCGAGGCGCCTAGCGACTTTCGGTTGGATGCAAATTAGCTGCTTGTTTGCTAACCACCGTCTGATTGGCCTCGATGACGCTGGCCACTGATTAAGTCCCGACGACGCGACTTGGGAGCAAAAGCCCCAACTACCGAACTGGTTAACTGAAATGTAATCCAGGCGACTGAATACCAAACACTAACCACTTTTTCCTTGTTTCTCTTCGTCCATCGCGCAGATTCCAACATCCTCGCCATGGACCAACAACACCAGAAGCAGCAGCGCCCGCAAAGCCGCCAGGTCAAGACAACAACAACAAAGCCCTAAGACACGACAATCGCGCTCCTTTTCGCGATGATCCGCCCGGCGAATTGATGTTCAGCAACGTAACGGGCGCAGTGGCTTTCTGCGGGGTCGCCCGCGAACTCCGAGCGAGCCATAGCCAGGGCGGACAAACAGCAGCAACAGCAACAACAGACCTCCCTCTAACCAGCAGACCTTATATCGACTGGACAGCGGCGCCACTGGCAGCCCCACCGGTGGCGGCATCCACATCAAATGGCGGGGGAAGGAGAACGGCGACGACGTGGGCAGGTGGTCTATGTTGGCTCGGCGCCCGACGGCGGTCAGCAACAGCGCGCCCCCTTAGGTATGTCCGGCCCAGCGACATGGCGCTCGTGTTCGAGCCTTCCGCGCGGCCGAGTACCGGCTGGACGTGCACGCGGCCACCTATCGTTGCGTGGCGGCCAGCCCCGGCCACGGCGCCACTCTGGTGAGCCGCGAGATGCGCGTGCGGGCCGTCGGCCGCGCGCCCTCTGGCCCGCGCCCGCCGGCCTCCAGCTGGAGGTGCTCGACGAGATGGTGATCGAGGCAACAGTGCCCAGTTCAAGAAGTGCCAGATGCCGGCCGCGGCCGGCGCCTACCTGCAGCCGCTCGACTGGCTCGAGTCGCCCACCGAGGCCAGCTTCTCCGTCCAGTCCACCACGCAGGCCAGTTTGCCCCACCTGTTTCCCGCCACCGCCAGCCAACAACAATCACCGAATCAGCCTTCCATTGACTCGTCGTCATCAGCATCAACAACAATCGTCCAAATGTTAGCCAACAACAGCAAGTGGCAACAACCAATTAACACCACAGCGCTCAGGTACTTGCTGTGGACCCGAAAACGGGCGATTTGCATATACCGAACGTCAATTCGAGCCTCAATTATCGCTCGTATCGCTGCCGGTGCATAAGAATATATTAACCGGCGAGATCGTGGGCTCAATCAATCGCGGCAAGCTGATTGTGGAGCCTCATGCGCCAATTATTGCCAACTGCCACCTATCCGGCCAGTCAGAGTGGCCCCTCGTCGGCCTCATTCAATCAGCTCGCATCGTCGGCCGTCAACTCTTTCCAACAGCAACACTCGTCGTCGTCAACAGTGCCATGGCCAGCTACGAGGAGGGCGAACTTGTGATGCTCGCCTGTCGCCAGCAAGCCCTCCCGAGGGGCCCAGGTGAGCTGGTTCAAGCGCCTGCCCGACGAGGAGCTCCTGCGACGCCGCCAGTCAGCCAGTGCTCGTCCCCCTTTGTCGACTAACGACCACGACAACAACTCGGGGTCGTTTCGCGCAACTAAACAACCTGCTGTTCATCAGACGGGCCGGAGCGAAACGACACGGGTGTCTATGTGTGCCTGGCGAAGAACTCCTCGGCGAGAAGCGCGTCGAAACGAGTCTACAGGTGCGAGGTAAGTATATGAATGTTGTGATATGATGTATACACTTATAAGTTTGAGTCATTATTAACATTGGAGTTCCTTAACAAACATCCTGCGACAGCTCCGTTGAGGGCCAGACTGTCTGCGTCGGCCAGCGTGCTTGAGCGCTGGGCAAGTCGCTGGCGCTCGAGTGCACCGTCTCAGGTTATCCAATCAGCCAGGTGGTGTTTCGGCACAACAGAAAATGTGATCAAGTCAATCAGCGGACCGGCCAGCAAGTCGACGACATCCAGCCAGATGGTGGACGAGCGGGCTCCCGCCACCGCTGCCGCCATCGTCCCAACAGCAACAGTACAAATATTTACCTTCAACTACGAGCCGACGGCCAGCTAGCAACATCTACGGCACGGCTCAGGGCCGAGCGCGGCCCACCGCCACTGAGGGCGACCCCAAACAATGTCCAATTACTTTGTGGTGGATAGCCTGAACGAGCAGCAGCAGCAGCACCAGCAGCCGGTGATATTTGGATCGGATCAAACCGGCGACACGGAGCTGCTGGAACAACTGGACGAGCCTGAAGAGTCCGAGCGGACGCTCGACGACAGAGGCCAGACGCCGGCCAGCGCCAGCGCCAAACTGGAGCCACGTGATTGTGATAGTCCTGGAGCCCCAGCACGCGGGCGCCTACCAGTGTTTTGCCCACAACCAGTTGGGCGAAACCGTCCAATCGAGCGCCTACATTCGGGTGCTCGACGATCCGCCCAAGTTTTCGGGACACCTTCCGAGGGCCGTCTACGAGCAACGGCAGGACATCTCTGTTACTGTGCTCGGCCAAGGCCAATCCACTGCCCGAGATCACCTGGTCGCTGGACGAGGCGCCCATCCCCGAGTCGGCTCGAATGCGTTTCGGCGACTTCGTGACCAAGGACAACCTGGTGATCTCCTACGTGAACATAAGCTCCATCCAGGTGATCGACAGCGGCCTATACAGGTGCACGGCCGACAATGGCCTGGCGCAGGTGTCGCACGAGGCGCAGGTCAGCGTATTGGGCCCGCCCCTAATCCAAACCCATGCCCAATGTGACAGTGCTCGCCTCCACTACCTTCAGACAGCGCCGTCCCGTTGCAGGCCATCCCATAGGCGACATCCAGTGGCAACCACAACGGCCACAGGTTGCCCGCCAACCATCGGCAGCGCGTGCACGCCAACGGGACACTCTTGAGGTGGAGCACATCGAGCGGGCGGCTGGCGACGAGGGCGAGTACATCTGCATAGCCAGCCAGCAGCCGCAGTTGCAGCCGCCCACCCAGGCCCATCTTCAACAGGAGGTCGCCTCTACGGCAGCCACCAACGAGGCGGCCTCAAGCGCAGCAGCCGCCACGGCCGTCGCCACGCCTACCCCCGTAACAAGGCCGGCCCCGCCTACGGGTCGGTGCATGTAAGCGTCAGAGTGAGGCCCACCATTGAGCCGTTCAGTGTGGGCAGGAACTTTCGCGAGGGGCCAGCGCGCTCCATAATGTGCACCATCAGCAGCGGCGACCTGCCCATCAGCATAAGCTGGTTCCGTAACCACCAATAAATTGCTGGTGCCCGACACTCGCCGGGAGCCTCCTCCAGCAGGCGCCGAGCAGTGGCAGTGGTGGTGGCACGCCACAGGTGGCCTCGAGCGACCACCAGCAGCCAGAAGCCGCATCCATTTTGCCGAGCGTCACCATTTCGCGCGTCTCTGATTATTCATCGACGCTCCTGTTTGAGCCGCTGTTGGCCCAACACTCGGGCAACTACACCTGTTTGGCGCGCAACGACGCCGGCAGCTCCAGCCACCAGGCGCCCATGGTAGTTCAAGGTAAGTAGCTAGCTAGCTGGCAGCTGGACGACGAGGCTCCGCATTCTCGCCCCATGGATCAGTGGGACAATTTTAAAGTCGCCAGTAATTGTTTTCGAGCCGCCAGTTCCATTGCCCATTGTGAGCAACGAATAAAAGGGCGGCCTGGTTGGATGTCACTGGCGGCCGGACGACCAAAAAGACGATTAATGATCCCGATTGCGTAGGCTCGCGGCCGACCAGTGGCCATCGACCAGTGGCAAGCAGCCCACCTCCACTTCCGGCGCCAGTTGGGCCACCCGCTGCTCGTGGCGAGCGCCGCCGGACTGTGGCCGATAATTTAAGGGCGACTCTCAATTGGCCGCCCGGCCGGCATTAATCTCGATCGTAATCCTTTGCTTTAGTTGAGTCTACGTTGGCCGGACGGACGGACGAATCTCTTTGGCGACTTAAATGATGACCAATCATGAGGCCGAAATAGTATTGGCAAGAACAACAACAACAACAACTGCAATAATGATAATCTTCACTGCCGGACGGGCGACCAAACCCGAAGCAGCAGCCATGAGAGAATTAACGAAACAAGTGGCCCAACAACGGTGGCCCTTAACTCTTGTCCGCGACTTTCCAAAAGTTCAATTGAATTTTTGCTCGCCCGCTCGGCCGGAAGTGCGCCCAGTCAGGTGGACGAGGAGCGCATTGGCATCCAGTCGAGTCCAGTCTAGTCTAGTCCGGTGTAGTCCAGTCAGGCCGGCCAGTGTCAATTTGAAGTGAAGTATCTGCGAGTATTGGCATTTGAGTGACTTGCGCTGCCCAAACTCGAGGCGGACGTCAATATCGACGACGACGCCGGCCACTTTCCGCCAGCTTGACCAGTAACAAAGAAAGAACAACGACAAAGTCGTTCCAGACGCAGCTCCAGTTGCCTGGCAATTGTATTGGCTGCCCGACGGCGCCACTCCTGAGCCATTGAAAGCGCCCAATTTAGTTAGCATCTGCCATCATCGAGCAGTTCTAATGCTTGTCGTCGTCGTCCTGCCACAGTTCCTGTCGTCTGGCCAGTGGCACAAGTCGCTAGGGTAACAAGCAAGCGACGGCCAGCCTGTCCTCTTGCATAATCGCCCAGTAGCCAACCTCACTCTATTCGTGATCATTGGCGCGTTTCAGCCGACTGCCAACAGACTAGGGGCAGTCGCCAGTCCTTCGTCTTGTCGGTTGCCGGATGAGAGGCGACGTATCGGCCGCTCCAGCGCCATGACTGACTGACTGACCGGCTGGATGACTGACTGACTGACTGACTGATCAAGTGGAGCGCAATTGTCAGGTGCGATCAGTAGGCGAGGCTTATATTACGCGCCAGCCATGTCGGATGAATGAGGGCATTCAATTGATTGGCTCGGACTTGGCCAGTTTAGTCGTTTGATTTAAGCTGCTTATCTATGGGCGCCGAGCAGTTTGAGGTAACTGAGACACTTCTGTAAATTGGCGGCCTCGAATGCCGAACAAGTTGACCCTAATTGAGCTTAACGCGCGCGCGCGCGCAAACCGGCTACTGGCGCCCTTTGACAGTAATCAGTGCCGTTAATTAGTTGGTCGGACGACGTCGACGACGCCAGGTAAGGCGGCACTAGCCGGAGGGCCAAGCTTCACCTCTGGCGGCTGTGTGTCATCGTCGTATTATTGTCGACTGATACATGACAAGATGGCGCGAAGACGAGCAGCGGAGATGCGCCCACTTCCTGCCTGCGGGTCAACATCGCTCGGCTCGAGGTCCCGCGAGAGGGATCCAGTCGTGGGAGAGCCACGAGAGCTGTTCAATTCAATTCAATTCAATTCAACTCTATTCTATTCTATTCGAAGGAGGGCGGCCTTTTTGGACGCCCGACCAGCGACTATAATGAGAATGATAATGATGATACCTAAAGTTGTTTCTGTTTAGAGGCCAGCGGGCGAGTCCTCGTTTGTTGTAGTTGCTGTAGTAGTGGTAGTGGCGGGGCGCTGTTGTTGATTTCGTTGTTCGGGCAAACTTCCGGCCCGAGGCGAGCGAAACCTAAATGTTGGAGTTCATTGTTGGCCCCTTTTTCTACCTTTCGTGCGAGCCGTCGCCCGCCGGACGGCCGGCCTGTCTTAGATGGGCGCCCGAACGAGCGGCCAAAAACCATCTTCTCGTCGTCGGCCAGTGGCCGCGTCGATCGTCAGGCGGCCACCCCCAAGTGAACTGGCGCCCTGATGGAGTCGCAATGAGCATTCAGTTGACTCTGGGCGATATCCTCTAACAGTAACGACAACAATAACGAAGACGACGACAACACAAACACATCTCAATCAAGACACTGTCTGGGCTAACTTGCGATGTCTTAACTCAGCCAGAGGACGAGTTGCGTCATTTGCACGCTTGAATCATTTCCATCTCTCTCTCTCTCTCTCTCTCTCTCTCTCTCTCTCTCTCTCTCCTCTCTCTCTCTCTCTCTCTCTCTCTCTCTCTCTCTCTCTCTCTCTCTCTCTCTCTCTCTCTCTCTCTCTCTCTCTCTCTCTCTCTCCTCTCTCTCTCTCCTGACTCTGGCGCCCATGACTCTAACAGTTTGCAGTGCCGAAACAACATTGCATGTTGTCTCTCCTCTGGCCGGCCACTGTCGGCGCCATCTTGGCCGAAGTGCAAGTCCAAACAAGGAACGCCCACTCGCACAGCCACCAGACGACTTCGACTGGCCGACGACAGAGGCGCCGCCGGCTCGTCCTTATGGCGGCCGTCTTCAGTTGTCGTCGATTGTCTCATAGGGTCGTTTAGTTAAAACGACTCCGGGCCGGCCCGCTCGCTGTTCTAGTCGCTCGTCAACACCAGACCGGCCAACGATGGATGCCAGGCGGCCGCCAAATGGCCCCAAGTGAGAGATCGAGATTTGTCATTTTACTTGTTTTTGTTTTGGCTCGGCTCTGCTCGCCTCAACCGTTACAGTATCATCTCGCCATTGTTGTCGCTGTCGTGTGGCCATCTGTGTAAATAACAAATGGCCGGCCCGCCATTTGGGCCCGCCCAGATGCTACCGGCCATTGTCGTCCGTCTGTCTGTCTGTCCATCTGTCTGTCTGATGCGTTCGGCTCGCCGCGCCCGACACGCCTACTCAGCTCGCTCCTGATCCGACTTGAAGCGGCGATTTTAGGTCGGTCAGTCAGTCAGTCAGTCAGTGTGTGGGCTTTATTTGGGCCAAACATTAAATTAACTGGCCAGATTTGACATAGAATTGCCGTCAAACACAACACAGACGACAGAAAACACAAGGAGCCCTCGAAATGGGCGCCCTGAAACAAGTGAGCCAAAAACGACAATAACGATCAGTGAGAGAGAGCAGGGCGGCTCATTTAATTGAATAAAGAAGCAACTTGTTTCAACTTCCGACGACGACGAGAACGACGGCGGATCATCAAGTCACCACTTAATTGTTATATGAATGTCTGCTGCCAGATGTACTTGTCGACCTAACTGCCCTGGTCTGCTAATTGAAGGCGAACGGCGACGGTAGGACTCATTCCCGCCCGGCTGTTGCCTAGTTTCAGGCGAGTGAGGCTGATATGGAGCTGTGAACTGACCCCAGATTAGTGTCCGTTCGAGTCGATGAGGAAAAAATGGAGTTTTGAAGTGAAAAATGGGGCCCGAATTGGCGGGATAGAATGGAAAAAGAGCTGCCCGATAACAGGGTCGAACTGTTGACCTTCGCGTTATTAGCACGACGCTCTAACCAACTGAGCTAACCGGGCGGTGTGCTATTAGCATGGGGGCATTGAGCGCTATTTAAATGCAGTCTGCAGGCGACGCAGGCCGAATTCCTGCAGCAGCATCTCAAAATCGTTTTTCTCTGACATGTGGTTCCACATCGTTGTAACGCGCACTTGATGGTTCGGTACACGCTACAATGTATTTATAAGGGTTGTTCTAGCCGACACTGTAACTTGGGGTATATAGATGATGATATTAGGTGTTTATTGTTTGAGCGCTCGACGGCGACTGGTTATATTTAGGTGCTGGCACGCCGGCGTCGGCGTCCAGCAGCGCGAAGTTCAAATGACGCAGTAGCTCCGCTACATCGTCAAACCCGACAAAAATAGGTAGATCATCAATCCTAGTAAATCATGATTATTATATTTTACATCAACTCCATAGTTTAAGTTTTAAAACCAAAACTTATTGTTTATCAGCGCTTGGTTGGCCGTACCTAACAAGTATGGTCGAATTTAATGGGCCGCAATGATTTTCTATTTATCTAAAAGTCCCTTTCTGGAACTTTCATATTTGTGTTGCGGCCCATTTCGTTCATGGGCCAACAATAAGTATTGCCCCCGCATCTCCCCTCTCTGGACACTTGTAATCATATCATATTTGTTCTACAAATGGAGCCCGAGCTAGAATAGAAAGCTAATCTAGTGAACAAGAAGACATTTGTGTCATTGTCGTCGTCGGGGCGGCTTTATTGTGTGACACAAAAGATCAAGTTAAATAATAGCAACGGCCAACAGAACAGTCTGATCTACGTCGGTTAGGCTAGTCGAGAAAGGGAAGACTGCCGACCGATCACGTTCGATGAGGGGTGGCCATTATTGTTGGGCCAGTTTAGTCAGTAGCAGTGCAAAAGTCACATGATTCAGTGCGGCCCAGAAGCCAAATGGATTTTGAAAGTCTCAACTGACCAAAGACGACGACGACGACGACGAAGACCAACATGACAACATTAAGCGAGGCCACCACAGCCACTGAATCATTGAATTAAGTTTCTAACGACTTTGTACGAATGTAATATCTTGTCGTGTGTGGCATTTGCAATCATAGTCAGGCCCGTTTTGACCTCGTCGCAGTTAGGTCCATTATTAATAACAACAACAACGACGACGGCGGCGGCGATGACCATAATATTTGTTCAAACATTTCCCTCTCTCGCTGCCTTTGATTTGGTGCCATTCTATGTGTCTGTTTGTTCTATCATCATCATCATCACCCCTTGAACGCCACCGACCACAACACAATTTGCGGTTTCTTATTCAAACAACATTAAAATGATGCCCGTCCGATGATGATTTGGGCTCGCGTCCATTAGCGGATGAGAACAAGTGGGGCGCTGATGGTGATGATGGTCTTCGTCGTCGTCGTCGTCGTCGTGTCCAATTCATCTCGACCTCAACAGCTAACAAGCTGACCGGCTTCGTGTGTGAGAGTGATCGTAATCAATTCAGCTCGCTCGTGGCCAGCTGACCGGCCGTCGGAAGGAGCCCGCCAAGATGACCGGCCATTTCCGTTGGCTGGCCATTGTTTTGTCCAGTCCCACTGGCGGCGCCAACATTCGCCGATGATGGTCCAAGTCGTCTTGGTGGTCAGCTATTAGTGTGTGACATTCTCTCGTCTCGCGCTGGCTGTCGTTGTCCACTATTTGGAGGCGAATAAGACAACAACAGCAACTACAACCGGCACTACTAGATAAGATCATCATTAAGTTTGCTACAAGCAAAGCCAACTAAAGTTAATAGTTTTGTTAGATATAAATTGCCGAGCCGACAGAATAGCACACAATACAATAGTCGGGGGCGGCCAGACTATACTACAGCGGCCGGCGAGAATGAAAAGAATTGATTAATTGCTGGCTGCCGCCGCCTCAGCTGGACGGCCCTAACTGTAAGTTGGCATGACGCGTTTCGCATTCCAATTGGTGGCTCTCCTCGGGTTGGGTCCGGCCACTTCCGGCCACTTGCCAATTGGTTAATGTAAGATGTGCGTTTCACTTCGGACAGGAGTGCCGAGCGAGTGGATTCGATCGAAGTCGTCCAATACATTGTCTTTGGGGACTATGGGGCGATGGTTTGTTGTGGCTCGCATCGGAGGCAAGTGATCGGAATTTTAAAAATCAAATGCCCGCCAATGTGAGCTGCCCGAGCGGAGACGACGACGACGACGACCACTCTCAAGTAGTTGATTAATTTAAGTCTCTGGCCGGAATGGAATTGGGCGCCATCCCCACCCGGCGGCACTGATACACTTGACTGATTCCCGGCGACATGACGTTTCTGTTGGCCTCATCTCGTCGCTATCCTCTTGGTGGTGGTGGTGGTGTTGGTGGAGTCTCGAGCCGTCGTCGTCGTCTTGATTTGAGCGCAATTGATTCAGGCCACTCGTTCACTTAATCTAAGGACACTCGACTAGGTGAGGCCGCCGAGAGAGTGTCTCATCATTAATTGGTGGAGTGTAAATTAAAAATTGTCGACTCGAAATAGTGCAGTTTGCCTGAGGAAGGCTACCGAACTAACAAATCGAGCGTGCAAGTTACTTTTTAAATATTCTCTGTCGTCTCCTACTTTGGGGCGTCTCTTTTGGCCGTCGGCCGACCTCCCAGCGTAATGATAAGATAAGACAGGACGACGACCAGGATAATCTGCGATGCGCCTGGTCGATTATTCCGATCGATGTCAAGCAACATAAATTAGGTTCGGCTTGGCGACGGCGTCGTCAGAGACTCCCAAGAGCCCAAGATTAATGGAAAGGCTGGCCCTTTGCTGGCTGGCCAATGTTTACTACGACGAGCAGACTCACACGAAGACTCTTGGCCTTCGGGGCGCATCTCAATGCGAGACGCAAGTCAAGCGGATCCAGTGGCGAACTACAACCACCGGCCAGTAAGATGATTGATTGTCCGCGCAATAATCACAGCAACGGCCCTCCGTCAAGCCCCGGCATTGATGGTAGTTGTGGTGATCGCCACCATCGCCGCCGCTCGAGTCGCATAGACACAAACACTTGTTTATTAACATCAACTGCACGGAGTAGTCACTTAATTTCAACAACAACAACCAAGACCACTAATTGTCGGGCCCCACTCGCGCCGGAAGTGCGCCGGCCACTTGTAGTGGGCCGAAAGGGAAACGAACGACCGAGCGGACGAGCAGGAAGACAAAGTGGCGGAAGCCAGTCAATCAATCATCAGTCGCAATCCGACTGGTTTGCATTTCACTCTGCGCCCAATGAATGACAACAACTGGCTTAGTTTGTCAGTCGACGGCCGGCCAGAGGAGTCTCGTCGTCGTCGTCGTCCTCATGTTTGAGCTGCGCGGGAGAGACAGAAAGAGCCAGATGGCACCTGATTTGTCTTTGCCGATGCAACAATCGATCGATCGATCAGCCGGCGGCGCGCCGAGTGATTGTTACATCAAACACCAGTAGGCTCGCTCGGACATCATCGTGCGCCAAGTCGCTAGGAGACTGTGGCTCGCGCTTCCGGTCGGTGGTGGCGGCACGCAGACGCAAAGATTTATATGTCGCCCGCAGTTGGTGTCTATCTGGTTGTAAAAACCTCTATTCCCATCCATCAATTGGTTTAGCTTATTGTCGCTGCAGATGGAAGTTGCTGTGCGTTGCCTCGTCTCACTTCGCCCGGCTCGTCCCTTCAATTGATGAATCAGATTGGCGCCAGAGCCTCGCCGGAGTCTCGCCGAAGCCTAGCCAAGCCATTTAGCATCGCTAGAAGCTCGCAATTGCCGCTATGTTTGTCGCTATTGTTTGTTATTCAGTCCACTAGCGCGCGGGCGCCCATTTTGTCAAGTCAGGGCAAAGGTCGGCGTCTCGAGGGAGCCGAAACAAGACACACACACACACACGCAAACTCAAATGCTGTCAATCCGCCACTAGATAAGAGAAACAGCAGCAGCAATGACAACAACCTTTGCTCACTTCAATCGATGTCTTCTGTCTCTGGCAGCCGCCGCCTCCAATTGATCTCTGGCTAGCCCCACCACTTCCAGTGCAATTGAAATGTATTGGCGCGCCTGGCCGAGAACAATTTAAATGCCACTCATTCCGCAACACTACTAGCGACTTTGCGACTTGTCGCTGTTTGTCTGTCTATGTGGCCGTCCGTCTGTCCGTCCGTCCGTCTTTCCATTGGTCGGTTTGATTTAATTTGACGCCATGCCAACTGGCTGGCCAAACGCTTCCTCTGCCGGCGGCGGCCAACTTTGTGGCTGCTCGCGAATCAACAAGCTGAGAGGCAAGATGAAGTCCTCAAAGTCTTGAATATACAGAGGCGTACATGCAACCAGACGCGAACACACTTCCATTGATTTGCCGCGCAACGAAAGCATTTTCATACGCTTCACTTATTAGCATGATGATGATGGCGGCGTCCGGCTGCTCGCCGTGTATTTGTGTTTGTGTATCTTTCATTTTAAAAGAGGGGGCCAGTTTAAAGTGACCAATGCCAGCGAGGATGAGCTCAATTGGAAACAATAACAACGGCCGACTAGAGCCATGAACTGGACGCCGGCCAGTGTGGACTTCGGCCGAGCTTTTGCTAGCCTATACTAACAATAAATCAAGCATCTCTTTTCATTCCATCGGAGCGGCGAATAATCTGGCGCCGCCTAGTCGACCCGCCGATAGTTTCTCTGTGTTTGTGTGTATTTGTGTCGCCGACTTGAGGGCCAAATTTGGTCCGTCCACTCGATTCACTTCTGATTTGTTGCCGTTCGAGATGTTGTCGTTGTTGTTGCTCTCGTTCTCGTTGTCGCGGCTCAAATCGACTGTGCAAAACTTCAGCATTGATAGCACTTTTTGTTATTTTATCAGCCAGCAGAACCTTTCACTTCAAATTAACTGGCCGCCTTGTTTGTTGTGCGTGGCGTCCGAAGCCGTGGCGGCGGCGGCGGTGGAGGCGCTTCTACTGCAAACAGATGTACTTAAAAAAATTTAAAGAAAAAACTGGCCCCTTGTTATCTCTCACGCTCGCCGCAGATGTTTACATTGGGCCCACCTGATGGAAGACGCTCTAGGACAGCCAACAACAAGACATCCTTAAAGTCTTCTGGATCTCATCCAACTAACAAGACGTTCCAATTGTCGATTCTCCTCGAACACACTACTGCAGTGGCCCCCAAATGGTCTATCGAGCCGAGGGACACCAACATCGTCCGTGGCAGCTCGGCCAGCATCGACTGTATGGCTGGCGGCTTCCCACCGCCAAGGATCATCTGGACGAAGGCGTCGGCAAGCAGCACAGCCGACGGCTCGGCTCAGACGCCCCTAGCAGCCTCTGCGGCGGCCGCAACCGCCGGCAAACAACCGGAGGCTCAGCCAGGTCTGCGCACCATCTGGGCGCTTGGGTAAGTTCCTGGATCGAATGGGAGAGTTTTGATTCATTGCTTCCATATTTACCTGATGCTAATCAAGTAACTAACCAACACCCTATCCACCGACTATTCAGCGCTCCATTGTGTCCAGCCCGCATCTGCAGGTGTTCGAGAATGGCTCGCTGAACATTTTGGACGCGCGCGACTCCGATCTTGGCCACTACATGTGCCAGGCGTCCAACGGCGTCGGGCCTGGCCTCAGTAAGGTCGTCCGTCTGGTCATCAACGGTAAGTAAGCCGCTCGCTGACACAAACAAGTGGACGGACAACACACGAACTTGATGTTTTCTTTGATTTCTTGCATGATGTTTGCGACGATTCAACGCTCGAGCAAGCGTCGTATCATTTCCAGGGGCGAATCATCGATCGGCGTGGACTCGACGCCATTGGAATCGAGTCCACGCAAGCGACACTGAAAATTATACGGCACCCAACTGGTGGCGACTCTTGAAGTGGTTCGCGCCGGCGCCAGGTCGGCTTCTTTTGAATATATTGAGCACTAAATTTATCAACATTCTCCTCTCTCTCTCTCTCTCTCTCTCTCTCTCTCTCTCTCTCTCTCTCTCTCTCTCTCTCTCTCTCTCTCTCTCTCTCTCTTCCTTCACTATCTTTGTCTGTCTGGTCGACTCTTTTTGCAGGAGAAACTTATTCTGCAGCTCTGATTGTTCTGTTTGTGCTATTTTTGCTACTTGTCGAGTTTTGTTTTGCACAACAAAGACAAGAAACAAGCTCATAGTTAGAATCCAATAAAACCAGACAGATACACACAATGGAGCTTGTTCCTCTTCCATCACACTATATGAAATCTTGGTTGTTGTGATGGTAATGAGAACAACTCCTCATCGACGCTGACGTGCCGACGTTCACCGGAAAATGTGATTCTAAATCGTCAGAGCGAAGAGAAACGGCTGGATAGACAGACAGAGAGATTCGCTAATTGATTGGGCAACACTAACACTTGTTGGTGCTTGTATTTCTGTTGTTTACAAAATGTTGCAATTAGATAAGGAAAACTAGCGAGCAGAGAAGGTTCCAGCGCCGCCGTAGATCACAGTTTTTCCTGTTGGTGCGGCCGCCATGAGGTTATATTTATCAGCTACCGCCAAGAACGGCCACCACCAGCGCCGTTGGCTCTAATGGGGCATGAGCCGTCAGTTGAATGATGATTGTCTCTCTTTTACTGATCGCAAAATCATCTAAAAGAGTCACATGCTCGATGGAGATCACATCCTCAATTGCATTTTGTTGCAATGGCAGCTCTGTTGAGTTGAGAATCTGGTTTTAGTTTGAGTTGAGTCGGATTTGAAAGAGAGCGAGAGAGAAAGAAACACATCAATGTTTTGAGTCGAATCCGAGCGAGAATTTTCCCAGAATTGATTATCGAGAATTAATTAATTAATTTCGTGGTGGTGATGACGACAGCAACAACAAACAGTATCAATTCGATCATCACAAGCATCTATGCTGGTTAATTGCTGTATTGATTAGAGGACGCCGTTCGTTATCTGTCCATATTGATCGGGCACCATCAGCAACAGGCTGTTGGTTTTTAATTGCATTTCTCCTTTCTGGAAATAATACAGCAGAACAGAACAGAACATTCTAATATTCGTCGTCGTCGTCGTCGTCCTCCTCCTCCTCCTCCTCCTCCTTCTTTCAATGTGCAAAACATACTGACTTACGTGACGTTGTTTATCGTCCACAAATACAAATACAAATACAACAACAACAACCACCACCACCACTAGTTGCCGCCCAATTTCAAACTCGCCATTCGGTCCAATACGTCGCGCGCGGCGAACAAACTCATCTCAAGTGCCAAACAAAAGGTGATTGGCCAATCAGCCTGCACTGGCTCAAGAACAGGCACCGCCTGGAGCCGGTCAACCTGCAGGAGGCGCCCATCAGCCAGCTGACCAATGTCGGCTCGGCTGCCTCTGTGCCGGGCGCCCATCAGCTGGCCAACACCGGCGGCCCTGCCCTCCTATCGAGCTTGACTGGAGGCCTGTTGATGGCATCCAATCCCATTCCGTTGGCGGCCTTCGACGGCCTCCAATTCAATCCAGCAAGTGGAAACCAATCCAACCAGCAGCAGCACCATCAACGTCGTAAGTACGACGAAGACGGCGACGATGGCGGCCACGCCAGGAGACACTTTTGGTCAGTGGCCGAGCAACTGAACTCGATACTATTGGCCAGTAGCAGCAATGTCGACCAACCCAATAGGAATAAGGCCAGTGAGAGTGGCCATCTGATGCAGAGGTACTCACTTCTGACCAGCGAATACCTACTGACAGCGGGCGCGGGCGCCCCAACCAGTGCCGCGAGCGTCCAGGCGAACCCAGCCAGCCCGGCCACACCGAACCATCAGCACATGTTGGACCAGCTGAGGTCCGGCCAGCAGCAGCCTACACTGGTCCAGCTGAACTCGATGCTGACCATCCAGCGGGCCGAGCGCCAAGACTCGGCCACCTTCAGGTGTTTGGCCGCCAACGATTTTGGCTTCGACGAGCGCGCCATCCAGCTGGTCGTCCAGGAGCCGCCCGACAGGATCGACG
Source organism: Oxytropis ochrocephala (assembly GCA_020916435.1). Lineage (NCBI taxonomy): Eukaryota > Viridiplantae > Streptophyta > Magnoliopsida > Fabales > Fabaceae > Oxytropis > Oxytropis ochrocephala. The sequence goes on from JAJHUT010000164.1 coordinate 23,468, forward strand.
AGCTGTCCATTCTCGAGGTGAACTCGCGCTCAATCACCTTGGCCTGGCTGGCGCCCTACGACGGAAACTCACCGATAACCCACTACCACGTCCAATATAGAGCTCTGCCGACCTCAGGCGGCGTCGGCGTCGGCACCGGTCCATCCATCAATCAACACCAATTGTCTTCGCCAGAGTCGCTGAACAACCTGAGCTGGTTCAATTATACTTTGCCAGTGAACTCGAACTCTGCTCTATCGGCCAATAATCACCACCACCACGCCAACAATCACCACCAGCACCAGCAGCAGTCATCGTCGTCGACATCGGACCGTCTCAATGAGAACCACAATGTCGTGAACGTGCAGTCGGGCAACTCCGTTCAGCTGTCCGACGGCAAGCTGGTGGCTCCAGCTGGCGGCGGCGGCTCAGCTGGCCGCAGTCTCGTCAAGATCACCATCAGCTCGCTACGGCCCATCACTCAGTACTGGTTCCGAGTGGAGCCAGAGAACAAGCTCGGCCGAGGCCCGTCTCGCAGATTGTCGAGTCGCTCACCATGGAGGAGGCGCCCGGTGCCGCGCCCGGTAAGCTGAAGGCCGTCGCCCAGTCGTCGTCGAGTGTTCTGGTCAGTTGGAGCCGGCTCAGCGAGAAGGACGTCTTTGGGTCGGTGCACGGCTACTATGTTGCTTATAAGCCGTTGATGAGCGAGCAACAAGCAGACGCTGACCAACAACAGCCGCCGGCCAACAACAGCCGCCAACAGCAGCAACCTGTGAACGTATCGTCCAGTGGCGATGGCGTCCAACAACACCAGGCTCGCCCGTCGACCGCCCTGGCCACCAACATCTACAAAACCATCCAACACGACGACAAGGCCACCAAGTTCGATGCCCTCCTCACTGGCCTCAAACGACAGACCAGATACATGATCAGCGTGCAGGCCTTCAATGCCCGCGGCACTGGGCCCTCCAGCGAGCCAGTGGTCGTGAAGACGCTCGAGATGGATCCGCCGAAACAGGTGAAACTGTCCGTCAAGCAGGCAACCAACTGTTCCATCCAACTCGAATGGCGACCTCTATCGCAGGCGGCTCTCTCGAAACAATCTCAACAGTCAGACACGACAACGACAACAACAACAAATCATGTGGAGTCTTCGTCCGCGTCGTCCTTGGCTTCCGCCCATCGATGTGGTGGACTACTACAGTTTGTATCAGGCAGAGATAGACGATAGGCCCAGATGGCAGGAGTCTCGTTTGCCTGGCCACGCAAGCAGCCACTCGATCGAGGGACTGAAATGCGGCATCAGATACCAGTTCTATATGATGGGTGTCAACAGGATCGGTGTCGGCGACCAGAGCGACATCTTGGACACAAAACCGCGGGCGGCCTCCCGAAGGCCCCAGACAGACAGTCCTCGTTTGACGTCATCAATGCCACTTGTTATATCGTACGCCTGGACCACTGGAATGACAACAACTGTCCCATGAAGAGGTTCGATGTTCGCTACAGGCTCGAGAGCAGCCGCGACTGGATCCAGCTGGCCCAATTCGACCTGGCCTCTTACAGTAAACCGGACTCAGAGCAACAACAGCAACTGGCCACAAATTCATCGTCGTCCTTGTCGCCAGGCGAACCTCCAACAATGGATGGCTTGCCCAGGGCCTCGCCAATGGTGACAAGCAATTTCGTCGACGAGCTTGGCCAGTTCAATGGGGCATCGACAAGCCATTGGCACTGGCGCAGATCAAAAGAGAGTCGCCGTCAACGTATGGCAACGAGCCTGGAGAGGCCGACGACGACGACGATGACGCCTTTCTCGACTACTCAGCGGCCGCGGCGGCGGCCTCCGTCGACGGCAGATTCTACGTGCGAGCCGACGACAACGGCCAGGCCGCAGAGTTGGCCGACTACTTGGCCATCGAGGCCGCCAGCACCATCAGCAAGTCGGACCCGCAGCCGCCGAGCTCGGACGCCCACCAATCGGACGACCGACAGCTGATCAGTCTGCTCAAGGACTCCATGTTGCCCGCCTTCGAGTCGCGTGACTTTGTATCGCCGCTCCTCGAGCCGTGGGCGGCCCTAACAGGTCGCCAGCATCTACCACGACCGATGTGAAGCCGCTCGGCGACTTGAACCAACCGATTAGGCTGCCCCAGATGGCCAAGGAGTGGCAGGAGTCGAATTTTGTCGAGTCAGACTCAAGACAAGCCTCGACTAGGGCTGCCTCGGACCAGCAACAGGCCGAGGGCAGCCAGCAACAGAAGAAGCCGAGCTCGCCGGGCGACTGGCGCCGAGTTCGGCTCTGTAATCTCATGGACAACCAGTATTATGTGGTTCGAGTGCTGGCGGAGAACAGTGTGGGCGGAACCGAGGCCGAGCTGAGGCTGCTGAGCTCGCCCGAAGGCCTCCAATACGATTCCAACATCAAGCGTCATGTGGTCGGCAATCTGGGCCACTCAACAGGCGGCAATGGAGGCGACCGAATGATTCACTCGGCCATCGCCATAAACGACCACCTCAACCAGTGGCCCATATTGTTGCCCATCTCGCTAACGTTGACACTCATGACCACCATAATCATAATCACCTTCCTCCTCAAGAGATCCTCGTCAGAGGCACCTCCACCTCGTCCTCTCGCTCGACTCCAACGCCAACGCTAACCACTAGCAATACCAATACGAACACTGTCACGAGCATCGCGGGCGCCTCTCGAAACTGCGCAATCAATGCAGGCTATGGCTCGGACATCGACTCGAATCATCATCACCAACACCATCATCGTCAGGGCCCACTTGAACGAACCGTACCGCTCGCTACAGCTCTACCATCAGCAGTCGATGGGCACCTTCAAGCATGGAGCCCCGAGCGCCATCACAGAGAGCACCGCCGACAGTAGCGAGCTCATGGATGGCAGCAGAGGCGGAGGCGGGGCCACTGGAGGAGGGCTGGGCCTATCCTCGGTGTCTAATGTGGACAACTACGCGTCCATCAATCAGCTTCAGGGTGGATGTTCGGCCGGCCAGTTTGACATAGACGCCCACAATGGGCCCATCTATCAGTCAGGCCAGCACCACTTCGACGGCGGCCACATGGAGGCAAATGCCGACAAGCCGGAGCCCACATACAATGTGGTCAAGTTCGTGGCGTCCCATGCCAACGACGGCTCGCACGGCTCCAGCAACTCGCCCACCACCACCATGACTACCACCACCGGCTTGCTCTCTCTGGCCAACTCCAGTTCTACGGGTGGCGGCTCGGTGTCCACCTCGAACCAGTTCCAGCCGCAGCTGATGAATAATGACTCTTTTACAGGCCATCAGTCATCGATGAAGCGTCGGGGCCCAGTCGCAGTTGGGTCGAATGTCTTTTTGTGCTCCAACAATAACAACGACAACAACCCAAAGCAAATTACAGCCGACTCCAAACAGGGGCAGTCTGTTTGCTACAGAATGACACCTGTGAATCACGCGAACCAACTGCCTGGCTTTACGGCCACCAGGTCCAGATGATCCGCCAGGACCTTGTGGCGGCCGGCGGCGACCACCAGCACGAGGGCCAACTCTACAACGGCACGGAAATGATGGCCTCTCCTATCAGCCTCTGGCCGGAGTTAACCTAGCCGATGTGGCCTCCGCCAATCACCAATCAATGGCTGGGCAAGTTGGCCGCTGCCGTGAATCAACAGGAGAACTGCTTCTTGAACATCGTTGAGGAAGTTGCGAGGGCCAACGAGAGTCTCGCCAACTCAAGCAAGGCAGTCCAACTGCAGGATGATCCATGCGACCAACTACACTGCCAATACAACAACAACAACAACTTCAGCAGTTATCGTACACTCCAGCCGAATCACCTCCATCACAATCACAACCAATCGACGGCAACTGCCATTATCAACTACGACCAGGACCAGACTAACATCAAGCAAGCTATGAATGGCAATGGAGTTATCGATGAGACGACCACCACCGATCGGCTGATGTTTGATCCAGTGTATGCCACCATACGGAGGACGTTTCCACAGGCTTTCAGATACCTCACATTACAGCACAACTGTCACCAAAACCAGCAGCAACAACAACAACAACAACAGATCCTTAATGAGGTGCAAAGATCCTTGCAACTGCATCAACAACAAGTACTGGCAGCTGGTCAGGTGAATAATCAGCAAGCTGCCGTCGTCCAAGACGACGATAATCAATTATCCATGACACACAATAATCGATGCTGACGGCAAGCAGCGTTTTAAGCATTTTAAAATAATAATCTATATATAAAAATAAAGTAGTTGTGAAGAATGACGTAGACTAACAAGAATAAGAGGAGATTGTTACCGTCTACTAATATCTCGATATCGTCTGTTAGCATATTCCATCCAGATCATTATTTGTTACCCCAATTTTTTTTTCCTTTTTTAATCTATTTGTCATTTTATCTAAAACCATTTGTTAAGTGTAAGTTTGTGCGTTCCTGTTACCGTTTAGCGGATGGAAAGAAGTCAACATAAGCTCCAATGATCAAATTTTACCTGTCTCTTTTACTTGGCACCTAAACTGAACCCGGAGACGAGCCGGCATCTCGCCACATCTCCGTCTTGATGGTCTCGCCTGGATAGATCACGCCCGAGAAACGGGTCTTGATCCGCTGACCTCCTCGCCGGGGAACTCCTTCATTATGTGGCGAACGGCGAAACCAAGCGAACATAGGCCATGCAAGATTGGCTTTGAGTAGCCGCCCGCTTGTGCAAATATCGGATCGATGTGTAGGGATTTCTGTCGCCCGACAGCCGATACAAGGCGGCCTGATTGAGTTGCGTCATCTGTTCCACCACTCGATCCGGCTGCCGGTCGGGCGGTTGCACAATGGGCTCCACCAGCTTATTGTCAGTCTGTCGGGGCCATTCCAGCCACCCGCGCCCACAATCATGCAACAGGTCTGATTGCGACACAACAGTTGGCCCGACTGTTTGTATGTATTTGTTTCAGCTATTACTACTGTACCCGAACCCTTGTCTAATATTTCCACTAAATGGGGTGCCTTTGTGATGAATTTGTTCTCATTGGCAGGTAGTGACGAGAAGAATTCAATAAATTGTTCGCCATGCAATAATCTGGACACATCGAATGGGATCTTCAATTTGGCCAAATGATTTTGGTGGCTGTCAAAATCGATCAGAGCCTTGATGCTAGGTAGTATACAAAAGGTAGGAAAGTACGTGAATCCATCACAACATTCGTACAAATATTTGAGGTCCTCTGATTCGCCTATTCCCAGGGCGTATAGGATGGTTATTTCAGGAGTATATACGAACTCTGACTCCTCCATATTGTTGATATTTGATGATCTCAATCTTACTAATTATAACAACAAAAACAATATTATTGAACTTGAATACAACGTTTATACTAATAACAAAAACCAATAATAGTAGTAGATTTATACAATGTATATTGTATGAAATGAATATTAGGTAATAACATAATATTGATCATAATGGATACGAGTGTATGTGTTTTATATACATTTTGTAATGTGACGTCTTGCCCTTTTTGCTGTGCCATCATAATAGCAGCCACCTGCTATTTCCTTGAATCGCACATTTCGTCGTCTTCTTTTCCTTCTCGTCCCTTCTGCTTCCCCTTGCGGTGATTGGCCAACGAGAAGGGCAGCCAGCCGAGTCGGAGGAGGAGAAGGTAAAGAATGGCGCGCATTTCAGCTGGCCACTGAGACTGGAGACAGCACGAATCCTCTCACCGTGCATTTGTTGTTCATCGGCTGCAAAAAGGTGTTGATTGGAAAGGACGAGAAAGAAGGTTGAGAGAAGAAAAATGAATGTCATGTTATCCTCGTTGCGCGTTCTTGGGTAACAAGAAATCACTTGTGTAAGTTTATTCATGTCTTTTGATATTCCTTTACGAACCTCCTGATCGCCCAGTATTACCTGGCTGACCGCGCACTCCGCTGGAGCGTGTCGGGGCGTGTCGACGGAGATAAGCCCGTCGAGTACAGTTCATGATCCGAGAAGGGGAGGTTCATGGATGTTGTTGTTGATGCCGATATGTTTGGTTGTGATTAAAACGAGGGTACTTGGTTGTTATCGTTGTCGTGGCGGTTGTAGAGGTGTGGGTGCTGGTGCCGGTCGTCGTCGCCGTGGTCGTCGTCGTCGTCATCGTCATCGTCATAGTTGTCGTTGTGGTGGTGGTGGTTGACTCGTTGCCGTTGCTTTAGATGTTGATGTTGATTTAGGCGCTTTCCGTTATGACAACTTGATCATGTAGCAATCCTCTAATAACTTCATTAAGAACCAGTATTGACACCAGCATGAACAATCGAAGTTCAAGGTCAGATAGTGAGATCATAATTGCGTTGGGAAAATAAAAATATTCGTTGTACGACTAAAACTGCTATAACTACCAACTATGATAATAATAATAATCACACAAACTTATGCACACACAGACTGGCTGCCAGGCTGGCTCACCCCTCTTGTTGAATGCCTATCGGCTAGAAGCCGCTCGAACGCTGTTCCATGATGCTAGTGGAATAGCGAGTAGACTACCAGTGTGTACTTGTGGTTGTGGTTGTTGTTGTTGTCATCGTCGTCGTTCTCGTTCTCGTTCTCGTCTTTGTCACCTGATATCACTTGGCTCGAGTGTGGTTTATGTTCTCGGTGCGATACCATCAACGACAAACGCCGCCGCGGCGGCCGAAAGCGCCATGATGATGGTCTAGACGAGCAAACACTTGTGGCTGTTGTTTCCGGGCAAGAGTTGGCGCTGATGTGATGGGCCTGATAAAAGTACAGTTATTTTGCGGTGGTAGTTGTCGTCTTTGTCGCTGCTGTCCGCCATATGGAGGGACTAAATGTATGAGCGAACTCTCCAGATAGATGGAGCTCCGGCGCCGACCAAAGCCATAGACTCCAGCCATAGGCAGTAAAATTTGCCAGACGAGAAGTGAGAGAGAAAGTCAGAGAATGATTTCGAAATCTGACGTAGATAAACTGCAACAAGTCTCTCTCCTAGTCTGGGCTGGTGCCCTGAGGTTGCCTGAAGCATTGCAGGTTGGCGCGAAACTTCGCGTAAGCAGCAGCCGCGCAACGTCAACCTACAGACGCCATCCACAAGAGATTATTAAACTTAACTGTTGTTTGATTGGTGGTTGTCGACGGAGTGCATTTAGCTTGATCACACAAAATGGGTTATAGCCAGCCAGGCAGCCTGTAATTCAGTTAGTTTTCCACCGGCAACCAGCCAGCCAGCCAGCCCACCGAGCTAGCAGCAAGTGAGTACACAGTTCAACTGAGCAACAGTTGGTTTGATTAGCTCGTGTACGATTGCGGGGCGTTTGTCGTCATCATTTGCGCCAACATTATCGTGAGTTGACTGTCGTTGCTCGCGCTCGTTCACTTGTTGCTTTCGCCGCCGCCACACAACCACAACCGCCGCTGTTGTGTCTCGCAACGGCCACGTCACAGCCACGACAACAACAACAACAAGTGTGTCTATATAATCTCGTTGTCGTCGTCGTCGTCGTCGTCGTCGCCAGCCGCGGCGTTGGCAGCTTCGTCGGCGATGCTTGTTGTGTTGGCTGTTAAAGAGTGCCGTTAGCTTGTTATCAATACGCCTTCATCATTATCATTTTGTGTGTTTTGGTGTTAGTGTGTTGCACTGCTAATGTCATATGTTTGGAGCAACGGTATTTTGTGTGTCTTGTCTGCCGGGATCGCTATCAAAGCCTCCGCCAGAGCCAAAGCCGAAGCCATCGAGTGGCTCAGGCTGTGGCTTTGATAGCGATGGCAGTGTGCATGTGCATATTCATTGTCGCGGGGAGAGAGATTGAAGCGAAAGGCTTCAAGTTCAAGCTCATAATGTGATCTTTTGTAGGGGCGGCAAACAACAAGTTACTAACAGGCACGACTAGCGGGTTCACTTGTTGTTATTGTTAATACTGTTGGTAATGCTAGGGCTGGCGTTACCAATGCTGCTGCTGCTGCTGCTTCGTGTGTCTGTGCATTACAAGAAGCCTTTTAATGCTCGTTCGATGCTGCCAGTTGCAACAAGTGGAGGGAGTTGGTTAAAATGAAAAACTAACGTAAACCCAACTGGCAACCGGCTGGCGCACGTTTGGCGAAGTTGGCGCCACTTGTTGCGATTGCACTTGCTTGCAACACTTGCAAGGGAAATATAATGCAGCTCGTGCGCCGCGAAATCTGCGGCGCCGCCGGCGCTTTCAGCTGTCCCGGGCCAGCCGAGTGCCTGCGGTTTTGCGCGCGCCCATTCGAGTTGCAAGCGAACTGTTGATTGTTTTGGGGTTCGCAAAGTGACTGCAGATTTCTGCGGGCCAACTCTTTCGCTTTGTTGAGACAATAAATTCGCTGGCGAATTTGCTGCACGACCCGTCGTCGATGTCGTCGTCGCCGGCGCTATCGAACCTAATGCGCGCGCCGCCGTCGTTCACTTGTTCGCTGGAGCCCATTCTCGGCTTCCTTCCCCCTCAACCACCACCACCACCGGCACAATAACCGCCGCCGCCACTGCCACCATTTTGGCCTCGCGCGCCAGCAACAGTTCGACGCTAGCGAATCAGACAGCCTCAAGTTCGCTCGGGTTTGCTCGTGCAAACCACAACTCTACCCAATACAACACTTCGCCCGCCAATAACCCCCAAGTCGGCCCGCTAAAACAGTCGCCAATGTCGCCGTTAATTACTCCAATTGGCCGAAAAAATATTTAATTATTATTATCGAATTGAAAAATATTTAATAATTTGCAACCACTCTATTAGCTACGATAATAATCATGTCAAAAATTTGAATTTTAACAATAAGATTAATAACAATAATGATAATAATAATAATAATGAAAATGATATCACTACACTAGCATCATAGGATAAGATACAAGAGCTAGCAAGAATAAGAATACGAGACCTGCGCGAAGGTGGTGATACATTATCACCAAATTAACCAAGACGAAGACCTAAAACAACAAGAACAAGATCAATTTTAGTCGTTCGTCAACCATGTAAGTAATCTTGCCCACTCACTTTCTCTACACCTTATCAGTGTTTCCCCTCCAGGTCGGTTGGCTGGTTAGTTGATTGGTAGTTCGTGAATGTGTATATATATATATATAGTTTTTCTTTGAAAGTTTGTGACTACTCCAGTTACGTCTAAATTGTTATTTGCACAGGCACGGTGGTCAATGATGGATGGCCGCTAGTGGGTGGGGAGAAGTCACTCAGAAGGATTTTGCTCGCTCACTACTCATACGTATGGTCTGCCATTGGTAGAATTGCTGAGGTGCTGCCCGGTCGAAACTAATGGCCATTGCAAAATCTCAAAGATTTATATTTAGTCAGTCAGATAGTGAGTTGGCTCAGTAACTCGGTGAAAACAAATTCAGAAGTTAACCAGCGAGACAGGCGCACAGTCAGAGATTCACTAGACAAATTAACAGTTTACTGGAACTCTTACACTCAAATTAGCGCGGCGCGTCCAAGTGACTGATAGTTAAAGGATCCAGGGGCTGAAAACAGTCAGCTGGTTAACTTCGACGGACCTTTGGATGAGAGAACGAGGCAGCAGTGGAGGAAGACCAAGAAGTAGAGGAAGATGGATGGCTTGGAACAAATATGGTAAAAGTTGTGTCAAAATTCACCTGTGAAGCGTTGGCGCAAGAGCAACTAAGCGTGATATATGTAGAAACTAGGTATTCACTGACAGATCACTCGGAGAGACTATCATGTAGTTCGTCATGGTCATCTTCGGCAACGATAGACCACTGTGGCAGAGGATAGGATTTTTAGGAATAGCAGCTACAGCAGCTGGAGTAGGAGGAGGATGGGGAGGTAAGGTGAATGTACAGGAATTCTGACGATTGGATAAACATCGACGAAGACGACGACGACAGCGGTGGTGATGGTAGCAGTGGAGACAGTTAAGAATGTCTGCTTCGTCCAAATTGTATCAAGGGGTGTAAGTAATGACGACCAGTCACCGAGGGAATAATTAGAGGAGAGAAACCAATCCTGAGAGATTCAAAATAGTGATTATCTTCTCATACGTCCAAACGGGAACGATACAACACTACAACAACAACGGCAGCACCAGCAAACGGCCAAGACAGACGTCAGCAGGTGAAGCGACAACATCTAGCGAGCGCCGACGACTGGGGCGGGGCGAGAACGATATTTGAAACCAACTGACTAACTACATACAAGTGACAAACAAACTATCAGTGCTACTTAATAGCTTACTAAATACGAGACTTGTTCGCTCACTAGTCGCCCATCAAAACCCATTCATCAACCACCCCAGAGATGGTTTGCCAAATAACTGGCTCTCTCTCTCTCTCTCTCTCTCTCTCTCTCTCCTTCTCTGGATACCTGCCCTCCCCTCTCGATCTTGCTTTCGCTCTCTCCTCCATCGCCCGGCGTCTCCTGCTAGATCTCGGCTCATATACAAATCCATATGCATCTCCATATGTCTGTCACCCAGCTAACTAACTGACTAATTATTTATTTAAACAAACCAATCGACTAACTGCCGGCCAGACACAAACCTCCCCTAGACTTACTTCACCGGCTTTTTTCTTTTGTTTGAAAACAAACAAACAAACAAACAAATACTCACACATATAGAGCGTCGCAAAGTCCTCAAAGATCATCAAACCTCTAACTAACTAACTGATCTGACTGTCTACCTGTCCCAAAATGTATCTCTTATTTCACATCTGTCCAACATCACCATCACCATAACCTTAATCATCATCATCATCATCATTATAGTCGCTAGTGTATTGAATTTAGCTCAACAACAATCAATATCGACACCAGTACAACCACTAGTGAGATACTTCGAGGCACCGGTGAAGGGACCAATCGTGAGAGTGTTAATATAGGACGCGTGATCGTTTTTTCAGGATGCAATTTGTAACCCCAAATCAATATTACCACCACCAAGCGACTGGCGCCACTGCCCAGGACTATAGCAATCACCTTCATCAAACGGCGCCAGCCAGTGTCACATCCCAAGGCCATAGTAACCACCACCATCACCACCAGACAACACAAAACACCAGAAGCAACAGCAATATCAGCACCAATAGCACCAGTAGTAGTAATAGTAGTAACACAAGCACCAACCACCTTTCAGGCTATTATCAAACACCTGTGGCCTCCCGACTTTGGTGCCACCTATACAGGCTCTGACAATGGAACCACCGGTAATAACAATAACGGCGTTGGTGGGGCGGCGGTGGCGCCGGCCATCACCAGCATCATCACCATCATAGCCAGACGCATCACCTTTTAAATAGCCAGACAACTGTAACGCCGGCTACAGGTGGCAACAACAACAATAACAACAACCACCATAATCATCATCAACACCAATTAGGTGCTCACCAGACAATTGATAGCACCACATTGAGCTCGAGTCAGGGCCAAAGTAAGAAGTCAGTGGATAAAGGTTCGGATGAGTACAAGAAGAGACGCGAGAGGAATAATGTTGCAGTGAGAAAGTCTCGCGAAAAGGCCAAGATGAGGTCCAGGAGACCGAGAGAAGGGTGGCCGAATTATCTAAGGAAAATCAATTATATCGGGCCCAATACGAAGAGTTGAGGCGCGAATTCAATGTTCTCAAATCGTTATTGCTCAAAACAGGATTAACCGAACAAGTGATTGAAGATGAGGCTCAGCGTCATACAGCCGCAAATGTTGTCCAACAACAAATGAATCAGGTGTCAAGTAATCATATGGTGATCAACACGAATCCACACCATCACCATCATCATATTGTCTCAAACACGGCAGATTCATTGGACCAATGGACAGAAGGTATCCAAGCTTTACGTTGAAGATTGGACATCGTGAGAGTTGGTTGTTGTTATTGTTTTGTTGCTGATGGTGCTGCAGTGCATCATAGATAGAGGCTTTTTCTATTTGTTATGTGTGAAAAAGCTTCATTTGTTATGTATATCTACTCTTATCTATATCTATCTTTATGTGTATGTTTATACATAAAATTTTATAAATTTGACTATGTGTTAAATATACATACATACATACGTTCATATTTTAACTATTCTAGTTTAACAATACCACCGGCAGCTTTCAAGTTGCTTCTGAAGTGCCTCAGCCTCGTCCTTCGTCAAATTAGCCTTAACAACCTTCGGGGTATCCTCAACAAATCGCTTCGCCTCGACTAGATTTATGCCCTCAACTAGTTTCTTGATCTCCTTGATAAGTGACACCTTCTTAGCTTCCTCGAATTTCATTAGTTTTAGGGTGTATGAACTTTTAACTGCACTGGCGGTCTCACCTGAGCTCCCTCAGCTTGGGCGGCGGCACCGGCACCGGCAACACCAACTACCCTCTGGACATCAGGTATCTTGAGTTCTTTCTTCAGCGCTTCGTTCAACAACACCACTTCATGTAGTTTCAGCTGGGCAATTTGATCTACTATTGTCTTGATTCTGGCAGCAGCCATTGTGTCTCTAATCAATATATAGTCGCCAAGAATAATAATGGTTTTCTTTGTGTTAAGCAGTTTGGCGAAGTTAAATGTGTCTTGTCTCGAAGAGATTGATGTTATTGTCGACAACAAACCGGCGCCTCCTCGGTCAGTCGAAGGAAATTTTCTGCGACAACGTTTTCACGCATTAGGAGGAGAGGAAACGAAAGAATCCCCACGCACGGGACAGCGCACGCTTTATTCCAATCACAATCCACACCACCATCATTATCATCATTTAATTGGTATCATCTATTTCTCCATTCTATTCAATAACCTCAATCCAAGCCGACTTATAGCCAGAGAACATTTCTTATTATCGTGACAATATATATCATATCAACTCATACTTAGCCACACCTTGGGTAGACTTTGACCTTCTCTCTTTGACCACAGACCGAATTCATTACTTCGAGTTCTCTGAGCCCTCGTATACCCTCGGAAATGTTTTGCAAAGTAATCAGGATGCCACTTGTCATCTGAAAGGAGTCCGGGATGACGATATGTCTATTGGCACTATCATCGAGCGTTTTTTCCATCCACGGTTTAGAAATAATTAGCGAGATGGGCGCCTTGTTCATACATGAACTTAGGGAACGAATTCTTTCGCGTCTCTTGGGATTTTTCTAAGGCTTCGCCAATGAGCCCATCTGACAGTTGTCATATTGTCCCTATATCTTTTGTTTGTGCGCCAATCACAATACGACCTTCCGTATAACTATTTGCCCCGTATTGTGGCCAACATAACTTGAGTTTGCGCCCAGATGACTGACACTGGCAATCGCGGATATGAGCCATAACATCATGCCATTAAATTCAAGCCTTCTGCTCTTGAACCTAATGGGATTGGTTTTCATCTCTCCGCTGTTCAAGTTGTGCCTCAGCCATTTCCTTGATACCTAATTCCTTTGCTCGTCGGCCGAGATAAGTCGGTTCTCACGCTGCATGGTGAATATGGATCCCCTGACATCTCCAAAACTTATGTAGCATCTCTTTGATGGCCGCCTTGTAAACAATGATCCATGAAACTATTGTGTAACTAATGATATTAATTGGCCTCGTTTAGTCAAACAAACCTCGAGACATTGCGGGCTATTTTAACAGGGGCTCAAGATATTGTTTCATTAAATTGATATCAATCATCGTTCATTTTATCAATTTCGTCAGGGACGGGAATGGAAACTTCTGGTCACCAATAGATAGATATCTTTAGATCAGTGGCAGGCGAAGCCCACGTGCAACTTTCCCCATCCCAACGAAGGGACACAGGTGGGTGGAATTCACGATGGACTGCGGCACCTTCTCTCACCGCCAAGAAACTATTGAAGCCGTTGGAACGAGAACGACGCCACTCCCCGACGAGCCGCGGCGGAGGCAGCGAACGAGATAGAGGCGTTGAACATGTGTGGAACACATTTGGCACCGTTGCCTTGGTTACCCGGCCGGCCTGAGACACAGCGATCGTCGTCACTGTCGTCATGTGGACACGGCAGCGATCCTCTAAACCATCAAAACATCTTGGATATAAATACTTTCAACATCGAAGTTATTAAGTTCTAATTATCATCATCAGTTTGGACAACTTCGTTTTGAATGAAGAATCTCGGTCTATAGTAACAACCAAGCTCAACCGACAGTTATGCAAGTACAGCACGAGACCCACCTAATCGAGGCCAACTGATTACAACATAACAACGCCAATCTATTGACGAATGGCCACAACAAGATGATTAAATCGCTCGACTATTACACACTATCAACACAAACCAATTCCGCCTCTGAGTGCCATAGAGTTCATATCGAGTTGTCCAATCAACAATCTGGTGGCCGTCCATTTGGCAAATTCAAATCAATTAGTTTTATACGACACACGCAGTCACCAGCGACGCGACAGATTCCCCCTGAAGGCCCTGTGATAAGAGGTTCTCACGCCAATCATTCCAGGTAAGTGGGCTGGACTTCTCGCAGGATGGCCGACGTCTTGCTGTTGCCCAAACCGATTGTATCATCTACATTTACAAGTTCACCATTTACAAGTAACCCGTCACAACAGCAGATAGGCACGACAACAATAACTACAAGCACATCGTCGACAGTAGCCAGCCAATCTCAAGCGGCGCCAAATGCCACCGCAGCATCTATTCAGGGCCCGGCCAGTAGTGAGCCGACGGCGTCGTCCTCGTTGAAGCCAACCATCACCGGGAAGTTCGCCTTCTCCAGTCCAATTAGTTGCCTGATATGGTGCGATTCGGGCATCATATTCGGCAGTCAAGATGGCCGAGTGAAATTGATAACAATGTCAGCCAGCCACAGCCAGCATTCGAAGTCGTCCGACCACCCCGGCTGGGGGCCTCCATTGGCCGGTCCTCAGTCAACAACCACCGGCTCGAGTGGCGCCGGCAAAGTGATAAACATCTTCGCCCCTCAGCGGCCGGGCCCGATGCCCATCTCGCTGGCCCATAGATCTCCCCTGCTTCTGGCCGGTCTAACTGACCACACCATTCAAATTATACTATTGTCAATGGAACCCCAGCAGCAACAGCAGCAGCAGCAGACTACGACAACAGTCGCAGAGCAAACCATCGACCTGTCACCGCTGTCAACTCCACAGAGTCAGTCCAGGAGAAACTCGGGACAGCCAGTGCCACCTGTAGGCTCTGTGAGCGTATCAGTGGCTGGTGTCATCGACCACTCATGTCCGCCAAGCCATCTGAAACTTTTGCACGACAGTACTATCTGTTGTTGCGGTTCTGATGGTCGGCTCTCCTTCCATTCCATCAAACTAGGCTCGCTTCCTGATCACTCACGGCCGAGGGTGTTCAATACAGTTAACACCAGCCTGATACAAACAATAGACCTGAAAGAGGACATAATGGGACTCGATTACTCGCCAATCAACGAGGTATTGGCCATCGCCACGAAGAACCGCATTCTCTTCGTTAAATACGACCAAGAAAGCCGTAATTGGCGCCTACAGAGCTCATTAATCGAGCTTCTCATTGGGTTCGCCTGCTGTCTCGATTGCCTCAAAACAAAAGACAACTACGTCGCCCCAGCTCTCGCTTACCAGTCTTATTTGGACGCGTGACGGAAGTCAACTGGTGGCTGGCTGCTCGAGCGGCTGCCTCGAGTTGTTTAGGTGCATTTACAGTAAACAAACGATCGGTGACCAGCTGGACATCTGCCACATCGCCAAGAATCGCGTCCGCATCACCGACCGCGAACGAAACCTACTGGCCACTTACAAGACCCAATCGGATATCAAGCGCGTCAACCTGTTAGACTCTGGCCAAAGCGTAATCATCTGGACCCTCGAGTCTACTCTTGGCCTGTCTCAACAATGCCCTCCTCCAGTCGGAGATCCAGTGGAACTACAATAACAACAACAACAAGAATCTCAAGTTCCTCTTCGCCCAACACGGCTTTCGTGTTATTATTCAGTGAGACCAGTCGCGAACTTAAAGCAATGAGGCTGGGCGCCAACAGCCCGAAATACTGCCACAAGTTCCAGACGAACATCAGGCGCAGTCTCATCAGCCTACGGCAGTTTCCATGGACTCAGTTGGCGCAACAGCATCAACAAGTAGCACAGAAACAATCGCCCAACAGGTCTCTCCGCAACGTTGGATCGGCCGCATCCCAGCGCTCGGGCGGCCAGCAGCGCAACTCCACTGGCGGCAACATTGAGCTCGCCGACCTGTTGATCGCCAACAGCGACCCGATGTCAGTTGCAGCGCCGGCAGCCAACGCCACTTCGCTCGATAGTCTCTACGAGAGGTTGGCATTTGTAGATCCGTCCCGGAGCCCGGCGGCAGATAAACATAATTGACTTGAGAAGTGGAGAGGAGACGAGACCGACAATGATTCAGACTGAAAATGATGTTATTAGCTTGGAGTTCAGTTGTACTAGTAGATATCTCATCTTCAGAGACTCAACGCTCAAATTGTATTTGATTGAACTACAGAATAGTGTAATTCAATCAAATACACTACTGAATAGTGACTATACCAATCACGAGAGCCCAACTTCAATTGGAAGCCAAACAATCTTATTGGATAAGTGCCACTTCGCTGGTTGGGTGCCCGACACGGACTGTCTCGTTGCCCAGTCGGGCCACACTGTCCAAGTTTGGTTCGACCTGGCCGAGTCGAAACGAGTTCTCAAGTTTGATTCCAGGAGCTTCAATATAAACATGGAACCTCCGCTGGTCGACATGAGTCTATTACAGGCCTCCATCAGAGGGTTCCCCATCGTCAAGGAACTGTTTAGTGACGATAGCGATCATATCAAACTAACGAATGGCCAATGTATAACACTGAACTCATTGGAGATAAGATTCTACTCTCATCTGATCAATGGACGTCTGGGCGATGCCTACGACTTGTTGGGGCGGCAGATATCGGAGACATCGTCGCCACCGCCGCCAAACCTTAAACAATTGTTGGTCCACAGACTCTATAGCAAGTTGGGTTGGCTGCTGATCTCGGACGTTGATCATGCGCGACTGCGAGCTGGCCCTGCGAGTGTTCACCTGGCTCGGCCACAAAGTCTTTGCAAATACCTGGCCGATTGTTGTAGTTTGTTATCCATCGACGCTGACGACCACGAAGACAACAAGAAGAACAACGTTGATGGCCGGCTCGAGTCGGAGCTGCGATTGGCTAAACTGTGCGGTCAATGGGATAGATTCGAATCGTTGGCCGAGCCCGAACGCATTGTGGCAACCTACAAGCGACTGAACAAGTGGTGCCGCTGTTTGGACTACTTGACGCGCCAGCAGCAGTTCAGACAGCGGGACATCGCCGAGCAGGAACACGTCCGATGGCTCATTTCGCGCTCCCGTCACCTGAGGCGGCCACCATTCAGGCCAGCAGCAGCGGCGACCTTGCGAGCCCCTCGAGATGCTGCTCGCCAAGGGATTGTTTCAGAGGCTGCCCAGTTGTTCTTGGCCCAGCAGAAGACGCCTCTATCGATAGGCGGCAGCGGCGGCGCCGGCGAGAAAGAAAAACAGCAGCAGATGGCAGAGCTCGCACGTAGGCTTCAGCAGAGCCTCATCGAAGTAGACAGGTATCTGATAGCCGCCGAGCTGAGCGAAAGAGTCCTAGGCGACCCAGAGAGGCGCTTGAGTTGTATGTCAGCGCGCACGCCTACGAGCAAGCTCTTGATTTGATCAACGCTTCGAGTCGTAAAACAAACATTGCCGAAAATGGCGGCCAAACAATTTGGGCGACCCGCAAGAATGAAATCCAATTCCAGTTCGCGGCTCATCTGGAGAGCCAATACAGAGCCCAGAGGGTGGGCGCGAGGAAGGCCGCCAAGGCCATTGAGTTGTATCTCGACTCGCAGCGCCCTCTTGAGGCCTTCAAGCTGGCGCTCGACCTGAAACTCTACGACCGAGCCTTCGAGATCATCACCTCCAGTCCGGACCTGGCCGAGCGCTCGTCGGACGAATTTCGAGAGCAATGCAGACGACTGGGTGAAATCTTCAAAGATCAACAACATCAACAACAAGTGGACCATCGCCACGAGGCTCTGAGAATGTACGAGCTGGCTGACGACTTGGATCAAGTGATTGAGCTGCTCATCGATTTGGATCAACTGAGCGCGCCTTTCATCTGGCCCTCAAGAGGGTCCACTCGAACGATCGGCAGCGGGCCAGTGACCAGTTCATTGAGTTGGCGCGCGGCTTCGCTGGCCGGCCGGAGACTCTCGACAAGGCCGAGCGAATCTATCTGCTGCTGGAGCGGCCCGAACTGGCCATAGACATGTACAGGCAGGCGGGCGACTACGACAAGATGCTCGAGTTGATTGGCGAGCATCGCCAGGCCGAGCTCGAGGGTTGCCTGTTGCAGCTGGCGCGCCAGTTGGAGGCCGAGCGGCGCTTCGAGGAGGCCGAAAAGTATTTGCTGCGGGCGTCGCCAAACGAGTGGACCAGTGTGGTGCGCATGTATCGGCTGGCAGGCAAGTGGCCGGACGCCTATCGCGTGGCTCGGGCCAATTGCACCTCAGACAGGACCCGTTGCTGGTGCAGCTGGCCTACTGGTGGGCCAGGTCGCTGTTGGTGACTGCAGGCGACTCTGAAAGCTCAAAAATCAAAGGCCAAACTGAGACTGACCAACAGAAGACGCGCGAATCTATGGCAACGGCTAGACAGCTACTGATTGATTTGAATGTCCTTAAGCCAGTTATAGACTTTTGCTGCGAGACTAACAACTTCATTTTTGCCATAGATCTGGGCAAGACTGACAACAGTGGCCAACAGCAGCAGAAACTCACAGATCAGGTGGTTTTGCGTTACGCCAAGCACCTGGAGCAGCAGCACAAGTTCGACAGGGCCGAACAGGTGTTGATCGAGAACAATCAGATCGAATCGGCCGTGAGGATGTACCTAGACAACGACAAGCAGACGGAGGCTATCACATTGATCGAGCGTCAGCTTCAGTCGAATGAGTCCACCAGCAGAGCAAACAATGACCAAGACGACGTGAGCGATCATCAACCAGCCGCCGGAAAGGAGCGTCTGGTTGAGTTGCTGAACTCCACACTGATCGAGTGCGCCAATCGACTTGCCGCGTCAGACGAGGCGGCCGACAAGTGGCCAGTCGGAAACGCGGCCAACAAGAGCGCGTCAACTGGTGGTGGACATGTGGAGAGACTGCAGATGGCCCGGCAAATGTACCTGCGCGCCCAGCGGCCTGAGCTTGCCATCGAGATGTACAGAGAGCGCGGCATGTGGCGGGAGGCGATCCATGTGGCTCAGCGGTTTGCGCCTCGCCTGCTGGAGTCCATAGAGAGGGCTCTCGACGAGCAGGTGAGCGACCACATTGAGCCCATACTGAGGTCGTTCCCACGGCGGCAATCTGAGCCGAGAGAGGCTGAGGTAGAGGAGGAGGATGCGAAATCAGCCAATGAGGCACCAGAACAGGCCCAGGAGATTGGAAGGAGTTCGGAGGGGGTTGACTCAGGCCATGCGGCGTTCGACCAGATGCGTGTCAGAGTGGAGTCTCTGATTAGGTCTGGCGAGGATAGGAATGGGGCTCGGTTGGCCTTTTCGAGCTTTTGGATGCTCTGATGCGCCAACTTGGAGACGACGTTAATGTGGCCTTAATTGGCGACATTCTTAGTCAATTGAACAGACTAATCGGCTTGGAAAGAGCCGACCAGTCGCTGCAAGCGGCCGGGCTGACATTCGCCGGCCTCGCCAATGACGATAATTTGGCGCGCATGTACTCGCTAGCCGATGTGGTGTTCGCCAACGTCGACTGGCAGATCGCCTCAGAAGCGCCCGTCTGGGTGGGTCTGCGTCAAACACTCGAGGCTTGCTGGTGCAGTTCGGCACTGCAATCAGGTGGAGACGAAGCTTACCAGGTGACTTTCGGCCAGGAAAGCCGCAATTCGGCCGGGCCGCTCGAGAGGCGCCTACTAGCGACCCACTTCGTCACTTTGCACTCTGCCCTCGCCCATCTACTGCAAGTCCTAATGTCATCCTCGTCCTCGTCGCTGCCGCAGCCGAATGGAACCTTGGCGACGCTGCGCTCGCACAAGTCGCACCTGTTTTCTGGTGCAGCGACGGCCAATCTGTCCAATTTGTCTATAAGTCGAGTCCAGGAGCTGAGTTCACGTAAACCGCACCGAGGGTCACAACATCAAAGGGATGAGGCGAATTCGGCTACCAACCTAGCCGTAGACTTGTTGTCAAGTTGTCCCTCTCCTCCTCAGGTACACCGACCTGCTCGACGGGCTGCGCGCGCTCTACTATGCAGGTCTCTGGCAGGTGGCGGCCGGGCGCTTTCAACTGGCTCGCACCATCTGGTCATTACTGGTCGAGATGGCCGACGCCACAAGCAACCAGAACGGCGATTATGGCGAGGCCGACCAACAAGTGCAGCGGACCAGTAGGTTCAGAGTGGCTTTGGCCGAGTTGGTCGACCTGCCCAAGCGCGTGCGCACCTCGCCTATTACAGGTGCCCAGCGGAATATTCCACCGACAGCAGGTGGCGGCGGTGGCGGCGGCCTGGCTACTGGACAGTTGGCCGAAGTGCGCCAGTGGCTGCTTGAGACGCTCATTGAAGGGCGCCAGAGAGGAGGAGAAAGAAGACGGCCATCGCCCGACAAGTGACAAACAGGAAATGTTGAGCAGCAAAATGACGAACAGCAGCCACACGACGTCGAAGGGGCCTCTGGCGGCCACTTGTTTGGTTAGTGGACTTCCGGTGCTGTTGAAACCAAATCCGAACGGCTCGCTGGACGAGGGCGACGGGTCACTGATTCTCGGCAAGAGTTTCGGGCGCTTGTTTGTCGTGCGCCGATCCGAATGGTCCAGTCTATTGGATTGGCTGAACAACAACGCTAACAACAGCACGAAGATGGCGCCATTATGTGGCTCCTATGGCGGTCGATTGGGGGGCAGCCAAAGCCGCGAACGGGCGGCTGCGAACGGGCGCCGCTGCTGCTGATGCTAACGGCCAATTGAATAATGTTGTCGAGTTTCTCATTCGTTTAAGTGGCCTCCAGCAGCAGCAGCAGGGGCGGCGATGGCGTCCGGCGGCGGCGCCAAAGTAAAAGTTGTTTTGCTGTCTTGTTTCGCGCGTAATATAAGATCAGCCTGGTTGTCGTGTCGGCGACGATGAGCTCGGCCGAGCGTCGGAAATTGAATTTGATCTGCTGTGGGCTGCAGTTTACGTTTTTTGTTCCCAACTGCTGATGTGAACAATCATTTGGGTCGCCCATGACTCGTTGTGTTGGTCTAATCATTGTCGGAGGCGTCGTTCGAGACTTCTAGTTTATTTAAACCTCGACGATGGTGATTGTGTGTGCTTAGGCGACCCGGCCGAGCCTCTACACTAGTTATTGACTTTATGATGACGATGATGATGATGATGTTTGTGATGAGCTGCTTCTTTCGTTTTCGCGAATTAGGATCCAAATGAATTGAGAACAAACTAAATGTCTTTGACGCAGCAACTTGGTTTCCATGGAAAGAGAGATAATAATCGTCTTCTTCGTCCTCGGCTTTGTCATTTTGATTGGCTCCACAAGACGCCCGTGTTAGTTCTCGTCTCCGGCCAATATCATTAGCATCGAGGCTTAAATTTGCCCTGCCAGACGTCTTGTCGTCGCCGGCGAGGATCCAGTCCGCGAGTGTCGTTTGCCAGCATCCATCAGATGGCAAACAAGTCTTGCTAAACACTTGGATGCTTGCCGACAGATTATGATTACATTCTGGCCGACTGTGCGTGTAAAGCCGACAGGCTGGGCACATGTCTTCATCTGGAGGCTTTGACGGTGGCGTCAACGTCATAGTGGCCAATGAGAATGGCCAATAAGGCCGGCGGTCAGCCACTTCAGTGCGAGGCTCGCGCGTTACATTCATTGTTTAACATGGGCCACTAGAGCGAGAATCAATTTGGCCAGTGGCTGGCGACCTGGCGCAGATGACTGATACCGGCCACCGACGTGAATAATTGGCGGCGGCGGCGGCCTCGAGCACGCACACTCGCCGGAGTCAAGTGGCGGCCGTCCCGGAAGTGGGGCCTCTGCGGGAGTGGCCGAGTGGCTGCTGCTGGCGCCCGGCCCTTCTCCGCCGAGCTTGCACTGTCGCCGAGCCAGACCAATGTCATCGGCAACCAATAGACAAAAGTAATTCAATCTAATGTAAAGTAGGCAGGCCAAGCGGCCAGAATGGAATCTACTCACCGCCTGTCGTCGGCAGCCAACATTCACATTGACTGGCGGCGGTGGCGGCGGCCTGCATATGCGGCCGACGAGCATTTTACAGCACTGGGCGCGAGCTATCTAACGAGCAAACTGGCGCGAATAATTCCAACGACGGGCCCGCCGGCGCCGCCTGATGGTGCGCCCGAAGTGGAGCTGGCGACTCGTCAATAAGCGCGCGCGAGCTGTCGATGTGTTCGTGGCGGCTGATGTGCGGCGGCGAGCTCTGGCGGCCAAGGCCCTGCCTCATACATAAGCGCGCGATCGTTTCAGAGCTTCCGTCGTCGTGGTCGTCATCGCCAACTGACTGGAAGTCTGGCGAGCTGGTCATAAATACACGTCGAGAGTAGCGGCGGCGGCCAATGAATCAAATCGAACACACAACGCTCGTCGTCGTCGACCTGTCGCGAGCTCGGCCGCCATCGCCGCCGCCTCTACCGCGTCGGCCGCCGCCAGTCCAGTCGAGCGCAAACAAAGGCGACAGAATCAATTCAACTCAAACCATTTTACGTGAGTGTGTGCGTATGTGTGTGTTTGCTCATCAAAACACAATCAACACCTAAGTCCAGACCTAGCGACGTGTTGTTAGGTCCGCCGGAAGTGAGTGTAACTATACAAAGTGGATTCATAAGCGCCAGCGTCCATGGCAATAAAGGCAACGATGGCCACTAGCCCAACGATGACGACGACGACGACAAACAACAATTTAAATCACTTTTTGAATATCTAATTGGGAGTTAGATGACTTTTCAGTTGGCGGGCGCGTAACAAGAGCAAGAAGTAGAAGCGGCCAGCTGGACATTCGACAAGTCAGAATAACTCAACACTAGGGAAGTATTAAATTAGAGGAAGCCAAGAATAGAAGGTCGAGCGCCCTATTTAATGGCTTCGTGGAAATTCTCACGAACTTAATGTGAGGCATAGAAGTAAATAAAAAATTCTAAAGGCCAACAACCAGACGGCGCAAGAGCAAATAATCGCCGCCACCACCGCCACACATTCAACACTCCAGTCAGGACAAGAAGCTGGAAAAGTGAGTAGCACCCATTCATGTCGTCTCTTCATTTCGACATTATCTGGAGATCCTCCTTTTGGTCGGACACCCGCCAGACGACCGACTAATCTAATTGAATATGTGTATCTGTGAATGTGTACGAGTGTGTGTTTTTACCTTTTAATTTGCGCTCACCATAAAACAGGTTGGCGCCGAGATGTTTCGGCCAGATAAGTGAAAGACACACACACAAAATGGCCCTTTAAATCTATCTTATCTCTAATTTGTTGTCCGAGACTGGCCTCGCGCGCCGAAAGTGACGGCTGCCCCAATCGAACTTATTTGTCGTGCTGCGGCTGCCCCCCGTCTGGCCCCTGAGGCTGATGTCCGCCGCCATGCTGGCTGCCTCCTTTCAGTGTGGGCACCCGCGAACACTTATTTAATTGAACTGGACGGCCAGTGCAGTCCAGGAGGAGAGTTTAGTTTCCACTCGGAGGAGCTGAGATGACCACCACCACCGCCGCCGCCGCCGCATCTACCTGAGCGCGACAGTCAGGCGAGTGTATTTGCTAGACGAACACAAGTCGGCCCAGACCGCAACGGCTGCGGCGCCCATCGAAAGCCCTTTCGTGCAAATACACTGAGCAGACCCGCCGACGGGCCACCCCAATTGGCCCAATTTAATGCTTGTTGCCCGCCCGACTTGGGGCAGCCGCCCACTTCGGCCGGCGCCTAATCGCGTGTGTATGTTGGTGGCCAGCCAATGCAGGTGCGGTCAGTGGGCTGGCTGCCAAATGATCTATTCGGCCCGGAGGTTGTTTGTTAGCAGCTCTCGATTTGGCCCGTTTAATTTGAGGCCGCCGCTTTTCGCCTGCCGCCACTCGGCGCCCCCAACAACAACACCACCGCCACCGCCACCACCATATGAACAGTTATGTGTGTCGCTGGTCGTCGGTCGCCGGCGTAACTATTAACCATGTGTTTCTCCGCCTTTGCTTGTGGGCCTTAAATTTCATCAAAATGTTGCATTCACAACACATTACATCAATAAATGGATGTGTGCCTTGACCAGCCGCTCGGGCGGCCGTCGCCTCTGAATTACGTAATGGCTTGTGAACTCGATGATGTGAGCGCAAATTCATCATCATTCATTCATTTGCTCATTCAGGTCGTCAATGCAGTTGTCGTCGCCTTGCGAAACGCCTCGACAATGCTCGGCGTCGTCGTCATTTGCGCCGCCATCGAGGCCATTCGCTGTCATTGGGTGGTGGTAACAATTGGCCGCCAGCAATCCCACTGGACGGCCACGCGCACTCTCTCGTTGCACGTCGTGCGTCTTGCCGCCGCCGCCGCCGATGGACAGCATAGCCACTTGCGGCCATTGTTTTCGCCGGGTCACCCTCGTCGTCTCATCTGGGGGCGCCATCATTTGTACATCCTCTTGGTTCGATTGTTTTGCCGGTGGCCCAACCACCGAGACGACGACGACGACGACGACGAGGTTGGCATGCGCATCTGTCCATTGTTTAAGTGCTCAATTGAATCCACTTGGCCACTCTCTCAGGAGATGTGACGGCCGACACAAACTTGTTCGTCGCGGCCTCCGTCTCGGCGAGCTAATGTCTGAGTGTGTGTGTGTGTGAACTCATTTGCAAGAGTCGCCTAGGCGAGCCCAATTGAACAACAGCACCACAAAGAGTGAGGCGTGTGATGATCGTGTTGATGAACTTTGATGGCAGCGAGCGAGCCGGCGAGCTGGCGAACAAGTACATCTGAGAACAAACCAATCGGACGCCCGCTTGTTGTGGTGGACGCTGAATAATAATCATAATCATAATAACAATAACGCCAATAAAGAGACGCAGCGAGATAGAGAGTGCCAAGCCATCAATTCATCTGTCCGTCAGGTGGCCGCCAGTCACGAAAGCGACTCTATTCATAGTCATACTCGACAACAAAAACGACGACGACGACAATACCATCGAACGGCGGCCGTTGATGACAAACAAGTTGGCACGAATTCCCCTCCTCGGTTCGTCTTCGGCGCGTCGCTCACCTTTCGACCTCTGTCCGTTCGACCGTCTTTTCGGTGTCTGCAGCCGTGGAGGTCGTCGCCGCCGGCCGCCATTTGCATGAGCGCCCGCGAGGAGCCACACAAACAGAGGGACGAACAGACGGAGGAGCAGACAAAGAGTGACGAGGAGGAGGAGGAGGCTGCCAGACAGTCAGAGAGTCCAGCCGAGTCAGCAGTAAATGAATTATGAGGCCGAGTTTGTGTCGAGTGTCCGCCGGGAACAGTAAATTATCGGCCATATTAGGGCTGAAGTATCGCCGCTCAGAGACGTTGACCTTGGCGCCCGTCAACACTAGCAAAGAAATCTAATCAAAGAAACGGAAGAGCTCAAGGCAACAACAACAACAACAACAACAACAACATTCAATACAAAGTCGTTGACGACGCGAAGCGCCGACGAAAAAGTGAAGAATTGTGATATATTTACTCGAACTAAGAGCAACACGACATTCTGTCGCGGCCATCAGGTGAGTTGGTGAGGTCAGGTTAACTCATGAGGCGCTGGGCAAACTCGCCGGTCGCATTGGGCGCGGCCGCATTCGCTTTGGTCTCGATTAGGCCTGATTTGAATGCGCGCCACCAACAAGCGCAATGATATTGATGATAATGAGTGTGGCCTCTTTTCTTTCTGGCTGATTTGGTGTATTGATTCGCGGCAGGTCCTCGCCAGGCCAACCAGAGAGCTCAGCTGCGGTGATTAAGGCTCGTGTTACGGATCCAGTCGCGTGTCGATTTGTTTTGCTCTGCTCCCTTTCGGGCCTGTCCACCGCCGTTTGCATGGGTGAAGTGGACTTGACTGACCACTGGCTCGTCCAGGATGCAGCCTAATGGGCGCTAGTTATGTTGGCCAGGCTCTATCAGGACGAAATAGAGAAGCATCTGTATGATTTGGCCGGCGATGAGGCCATTTATTTGGTGTGTTATTTAAACAAAACAGAGCCCAACATTTGTCTTGCTCGCTCGGCCCGCTGGCCGGCCAGGTTGCTAAGGTGGCCGCGCGCAAGTGCCGGCCACCAAATTAGCCTCAGATGTGGTGGTCGTTGTCGTTCTAGTGGCCGCCGCTTGACCCGCAGATTTAATGTGTGTGTCTATCAGTTACGGCGGACTTTGAGTTGGCCAGGGCGCCTGCCCACTCACTTACACACACACACACACACACACGACAGGGTGAGCCTCTGGGGTCCACTTTTGAGCGCCGTCGACTGGCTGCTGGCTGGCCGGCCATTCGCGCGAATGAGCTCCAGCAAGACGCAAGAGACGGCCAGTTTGCAGGATGGGCGCCTTTTTACGCGCACTGCCAGCGCAGTGAGAGAGGAAGAGCATCCAAGATCAAGTCAAGCAATACACACAGCCCCCAATAATAATCATCATCCTCCTTCAGAGACACAATCTAAATTAACCAAGTGAAACCCAAATCGCCCCAAACACCAAACCAACAAACCCACATCTTGGCCACTTTAGATTAGAGACTCCTTCTACGACCTGCTCGAGCTACGCCAGTTAGAGGCGGGCGAGAGGTATGCGCGCCAGGCGGGCCGTCGATCGCGCCACGCCCACCACCACCAGGGCTCCAGCTCGGGCGGCGGCGGCAGTGGTGGCGACGGGCGCCACTGGTATGGGGCGACGACGGCCGCCGTGGGCCGCTTTGGGCGCTGGCATGGACCCACCGAGGCCGAGCAACTGGCCGCCGTGAGCCACTACGCCAAATACGCCGACTATGTGCCCGTTTTGGCCTCGTCGTCGTCCTCGGCGGCGGCGGCGGCCCGCGCGGATAATGTAAATAAAGGAGGGAACAACACCAAAACAACAACAACAACAACAGGTGAAGCAGGTGCCACCAAGGCCAACCATGAGCCGGTCAATGGGAGCGACCTGTCGCGCACGTCGCTCCTGGGCCGCCCGCTCAAGGTGGAGACCCACTACAGAGACCTGAGGTATCGCAAGAAACAGAATATTATTTACAACTTCCTGGAGCGGCCGCGCGGCTGGCGCGCGGCCCTCTACCACTTCATCCTGTAAGTAGCATTTATTTACATTAATTTAATTGTCCATCGGCTAGTGGCATGTCTACATGGACAGATGCAGTCGATATGTACTTAGTTCGTGCGTGTGGGGCCACACTTCCAGCAGAGTCGGCTTCAGTGTTGTGGTCTTTGTCCTCACGCGCCATCTGTTGGTTGGCCGTCTATGCATTATTGATTGGTGGTGAGTTGCCGAGATTGCACATTGGTTATGTAGTCCATGAGAGATACAAAGAAAGAAACTCTCACATGAGACAGATGCCACGTCAGAGAAGAAGAGTTCCTATGACACTCGTCATACGCATTTATGTATAAATCAACGACTTAATCAACAAGACGCATATCCGAGTGATTGCCAGTCGAGATTAGCGTCTTTGAGTGGATGCCGATGATTATTATTAAGAGTTGGCGACCTGATTTATGGAATTCAATCAAATCTGCACCCATTCCCGGCCGTCAGATCAACCGCCAGATAATGGACACCACAGTGAGGCGAATATCAATTGATCAACGCGCCGGCCCTCATCAATCTATCGACTGGCAAGCAATCGCGTGGGTACCAGTGAAAAACTGTCATGCCCATTCGGGTTGTCACGAGCGCCGCCGCCGCCGCCACCACCACCAGACACATGGACAGACAGACAGACAGGTAGACGGACAGACATACAGAAAGACAGACAGATAACTGAACTCAGTCTAAATGCGGGAGTCGCATTTTGAGTGGAGGCAGTGGGGCAGATAAACACGACGATGAGGCGCCAAAAGCCACTCGCCTCGTAACTTGGCCCCGGATTAACATGGCTTGATTTCGACTGGACGCTCATTGGCGAAGAAGAGGACCCAAGTTGGACGGCCTGGAAGGCAAAAAGCCAATGGCCTCCTACAGAGAGGGAGAGAGAGAGAGAGAGAGGAAGAGCGGCTCACGTGCGCGGACACGATGGTCATTGATATTGATTGAGGAAGCAAATTGTTGGCCAGCCGCTCAGGGCGCCGGTTTTAATTA
The DNA here is from genome assembly GCA_020916435.1 of Oxytropis ochrocephala. Lineage (NCBI taxonomy): Eukaryota > Viridiplantae > Streptophyta > Magnoliopsida > Fabales > Fabaceae > Oxytropis > Oxytropis ochrocephala. The sequence goes on from JAJHUT010000164.1 coordinate 51,768, forward strand.
TGGGGGCGGCGCCGTGTGACGACACGACTGGAGGTGGACAGGAGGAGGAGGAGTGATGAGAGGGAAATTCTTGTCTGATGTGGCGCCATTTGCCTGCTGCTGCTTTGGTGGTTGCTTGTCAAGATGAGCATTCATTCCACTCGAATATCAAGACGCAAGAATTCATGTAGTGGAAGGAGTGAGCTGACGGACGCAGGTCGACAGCGAGTTGAGATAAGAATATTTATTCGCCTCATCATCATCGTCGTCGTCGTCTTGGTAGTCCTGTTTGTGGGCGCGCTGAGCCATTTTAATGAACTGCTCGGAGGTTGGCGCCATGCAGACTCGAGCCAGCCGACTCGGACCTGGACTTGGAGAACAATACAATCGACTGGCTCCGCATCTTTTATTCGTCGCCCTCCTCCTCCTTCTCGTCTGCCTTTGGCGTATCATCTCGTCGTCTCATCGTTTCGGTGGGTCTCTCTAGGAGGTGGCGCGCAAATTCCCGCCGCTTGACGGGCCACAGAAACACGACGACGTCGTCATAATTTTCATAACTCACAGCCGAGCACAAACAATTCAATTTTTGCTTGTTGTCATTTGTGTCATCTTGCACGCCTCTAATGACTAACAAACACTGCGAGAGAAGAGCCCGCATTCAAACCAATATTTGAGAACAGACAGACAGACAGCTCATGAAACGAATGTAGTCGGCCTTGTGGCGTGTTCCATGTGGATGGCATGCATTTGGAATTGAATGAATAAGTGCTAATTGTTGTGTTCATTTTTGCCAGTTGCAACAATTCGTAAGCTCATCTTTGTGAATGTCTCTTCTCGCAGGCTTCTCACTGACGTAATTGTAGCCTCGCCTATGGGCTGCGACACCACTGAGAACTGAGGCCCGGCCTGATAAACAATAATGTCGACCACAGCGACCTTAATTAGCGTCGGCGAGCACGCGAGACTTTGATTTGTGCTCTCCCGCTCTGTCTCTCTCTGCCGGCTGGGGCGTGGCGGCCAAGACGCCATCAGTGGCCAACGGGCGCCACTGTCTGTCTCGCAAGCTTGATCGAATACATTCCATACACTGGCCATTAATCGTAATTGAAGTCCGACGAGCCGAGGTGGGCGGAGGTGTCGTTGGCGACTTGGCCAGCAGCCGCCGCATCATCGTCGGCGAGAGTGCGCGCGCGCGTCTCTCGCCAGCCCGCGGCAAGACAGCCCAAGTGGGCTCGAGCATGAGCAATGTGATGCAATGTGTCGCCGGTTGTGTCGTCATCATCAGATCGGCCGAGATTGAGCAGCCGCCGCCATACACAGACTCGTTCACTCGGCCAACGTCGAGGTCGGCGCCATCATCTTCGTCGTCGTGGACCAGCCTCTCGGGAAGCGAGTCTAATGGCCGAGATTTCGTCTGGCGGCGACACAAACAACGAACGTGTTGAGTGCTTGCAAGTAGAGGCGAAATCGAGACGTCGAGCTGGTCGACCAGACGAATCGATGAGTTCAGCGATTGTGGTGGTCGTCATTGTCGAGTGACAGCGACTAGCCGGCTGGCTAGTTGGCGGCCGCGATTGGTGTCCATAGGATGCTGCAGTGGGGACATTGAGCGGGCAACAACCATCAGACGAAAGTATGAAAGTGAAGGAAGAAGACCAAGAAGAAGAAGAAGAAGAAGAAGAAGAAGGAGAAGAAGAAGAAGAAGAAGAAGAAGAAGAAGAAGAAGAAGAAGAAGAATACGAGGAGGAAAAGATCTGCGACAACAACAGACAATAAGAACAAGAAAACCTCCTAGACAATAAGGGCCACGGACAGCACTTGGCTGTCGCTATGCCCACCACCGGCTCTCAATGATCCGAACGGCCGGCGGCGAGGCTGAAGCTGATGGCCGGCCACCCGGAAGTGGAATCCCCAAGCGAAGGGTGCGTATGAGGTTCAAAGATGAAGAGGAGCACCAGCAGCAGCAGCAGCAAGAAGAAGATACAAACGAGGACGAGCAACAAGACTCAAGGAGCAGCAGCGCCAGACATGGCCGACGCATTCAGACAACAAGTAGCCGATTTAATAGAAACAATCATCAGATGGGCCCAGCCGCCGGTTCCAACAGATGGACGGGAGCGGGCGAGTCAAATCATTTGCGGATGAATCAGTTGGCCAGCCAGGCAGCCGCCGCCGGCCAGCGGCGAATGATGGCGCCCCGGCTGAGTCTGCTGGGCAAGCCCATATGTTTGAGCTCGCACAAGTGTCATTATAGGAACACTCGCTCGATGAGATGGAAGATGCGTCTGAGGAACTTTCTCGAGCAACCGCAGGGCTTCCTGCCGTGGCTCTACCATTTCTCGCTGTAAGTTTGGCCAGTAGCAGTGGAGAAGGGGAGGTGGGGTTTAAAAACTGGCCTCGGGAGGTGGGCGTGCGCGTGTTTCGTCCGTAGTTGTGTGGGTGAGCTCGTGTGAGAGGTCCCGCGAGGTAATGACATTGTAACTAGTTTGTTTGTGTCTTGTGTTCTAGTGGACGAGCGCGCCTGGCTTTAGCTGGTTGGCCCATCTGCCGGTCTAATCACAGCCAAACACACCTACAGTATGTGTGTGCACTGGCCACAGACCGCTCGCCATTCGTCAATTGGCCATTTTGATGGAACTCGTCACGCGCCAATACTCGGCCTGCACGTGCCCGGCCTCAGGTGAGCCAGCCCGACTGGACAGACGGACGGGCGCGGCTAAAGACAAACAAAGCGGGCCGGCAGCCGATGGGCGGCATGCGAATGAGTTAGCTGAGGCTCCTCTGCGCTTGGATGACAAATTGTTGCTGCAACTCAATTGAATTGAAACAAGTGAAGCCAACTGACGGCCACCGACGGCCACCAACAGCCATCGCCGACTGGAGGCCGCCGCGCACTCGACTTAATGGCCAATTACGTCGGGCGGCGGTGCATTGTCTCACCTAGCGGCCAATCGCATCGGCTGGACACCCACACACAAACACACACACACACACACAGACACAGTCACAAAGAGTCCATTCGTTAATGAGTTTAATTCGCAGTCTAGCCAGCCACTTGACTAAAGCCATTCAACTAACCTGGCTCCTCAACTACCTCCCCCAACAACTCCCCTCCCTTAATGATTACAGTTTCGTCATGGTGTTTGCCTGCCTAATGTTATCTGTGTTTGCCACCATCGACGCCTACGAGCAGACGGCCTCGGAGGTCCTCTTCTACATGGTAAGTAGGCTGTGATAAGTGACTTTCATCATCATCAACATTATGGTCGCGAGGGTCAGCGGAACCATCGAGAGGCAGCTTTCCCTCACTGACCGCTGCATACACAGACAATCAATTTATGTAATCACAGTCGAACGGCTTGACGTGGTTGCCTGATCTTGATTAATCAATCGACCTCTAATCCGAGTCATAACTTCATTTTCTATGTCAAATGTCGGCCCGCCCCCTTGTCCGTTCGCCCACCAACGCCATGCCAAAGGAAATCGTCATGGTGAACTGGTTCACTTTGGAGTTCCTGGTGCGCACCTGGTCGGCTGGCTGCCGGTCGCGCTACCAGGGCTGGCTGGGCCGGTTGCGCTTCATCAGGTCGCCCTTTGCATCATCGACATCATCGTCATCTGTGCCTCGGCCATCGTGCTCGTGGTGGGCAGCTCCGGTCAGGTGTTCGCCGCCTCGGCCCTGCGCGGCCTCCGTTTCTTCCAGATCCTCCGCATGGTGCGCATGGACCGCCGCGGCGGCACCTGGAAACTGCTCGGCTCAGTGGTGTATGCCCATCGCCAGGTAAAGTCTCATTGGTGGTCTCATAAGATCTCTCTCTCTCTCTCTCTCTCTCTCTCTCTCTCTCTCTCTCTCTCTCTCTCTCTCTCTCTCTCTCTCTCTCTCGAGTGGTCTAGAAAACACTTGCTAATCGAAATGTAATCAATCAAACCATCATCATATAGGAATTAATTACCACCGTTTATATTGGCTTCCTGGGGCTCATCTTTTCCTCCTTCCTAGTCTATCTGGCCGAGAAAGATGTCAACGAGAAGTGCCACAAACTTTGCCGATGCACTCTGGTGGGGCGTGGTAAGTATTCCATCATCTAGAGACGCCCGATGACACACAGATCCCGTGGGGACGCTTATTAACATGATAGCCCTCCACTGCACTCCACCTATTTCCGGTCAGATCACTCTCTGCACGGTTGGCTACGGCGACACAGTGCCCATCACCTGGCCGGGCAAGATCATCGCCTCTTGTTGCGCCCTGCTCGGGATCTCCTTCTTCGCACTGCCGGCGGTGAGTACTACTTTCGCGAAGTTATATCAAATGTTGGGCCCAACCAGTACTAACTCGCCATCACCGCCAACAACCACCAACTGGCAGGGCATTCTGGGCAGCGGGTTCGCGCTCAAAGTGCAGCAGCAGCAGCGCCAGAAGCATATGATCAGACGGCGAGTGCCCGCGGCCACTCTCATCCAGTGCCTTTGGCGCTGCTACGCCGCCGACGAGAACTCCATGTCCGTCGCAACCTGGAAAATACATCAGGTCCAATTGCCAAGTCCACCTGCGTAAGTGTCAGCTCCACGCGCCCATTGCGCCGATTGTTTGGGCCGCCATGAGGCCGCCAACCTGAGGAAGAACAGGCAAAAGTGTTTTTCCTTTTCTCCAGGCGCGGGCCTCTATTCTAGAATGCCAGATGGAACATTTTGCCTTCCAGCTACCACTCATTCGATCAGAGATGATGATGATGATGATGATTACGATTATGATCTAGTTTTGCCGCCCAACTCTGCCGACGACATTTGCACGTCCCGCCGCCGTTGCCTAATGTGATTCACCTGCCGTTTTGACTTTCTTTTCCCGTTTGTTTGCTGGTCGTCATGTTTTATTATGTTGTAAGTGTATTGTTTCGTCCTCCTTTAGCCTGCCACTGGTCTGCACATCCTCCTCGCCTTGCATTATGATCCTCCATTTACCTGAACACACACCTGCACACACAAAGCAACCAATCAGAGCTTGTTAACAGTGGCTTGGTTCGCCCACCGGAAGTCCTCTCGACAATGTGGTTGTTGTTGTAGCTGAATCCAGTGCCACCTCGACGACGTGCACCAAAAGGCCGCATTCAGGTTGACTCTTAATTTGTTGCGAAACATCTCTATCATCTTGTTTAGTTTGTTTGCTGGGCAGCTCCCTCCGCCCAGAGATTCATCCACTTTAGTTGGTTGGTCCAAATTTGTTTCTGATGATATAAACTAGAGCAATAACAACGAAAACTGCCTTCAACGTGGACGTCAAACTACCTCTATTGCTACTGGCGCTACTACAATAAATGTGACAAATATAACGACCACCAACAAATACACAAACAACCGACAAACGAAACTACCAAACGACCCAATGAATAAAACAAATCAACGGCCGGGCCATCCTGACCAAACTAGTCTACAGAATTTCCTGGTCACGTCGCTTAACAAGTCGATTAGAAGGCAACAGAGTTCCGCGGCGGCCCCAACTACAACAACAACAACAACAACAACAACAACTACGGCAAACAATAAGAACCAAACGACACAACAACAACGACAGAATGCACCCCAATTAAGTAATAACAACACAAGCGGCCAAGCATCAAATCAAATGCAGCTTACGGCAACTCTCACCAATCTAATGAGAAAATACTCCAATTCGGGCAGTGTGGGAGCCGTCGGCGGTGCCTCTCCAGCCAACAACAACAACAACAATCCAACTATTCTGCGAGCCTCATCAGCAGCCACCGACCGAAGTCCGAAGCTGCTGAGTATCCAAATGCCGGCCACATCAATGCGCTTGTAAGTAAGTGGCTTGCGCGCCCGCCCATCTTCCAAGAGAACTGGCACGAGAACAGCCATTCAACACGTAGCCGATTGGTAGCAGAGGTAGCCAAATCAGTCTCATAGGAGTAGTAGTAGTAGTAGTAGTAGTAGTAGTAGTAGTAGTAGTAGCGGTAGCATTGAATAGTACACATGAAACCATTTAGTTTGCATGAGCCTTGCATGTCCACTCGATGTCCAACACAAACAAACATCCATCTCAGCCACCACCACCACTTGACTGCTGGCCCCCTCGATCATTAACCACTAACCTTTACCTACCACTGTCAATACGTAGCTTCAAGCACAACACGTCGTTTGTTAGTCGTCTTTCAACAATCCGTCGCCACAAGTCGGCCAACGTGCAGGCGACCAGCGCCGCCCAACAGCAGTCATTGGCCGCGCCTCCTGTGCCGAATCCCTCAGGTGTCTTAGCAGCGAATCGGGCCGCCGCCACCGCCACCACCACCACCACCACTGGGAACAGTCCGGCCAGCTTGGACGGGCCAGGCCAACAGACAAGCCAGCGAGGTGATCAGCAGCAGCCGGCGTCGCCGCAGCCGCCACCATCGCCCCAGGAAGACCAACAGGCGGTCAGTGAGTCGGCCGCAGCCAGCGCCCTCTACGCGCCCCTCGCCTTGGTCGGCGCCACCAGCAAGGCCATCGATATGGGCACCATCGCGAAGCAGACGGCGTCTGGCTCACCCACAGACTCCTACAGCGCGGCAGCAGCTGTCGGGCCTATCGATTGTGGGCGTGACGGTGACGAGCTCCTCGCCCAGCCCATCGGTCCAAAGCGAGAACGTCCAACAGCAGCGGCATCGCCAACAGCCCGCCCTCGTGGTGACGCAGCAGGTGGGCGACAGGCGGCCCGAGACGAGGCTGGCCGGCAGTGCCCGAGCGAGCGCCAGCACGGCCGACGTGCGGTGCCGCCCCCGACCAAAGTCGCCAGGCGGCGCGACAGCATCAAGTCGACCTGCTCGGTGGGCGACATCTCCATTGGCGCCGCCGGCAGCCCGGCCAGGGCCATTTCGCGCAATCGCCTCGTGGCGCCTCACACGACGACCAAACACAACCGAGCTCCGGGCGAACCCGACCACTCCAGTCCATCCGATACGACTGCCAGAGACGCCCCACCGGCCTCCAACAGGTCGCCACCTGCCGCACCGCGCCAGGTGGCTTATACTGCGAGTGATACGACAATGATGGGGCCATCCGGCGTGACAGCCGCCGCCTCGAAGACGGGCCGGCCCGCAAATGATAATAACAACATTCAAGAAGGTAAGTATTGTCCGGTAGATGGGCCACCCGCATCGTGAGACCTGCCGCCGCCGCCGCTTGCCGTCCATTGAACAAACTCTCGATTCTATCAAATGCCACCTTTATCATGCGCGAAAGTATCTCGCGTAAGACTCGTGTTCACCGGTTGAGGCATAAAGAATGAATGTTTATTATATTCCTTCTCCTCGTCAGCGTGCTCGTTGCCCGACGCGGAATTACGAAATGCGGGGATGAAGACCCACTCGTTGCCGCTAGAGGCGCTGCCAGAGGGCGCGTAACGATCCTCCATTAGCACAAACTAACGCCATAGCTCTGCTTGTTCGTGCCTGCTTACCTCCACTTCCACCTGCTCGATCCTCCACTCCAATCAGAAGAACGATCCGGCACTGGGTCGGGGCCGCAGTCGCCGCCTGGCCACTCGTTGAACCTGAAACGTCTGTCTGATTCGCTTTGTGGGCCCAACATGCAACACCATCAGCAGGTGTCAGACGATAGTCGCGTCCAGTTGACTCGCCACGAGTCCACTCGCCGCCAGCGGCCCGCCACCAACAACAACAGCAACAACTCGCCGATAAGTCTAGTGGCAAGCCCGCTCGTGATGAGGTCGGGCAGCGGATGCGAGTCTCAGCAGCAGCAGCAGCACCAAAGACTGGCCGCCACGGCAACGCTTTCAGTCAACAGCCTTGGAAGTCGAAACAACAGCATCTACTCTGCTTACGGTAAGCTTCAATGTGTATGTCAATGAATGCATATGCAAGAGCCGCCTGCTTCGCGCCCTAAAGCCGAGAGGCCCCTAATTAGCTACCTCTAACTCCCAACTAATTACGTTCGCTTAAACAATGGCCGCCAGTAGATGAGGAGCCCAACGAGGAGATCAAGTTCACCATCTTGACTAAGCAACACAAGGATGCCATTCGCGCCCTCCGCAAGATAAAATACTTTGTCGCCCGGCGTAAGTTTTCGCGAGGCTCTGCGTCCATACGACGTCAAGGACGTCATCGAACAATACTCGGCCGGCCACGTTGATCTGCTGAGCCGAGTGAAGAACCTCCAGGCCAGGTAAGTACAAGTGACCGGTCAAGTGTTGACAATGAATGTCCGCATGATGACCAGTAGACACTCAAATGACTAACAAACAATTGCACCAACAACAAACAGGCTCGATAGTATACTCCGGAAAGAGCGGCTCGAAGACAAAGGACTCGTACGAGTCCAAGTTGAGCCTGGCCTCTCGCATAGTCAAGGTGGAGCGAACGGTGGGCATTGTTTCTAGTTGATGAAAGAATCTTTCAATTAGCTGTCGATCACCAATAATAACCTCTGTCTCTCTATTTGTATCCAATGGACGCCATGGATCCACCCGCATTCGGACTCGGACAGGTGGACGAGATTGAGCTCAAGCTGGACCAGCTCCTCGATATGTACATGATTGACAGGCGGCCACCGCAGGCCGTCGACGGCCAGACGGCGCCCACTGGCGGCGGTGGTGGTGGCGCGCAAGGCCAGCCCCGGTGACGACAGGTCAACCAGCTGATGAATGAAGATGAATGTTTTTAAACTCGCAATTAAAGAGATTTCCGTCATGTTTCTTGTGTGTTTCTCCCTCCAGCTGGCGCCTGAGTCGCGGCAAATGGCCCTCGTGGTCGTGGACTATCATCTCTGTCCTTCAAAGTCGAAGGCTACAACAATTGGCTTGTGTATGTGTTCGCACTAGCCGTTGGCTGCGGGTGTTCACCTGTCTGAGAGGCGCCAGGTAAGCGGCGAGCCATGGAGGTATCAGGCATGACTGGTCGGCTGGCTGGCGGTGTTCGTTGCACGCAGCAGCCTGACGAGCCCCATTGAATCAGGTGGACGCCGACAAACTGCATTGGACGCCAATCAATTGGAGGCCAACAACAACAACATGAACAGCAACGACAAAGACAACGAGAACAACAAATACCTTCTCAGGACAGCGCACATGTACACACAACCTAATTTAATAGATTAGACATTACTTGCACTTTTTGCTCTGTCTTTCTCATATTGTTGTTCTGGTGGCTGTTGCTGTTTGGTAAAGATTGTTGTCAAGATTAGCGCTGGCAAACATTCATCACCTGAATGATGGAGTTAAACAGTGGCGCCGTCCAAAAGCACCTCCACCGACCTGGCCATCGACATGCAAACACGCGAACGCCACTCGACGCGCAAACAGTCGTACCTGTGCCTGGCGGCATCGGTGGTGGCGCCGTGTCGAGAAGGCTCCGCGAGGCTGCCTTCCGAGTGGCTTGCTGTTGTCGTGCCGGCTCCATGGGTCGGCTCCAAATCGAATCAGATCAAAGAAAGAGAGAGATCAGATAGAGAGAAGAGAGAAAAGAAACGGGAATGTTTTATTTACAGGTAAGCGAGTGATTGGAGTGCTCGGCTCTTTCGTTCGTTCGTTGTCGTCGTCGCCCGTTGAATCATTCCTTTCATGTTCGCCTGCGGTGGGCGGCCTACATTAGCGACCGTATAAGGGCTGGAGTTATGGTTGACAATCAGCGTCTACGTCGTCGGTGGCGGCGGCGTAAGTTTGCCGCAAAACAACGTAATTCGATCCAATATGTTGTCACCGATTGCAGTCGTCTATTCCATTCAATTTGTTGTTGTCGACGGCGGCGGTGGCGGTGGTGGCGTCGTGTTGTTTGCACAGCCATCAGCCATCGGGCGGCTCGTGAAGTCTAGTGACAGCGAGCGCAGTATTGTGTAGAGTTTCGCTCAAGGCAAGCGAGTTTTGCCCGTCCGGCTAGGTAAAGTTCCACCCTCGTCGCCATCTAGACGACAGATAGCATTGTACGCGCGCCTGTACGCGCCGATTACAAGACGGCGGCCCGTCCAGACACCTGTGGCTCGCTTGAATGTCAATCTGACGCCACCATTACAGTCCATCGCCTCATTCAACTCTCCATTCGTTCTGTCAGATTGCTGGCCGATAGATGTACGTTCGTGTTAAATGTCACCTCTTTGTTGTTGTTTGTTGTTGTTCGGGGCATTAATTAACTCGATCGGAATGCGTCTAAATTATCAAGAAGACATCTGTCGCTCCTGTCAGGCTTGAACTTGCACCGCGGCGGCGGCGGCGGCGGCAGCGGCTCTTATATCAAGTCGACTTGATAATTAATGATTAATGAATGCGCGCCAATCACGCAACCATCATACGAGGCGCCGCAGATAGTCCATCGTCGTCGTCGTCGTCGTCGTCGTCACGAAGATGACGGCTAATCTTTATTACTTATGATGTCACAGATGTGCTACAGTGTACACTTTAAGTCAAAAGTTTTTCTCTCTTGAGTTTTCTCCGATTTCCCTCGCGCCACTGATGGTGCCCCTTACCTGATTGGGTTTAAAATTGAATTGCGATTCATAAGGCTGTGTGGGATAGAGAAAAAGTTAATATACTTTTGACATAAAGTGTATATCTATCTGGATACTGCGTGGGCGGCCACCTCCAATCAGTGTCTCGTCGAGCTGTGAGCGACGGCCGACGTTGAGATGTCGCCACCTGTCTCGTGCACTAAACCGAGTCAGGTGGCCACTGAACAACCTGCAGCCGTCGAGTCCAATCTCGGCTCGAGGCGAACCTTGAACACTGGCCTGTATCGGCTGTATTTGGAAGCACAAGCGAGAATTGTTGCTCGCTAGGGGCCCAACTAAGCTCAGAGGCGGCCGTCGGGGCGCCGGCTGCCGGCAGCTGGCGGCAAATAATGACGCCGCCGATCGATCTGATGGACTGGTATTGGAAACGAACAGAATGGAACCTATCGGATGGGATTGAGTGGAATGGAATGCTGAGTCGAGTCGAGTCAAGTCATGTCGAGTTAGGTGGAGTGGATTGAGTGGAGTTTAATCTGGTGGTGGGCGCGCCAGGTTTGACTGGAGGTGGCGGCCCTCAGTTTGCGACCTGTGTCAGCCTCCAAGGAGGCGGCCAGTGGAGCTGCTCGGCGACCAACAGCGGCAGACTTTAAACTTCGAGACGCAGAGGTTGGTATGTGTATGTTTGTTGGCGCCGGCAACAATACAAAACGTGATCCATCTTCCGTGCATGGCGTGTTCGATCATCATCATCATCATCATCATCATCGTCATCTTCATCTTCATCTTCATCTTCATCTTCATCTTCATCTTCATCTTCATCTTCATCTTCATCTTCATCATTCAGCAGCCGCAGCTGTCGCCCCCACCGCCACAGCCGACGGTTTATCTGGCGGAAACTGGCGAGGGGTAGCTCGGAGGTGGTGGCGGTTGGAACTCGTCTCACGTGGCCGGCCAGTGTTTGCGACCCGTCGAGCTGCCCTAGGCGGCCCAGACAGTTCCGAATAGAAAGAAGAGGCCGACCCTCCTCTTCTACTCCCAAGGACGTCGTCGGCGGCGGCGGCGGTGGCGGTGGGGGCCGACGTTTGCCTTAAATCAACCCGTCAAGTGGCCCTCAGCGTGGTGGCCGCATTGTTCGGCCGCTCGTAGTTGGCGGCCTTTCGAACAATTCAATTGAATTGAGCCGCCGGCCAGAAAAGCACTTGCAGTGGAAAGAAAGCCACCTCAACCTCAACCTCCATTTCAATCGACGACGACGACGACGACGACCTCGAAAGCATTTAAAAGTTGGAGCCCATTCATTCAGGTCGGCGCCACAGACTTGGGGCGGATGATCCATCTTGGCGCCGGCAGTGGGTGTCTGTCGAATTTCCATTCGAATGGAAATTCGACGCCCATCCGCGAACTCGCCCACCGCCGACGAGAGATCCACTTCAGTGACTCGACGCGAGCGGCGGCGGCGGCAGCGGTGCCATACTTCCGGCTCGAGCGATCCCAGCCAAGCGGCGCCTCCTTTGGGCACTTTGGGGCCCGGCTCGTGTGGTCTCAGTGCTCCGATTAAGATCTTCACGGGCTGGAGCCAGTGCTGAATTGATTGCCGCGTCACCAGCCAACCAGACAGACATACAGACAGTGTATCTGCACCTTACTGGTCGCAGGCGGGCGCGCCAGTCGTCGTCAGGTGCGTCTGAGACCTGGCAATACTTCTCTGGCGACTGGACGGCGGCCCAAACTGTTGTTTTTAGATTTGAAATATATTCAAAAGCCAGTGGGCCGAGTTCACTTAGTGTGTGTGTGCCGAGTTATCTTCAGGCTGCAGTCCAAACTTGGCCACTTTAAACAATTCGCCTGAATTCAATTTGCGTCATTATGAGGCTCGCCGATGGGTCGATCGGTCGTTTTGCCGGCCGTCCCCACCGTCTGGCGTCTCAGTGTTTGCGTTGCGTGCGCGCCCGAGCCAAGCGGCGTGTGATTGATCAAACCTGACAGACAGACTGGCCGGCCGGAGGAGTAGAAATTAAATAATACATAAAATTTAGGGAAATCGAATAATACATATGATTCAACGCCACAAGACTGCCAGCCAGGCGGCGGCCATTGCTGTTTAAGGGTGTGCGTCCGGTAAACGGGCGCCAGTGGTTTGTCGTTGTCCGAGCAGCCGCCTAACTTACAACAAGTCCATCCATCAATTGCGCACGCATGCCAAAACAAAGCGGAAACATTTAAATTCTGAGCCGCCACCGCCGGCGCCGGCGGCGCCAGAACAAACATCAGCTCTGATTGATCATTAAATTTTCCAGTTCGCTCTCATCCACCATGTAAGCACATCGATCGGCTGTGGACGACGAGGCCACTGCCAGACGAGAGGGGCTCCAGGCGCCAGCCAGGTGGCCGACCAATGCTGGCTGCCGCTGCCCTCGGTGGCCTCACCTGGCCGCTCGTTCCGCACAATGGCTCCATCGCAGCCCGGAAAGGATTGCGGCCGGTTGCTTTAAACTCCAGTAGCGCCAATATGGCCGGCTAATGATTAATTGAGAGGCGCAGTAATTAGCTGGCGATGGCGATGGCGATGGCGACGGCGACGACGGACGGGCGGAGTGGATGCGATGGCTGCCACGGCGGCCACGCTAATTGAACGGCCGCTGCATGTGCCTATCGAAGCGCGAAATCGGGCGGCGCCACTGCAGGGAACATCGGCTGCCTCTCATTGCGCGTTACCTGATTTGGGTGTCCTCTCGAGCAGACACGACGAGCAGAAGGACGACGAAGAGGTAGAGCTGCAACATGACGACGGCCGTCATTATGTAACTGGCGGCGGCCCAAACAATAAACCAACAAACGAACGCCAGCAGTCAGCAGCCGCCGGTGCACAGTAACAGTTTGTTTCTCGATGCGAGCACCAATTGGATCGCGAATGGCAAAATGGCAGCTGCCGCACGTTGGAAAAACCCAGGCCGGAAGTGAAATCCGACCCACCGAGCGAGCGCCAATCATTATGACTGTCGGCTGTTGGCTGTCGCATCGGCATCGGCATCGGCATCGGCATCGGCATCGGCATCGGCATCGGCATCGGCATCGGCATCGGCATCGGCATCGGCATCGGCATCGGCGGTGGCGGTGGCGGTGACGGAGGAAGCTCTAGCGGCGCTCGCGAGTTCGTGGCGCTTATCTTCGGCTTCTCCAGACTCCACTTGGGATTGCATGAGCCGCCGCCGTCGTCGTGGCCTTCGATTGCCGGGGCGGCCCTCTCCAAGGATTCGAGCAAACAACCGGCGGCGGCAGCGGCCTCGCAGTTTGCAGCCGAGCCGGCCGGTAGTGGCGCCTGAAGTGGCGCCGCCGCTTGATTATATTCGCCGCTTAATTTAATTTTGAACTCGTATTTTGTCACGCCCAACAGAGGATGTTGGAGGTTGGATTACTTGGTCGGGGCCGCCGATGGTAGTGAGAATCAGGCGATGGATGTTCGAGCCAATGTCGGCTGTGCTCGCGAGATGGCGACCCGAGTCCACCTGTTTAGGTGTCGCGAATGTTGTTGTTGTTGTTCGTTTCCGCGCCTGTATGTTGATCAACAACAGGCACTGCAAATATTTGTCACTCTTCATTCGGCCCTTCCGGCACTTCCGGCCGCCGCCACCGCCGCCGTCGCCGCAGAGCAAACAAGCCAGGCCCGAAATGTTTCTCCTCAGTCGGCTGCAAACTAGATAAACTTACAGTGTAATCGTCGAGATTTGCGAGGCCACAATTGGCTAATGATTGTGTATGCGCATATGGCCGGCGGCTGCGAGTGAGCTCTTGGCGGGCCGGCCGCTAGAGGCGCTGCTGCTGCCGCAACAAAACAACAATAACAACATCGACCGACCCACAGACTGACAGACTGACTGGAACTACTTGTTTGCGCTCCTCAGAGTCTCATTCAAATGGCGCCCACTTGATTGGGCCTTCTATGCGCGCGGCCCCGAACTCAATTGGCCAATCAATTGCGATGGCGGCCGCGGACAATCAGCGGCCGTCCACTCGCATGGCTCCGACGGCCGACTAAATAATTTATCACCCGCGCCGGCTCTGTCTCGCCTCAATCAGCGCGCGCCCGCCCAATGCCAGTTAATTTGGCCTCCTCACCATCTCAATTGGCGGCCGACTTACTTGACGGACGCGGCCCAAATTGGCCGCTCGGACATCACCTGCTGGTTTTGGAATGGTCAGCCGTCCGGCAGACCTCACTAGTTGTTTTTGTGACCGACACTAAGCCCATTGTATCAATTGGCAAACAATTGGCTTCGGAGAATGATTGCTATCGACACTGGCCGGCCCCAATTGGCTTCATCACCGCGCGCGCAACTCGTTCAACTAGAGCGGGCGCAGAGGCTGGAGGCTGAGGCGCCATTTCCACTTCTTCCACGCCGATTGGCTCGCCGGCGCTGGCCGAGTGCAGACATCGGCCAGCCGGCCAATATGTATAGTCCAGACTAGCCGGCGAGTTTAATTTGGTCTGCTCATTGAGGTAGAAACAGTTGTTGTTGTTGTTGTTGTTGTTGTTGTTTGAATGTTCATTTCAATTTGTCTCAGCGGCCGCCGATTGTTTGATCTGGCCCTCGGAGAGCCAATCGAATCGGCCGTCGACTTTGGGGCGCCACCAAATGGATTGCCGCCGCCGCCGCCGCTACTGACGATAAGCAACCTCTGGCCGGCTGACGCAGCTGATGATGATGACGATAATAATACTTATTCCGAGTGATAAAGTTCATTTCGGCGCCCCTTCGAGGCTCACCCGGCGGCCGGCTTAATGGCTTAGCAGGGCGCCAGTGGCGGCGAGTTCATTCATTTGCGGGCGGACCCAACGCAGGTCGTCCGCTCGATTGTCTTGGGGGCCGCCAGTTGGATTGAAATTTATTTAATTTGCGCGCTGGCCGAGTGATAGTCGGCCGTAGATTTAATCGATGGCGGCGGCGGCGCGTAGCGCAATGGCGCCATATTCGAGTGCTGCCACCGCCGCCTGGGGAGTGTAAATGAGCCGGCCTGAGTCTGGCGGGGGGCAAGGGCGAGCGCAATTCATTTCATTTTGATTCAATTCATTTATTTATATCGTCGCAATCATCATGGCGCTCATTGGCCCGCCCGGCCCTCATTACATCACCATAACACACACAAACAGTTTACTGAGGGACCGCCGGGCGGCGCCAGCAGCCCCACACTGACGTGCACAGGTGGCCGATGGCTGCCGGCCTACAGAGGAGCTGCTGCACATGTGCCTCTTAGTGTAGTGTACGTCCTTTTGTTCATATAGAACTCGACAAACCAGATCATCGAGATCATTTTCACTTCACACAAAACTCAAACTACTCGAACATCAGCCCATACAAAAGTTGAGATAAAATGACACTGCCTGAGACACAGAACAGAGAGAGAGAGAGAGAGAGAGAGAGAGAGAGAGAGAGAGAGAGAGAGAGAGAGAGAGAGAGAGAGAGGAACAGAAAGAGGACACAAAGCCAAGTCTCTCATTAGTGTCGAGTGCCACAAATTATGACGCAACTAAACACTTGAAATGGTTGGTCTCTTTGGTGGCCGCGGCCGGCGCCGACATGGGCGCCAAACTAACAAACTCAGATAGCCGAGAGCCCGACTAAAATGGTTTAGATGTCACGCTATTGGTAGTTCATTTGTGTCGCCAATGAGGCGCCAGTGGAGGAGCCGGCAGAGGCCACACAACAACAACAACCACTGGCGGCCGGCGCAACTCGTTTAGATGATGTTTTCTCGCTCTATTATTCTATCAAAGCTGTCGCCGTGGCCGCCGCCGTCGCCCCAAACTAACCATTTAAAGGATCCCAATGAGAGAGCCAGTGGGCGGAAGCAAATCGAGCGAAACAGAGGCCCGTTTCGAGCCGCCGCCGCCGCCGCCAGATAATTTCAACTTGCTTTTGTCTTCCTCGGGCCACTTACAGCCGCCACCACTCCGAGCAAATGATTAAGATGGCTGTTTGTGGGCGATCTAACAATCCGCCGTCCGCGGGACAGCCAGTCAGCCAGCCTGAGACATGAGAAGAGAAATTTATTTCGTCAACTTGCAAATGAATCAAGTCGACAATTGAATTACGACGACTCCCATCGCGTCCGCCCATCTTCACAAGAGACTTTCTAACAATGAGCCACCTAAAACTCAATCAATTACACTATCGGCCACGCAAGTGGAGCCTTGCGGGCCTCTTATCTTCTCGTGTCCTAAAAGACACCCGCAGACGACCACTACTCCATAGATCATTACATACTTGCGGCGCCACTTGATTGACTTTCCAACTGGGGCCGGCTAGGGGAAATCAATTCACTGGCGCCGAACATAAACCACTAGCGTGCAAATCATCACGCAAACCCAATCAATTTAATTGATCGAACTTGCGTGGGCCGAACGTTGGATATGGCGCATTTCCATTGGTTTTTGATGAAACGAAATGCGTCTGGCGGCGGGCGGCGGCCAGATGGCGCCAGTGCGCCGCCCGACGAAGAGAGCCAACTCTTATAAGACATCTTTGAATGGACTGGCGCTGTGTTTGGCTGGCTGGCGAACCTGGACTTTAATTAACGACAATCGGCTGTCGCGTCACACACACCAATATCGACTGGCCGTTCGTCTGCCTGTCTTTGTTGTCCTGATTGAGATGGCATGCCCTCGACGGTTGACACATGGGCGCCCCCTTTTTGCTCGGGCCAGTAGAGTAAATAAGACAGTGGAATTCAGTCAGTCAGCCAGTCAGCCAGTCGGTGGGCGCACTTCTCTCAAGTACTTCTGGCCCCAAATCACTCTGACATGATATTTGGCCGCCAAGGACTCATCTTCGTCATCTTCTTCATCTCCATCGTCTCGTTCTCGTCGCGCTCGTTTCAAATCAAATCAACGGCCGACACTTGAGCAGACAGTCCGACAGGCTGCCGGCCCGAAGCAGAGAGAAATTGGCCCCAAAGCCAGAAGATGATTTGGGGGCCAGTGACTGCAAGAGGACAGCAGCGGACAGCAGCGGAAAGTTCAAGCTGGCAGTCGCCCGACGACCTGCATTGATCTCAGCTGATCAATTGTTTCTCGGCCGCCACCAACGACGACTTGACGAGCTGCCCGACTGGACGATCATTGTTATTAGGTCGATTTTGGCCGCCCATTCCCATTCCCGGCCTCGGCGGACAGCGCGCACTGTTTGGCCGTCACTGTCGTTATTATCTCTATTTTGTCATGTCTCGTTAATGGACGACGACTCGGACGACAACGACGACTGCGATGGCCACCACCAGCAGCAGCCACGTCAACTGGAGCCACGCCGTCGGCCGGCGCTCATTCCATTTACTCAACTAAACTAAACTCAACTCAACACTTGCCATTCAACTTTCGCTTCGTTTGCCAGCGACTGATATTGAGTAATATAAATGACAAGTCGTCGTCCTGCCTACTGCTTACTGGCCGCCAACTGAAAACTTAACTACACCTCACAGCATTGGCCGGCCCATTCGGATTATTGTCGGCGGCCAGCACTCGCTGGCTCGGCTCTCTCGTTCATCTGTCTGTTTGTTTGTTTGTCTGTCTGTCTGTCTGTCTGTCTGTCCGCCTGTTTGTTACGCAAGTGCAGGCCCGCCGGGCCAAAAAGAATATTCAAATCAAACTGCAGCCGCTTGTTTCACCTAATCCACTGTAATGCAATCAGCTCGGCCGCCTTCGAACAACGACAACAACGACAACAACGACAACAACAACAACTACAAGCACCAATAAATCTCATTGGCTTCCATGCATTGCATTGCATTGGTCGCCGTCGCCGTCGTGCAATTGGCAACGACGTTTCTGGTTTGCATGCGAGAGCACCGGCTACTTAAGCGGCTCGGCCGAGAAATGCACGACAAGAAATGTAATACACACAATAACAATAACAATAATCAATCCGCGGGCTCTGAGCCGAGTCAATGAAAACCAGAGCGATAATTACGTTTAACTAAAAGTCGCCTGTCCAATCATTATTGATGCGCCTCTGTCAGTGAGTCGCTTGGGCGGCCGCCGTCGACGGGCGCATCGTCAGCTGCCACTGGCAGTCGGCCGCCCGCTCAGTCAGCCAGTCAGTCAGTCATAATTCAGGCTCCTGAAGCTCCTGACGTGGCTCTTTTATGGCCGCCCGGCCGCAGACTCTCAACCTCGACGGGCGCCCGCCATTTAAGCTGCCGGCCGCCGGCTCCACCACACAGAGACTGGCCGACTTGGCCGCCTCTTTGGGTGACCAAATTTGATTTGCTCCCATCGGCGGGCGACTGTCGAACGATGGCAGCGCTGGCTCGTTAGCGTCATCCTGCGCCCAGTGGCTGCCCTCGAACGGACGGGCGGCCAGCTTTGATTGGATGGCAGCAATTCGAATTTCATTCACGAAGAGACCAGCGCCAAAATGATGACAATCGCACACCCAGATTTCCCTCTGTCCGCGAGATGGCGCCTGTTGGGCTGGCTGCGGGCCTCAAGCAGGCGCCACCTGTTCTATGAGGCCTATTTGACGAATACTATTCGTTAGTTATCGGACGAGCGGAGTTTTGAATTTTGCCGCCGCCGGCGGTGGGAAATGAACCCGCGAACGTGTCCGGGAAACACAATCGACGGCCACAGGGGCGCCCGGCGACCAATTTCCAGCCGAGCCAGGCCGCCAGCCATTAGCGGCGGCGGCGGTAAGGCCAAACTGGCCGGGTGATGAGGTGACTCGCGGCCGGCCAAATGGGATGCAATCAATCAGTGGACTCATGTGTGTGTTCTTGGCCGTCGGCCGGCACGCTTGAAAAGAGCGAGAGGATGTAAAGAAAATGAATTTCCCTTTGGAGGAGCTGCAAATGAATTGCGTGCTCTCATGTAATTGGATCAATCGAGCCGGCCTATTCTGCAATCAGGCGGCTACGAGCAGAATCTCGCCACCACCGAGCACCACGAGGAGGAGGAGGAGTGACGACGAGGATAATTTGCGCCGCCCGCCGGCCAGATAATTGCTCGCTCGCCCGCCCGTCCATTCACCTGGCCGAGCAATCGATCAGCCGGCGCCGAGCAGCCCAGCGGCGAGCAATTATCGCTGATTGTGGGCCGGACCCGCCGCCCGAACGTGACCGGCAAGTTCGGCGCGCCCACGACACACACATCCGGCCGCCCCATTAGATCGGCCGGCCGCGCAGCACCGACCTGTTGATGTTGCGTCACGCCGTCGTCGCGGTGACGTGATCGGCGCCCATAACAATTAACGCCGCCGAGCAGGTGGCTCTGATGGGCGGCCGTCACTGTAGCCGCAATCGATGGCGCCCATCGACGTGTCTCGCATCCAAATTATCCATGCACATGAGGCCTTGTGGCCTACTGCGTTAATTGTCCGTGCGGAGTGACACCCGAGAAGAGATTCTATTCCGAAGGGCTGCCACCAACAGCACCGACCGCGAGTGTAGTTGTAATTGGCGAATGAAGGGAAGGGCAAGGAGAATGGCGCCAAGAAAGAGAGAGAGAGAGCGAGATAATTTCCATCTCCTCTGCGACCGACGGCGACTTGTTTGAATTGATTGCGGCCGGAAGTTGGCGGCACCACGCGGCAGACATGACAAAATCAGGGCTGGGCGCGAGTTTGTTTATAATCGCGCGAAGGGCGGCCACTGTTTTGACAGGCCAGCCAACAGCCGACAGGCTACGGGGCGACAGTCGACAGTTACATAGCGGCGCCTCGTCGCCGTTAATTTGCATTATCATTAGTCGCTGCCTGTTAGCAGGCCTGCCTGATGAAACGCACCGCCAACTTCCGCCCGCGCCCGCGCCCCAAGCCAACGCCGACGACCAGAATGACAAACTACCACTTCCGGCCAGTCGACGGTTCTCCAAGGCCCCGGCCGAGGCTGGGGCGGTTTCAGGCGCCCCAAACCAGGCGCGAGACAGAGAGTATCTGGCTGGTTTGTTTGTTCTCCCGCGTCGACGGCGGCGGCGGCGACCACTCGGCGAGTTTTTCCATTTCTTGGCACAATAATTTACACGGGCGATATGCAAATTGGCGCTCATTGTGCGCCATCAGAGGCAGCGGCACCGACTTGCAAAGTCTCTATGTGTGGCACCGGCAACAACTCACCACTGTGGACGGGCAACACTTTAGAGACGACGCTTTTCACTTGCCGGCCGCCACTTTCTTGAACTTTGAATGGACTTTGGCGGCGCCCAAAACAACAGAGAACACTTGCATGTGTGAGAAATGGAACCCTGAACAGAGACGGGCAGCCCAGATAACTGTTTAGGCGGGCGCTTAAACTTAAAGAGTCGGCCCACAGGCGGGCGGACAGGCTGACAGGCAGACAGACACACAGACAGACAGCTTGCGGGAGATTCATTGCATATCACCATGATGATGATGATGATGATAATGATGATGGTGCCGGTGGTGGCGGCCACGGCGAACGACTACGCAAAAACGACGGCGTTCACAGTTTTAAAATTCTTTTATCATTATCATAATCATCGATGTAATAACTCGCATTGACGTCGCTGTTGTTTCGGCCGGCGCCCATTCGAGGCGGCCCAGTGACTGGCGGCGGCCGCTCGTTTAGGGGCTGGCGCCGGTCGCCGAGAGTCATTTAATTCCATTCTTGTAATGTGCAAAGTAAACGACTGGAGGCGCGCAAAATGTTTCCTCGAATTTTGCAAAAAAGCTCGCCCAACCGCCGCCGCCGGCAGAATCTCTTCCTTGTCTTTCGCGCATGCAAGTCTCGCCCGAAAGAGTCCTCGGCGAGGCCAGCCAAATGGAACTCGCGGCGCAAAGCGGCCGCTCACCTGAGACGAGTGGCATCCTTCGGTGGTGTTCCAGTGGGGTCGTTGAGCGGCAACATGAACGAACTAAGAAAAGATGAGCGCCGCCAGAAATCAGGCCACTGCGGCATAATAATGCGGCTCATAGGGCGCCAAGACGAGTGCAACTTATTGGATAAAATTGCAAATGAGAACAGACGGAGGCCCTCAATTGGGGCGCCAGTTGTCGCCCCTTCCTCACCTTCTGCCGCCAAGTAAACAAACAAACAGACGGACGGACGGACCGAATTGAATTGAATCGAGGACAGCCGGCAAACAATACGACAGACAGAGATTTACACTTTTCACTGGTAGCCGCCTCCGTCAGATGCCTCCTCTCGGCTGTGGCTGTGACTGTGGCGTAAGGCTATCGCCTCGATTCCGCACGTTTGCTCGTCATCATCATCATTACTATCAATGGAATCGGAAAGGGAATTGAATTCTGGTTGGCGGCGGCGCCTGAGACGACAACTGGCGCCAAGAAGCGCCAAAATTGATCGGCCGTCGCTCGAAAGTAGCTAAAAACGAGACTGACTTCTAGCTGTGAGTGTCGGTTGGCTCGTTGGCAGCCTTTTGGCGCCGACAGAGACGAACGAAGCCGTGAAGTTGCAGGCAGAATGGCTGACCGGCATAGGGGCAGTCGGACAGAGATGAGAAGCGAATGAAACAATCCAAAGTTGGCCGCCATGCTATGTGCTAGCGTGCTATGTGCGGCCGGTGGTTGTTAATGAAACGGAAAAAGTGGAAAACTTGGCCGCCTCTAATGGAAGATAACAATTTGAGTGCAAACTGGCGCCCAAAGGGAGAGAAACACACAGACACACAGACACTCAGACACACAAACAGACACACAAACAGACACACAAATACAGGCGAGAGGAGGCGATAAATTATCTGGCCTATTATTAGATCTTGGCCGGCAGATACACCGTTAAACATGGCGGCCGGCTGGGCGTCCGGCTGCTGCTGCTGCGTCCGAATAATGGGCGGCCCGCAATTGCTGGTTGTTGGCCGGAAGAGGCGCGCGCCAACCGACCGGACAGGTTACTTGGCGGCCGCCCACGACGACCACGACGACGATTGCGACGACGCCTGACAGCCCAAATTGATGTGTCCGAGCGAGCGCAGATTTGGCCGCCGCCGCCGACTGGCGCGACAAAACATACAAATTTAATCTGGCCGAGCCGTTCGAGAAATTATCTGTCTCAATCAATTGCGTGGCCGCCCGTCGGCGCCGCCAGCTCCTCCTCCGCCTCCCCGTCTGACTCGTCGAGTGGCCGGCCGCCCAATGCCCGATGGCCTGTGCGGAATAACAAATTGCGCCCTGGAAACTCATGGACAACACACAAACTGTAACAACATTCGAGGCTGCCAGAATCGGCGTCGGACCTCGAAATTTAAAACAAATTTTATCATTTGTTGGGTGGGCCACACTCGGCCACGCCTACCCGGCCGGCAGCCAATCAGTGGGCGGGCCTGGCTGGCCACGACGAATCACAAGCGACGGTCAGGTGTCCGGCTGCTTGTCGTGTTCCGCCTCGTCTTCGTTCCTAAAGTAAGACGCCGACGTCCACGACATCGACAGCAATCAAACCGACACCCGTCCGAAGTGTTGGGCTGACCGTCGGCTAATTCGAGTGGCCAGTCGACGTGCCTAAGTCACAAGTCAGCAGTCGTTTGACGTCAATTCGGACTTTGTAGGCGGCACTCGAGCGGCCAGAAAGCTGTGATATATGACCGGCAGAGCAATTCCGTCGTCTCGAGAGTTGTAGTTGGAGTTGGAGTTGTAGTAGTTGTTGTTGTCGACTAGAAACATTCCATTCGAAGTTGCTTGTTATCTCTGTTGGCCACTTCTACGCCACTTCTTGACACAAACCACTTCTCCTTCCGGTCAGTGCTCGCTCCTTCAGGTGGGCCAGCCGGCCACTAATAGACAGACAGACAGACTGGCCAACTGGCCGGCCGGCGCCAGATGCAGGCGACACATTCAAATGAGCCCAGCCGGCGGGGGCCTCTTGATTCATTGGCCATGAGCTTCTGGATTGGCCGTCTGGTGGCCAGTGGCCGGCCGGACGCCCAATCAAATGGTGCCGGCCCGTCTGGAGTCGGACGTTGAGTCCGGCGGCCGTCCAGTCTATGCCGGCTGATTTTGGGGCCGCCAGGGGCGTGGCGGTGATAACTTTTAGATGGCGCGCACAAATCAACTGGATCGTCTGCCAGTACAAATAAATCACCCCAATTGGGAGGAGACTTTTTCCCTCTGCATGAGCGCAACTGTAAATTTTAAACAAACTTGCAAAGGCTTAATGGAGAAACGAGCAAACAATCTGGAGCCGTTCCTGTTTGTTGGCGGCTTAATCAGCCCACAAGAGGCTCCGGCAGCTCATAATCATCATCATCATCACCAGCGGCGGCATCTTCGGAGGCCCACTAAATCAATCAGCCGTCGTCGGAGGCGTAACTGGAGCCCAGTGGCTAATGCTAAGGGCGCCAATCTGTGAATAATGACAATAATAATAAATCAGACTTGCGTCCACTGGATGACGTGAGAATGCAAGAGTAGGCGACTGCTTAATTAGCGGCCGAGTCTGGCTGCTGCAGCAGCAGTGGCGGCCAATTTGTCGCCAATTGAAAGAGGATCCGACTGAGAGTCCCGATTGTTGTGTTGTCAGGCAACGAATTCAAATTTTCACCCGCCAAGAGGCCGACAATTAGGTGCCTCTGTTTGCCTCCTTGTCCGTCCGTCCGTCCGTCCGTCCGTCTGTCTGTTTGCCTGGATTCTCACGGGCAGTCGAAGTACAGAGGCAGAGTAACAGGAAGAAGTCGGCCCGATTAAAGTGTTCGAGTTTACTTTCACGTCAAGTGCTGATTTATTGCTCGCATTTCTCTCGCAAATTCAACAAACGGCCTGTGTGAACTCCTCCTCCTCTCTCGGTCGGCCTCCAAGTCGTCTTTGTCCCTCTACATTGCAGCAATGACGACCATCATCGCCATCATCGCCATCATCGCCATCATCATCATCATCATCATGTCGGGCCTTATTTGTATGTGCGGCCTGGTTTCTGTGTCTGTGTATGTGTGTGTGCTACTTTAAGTGAGCGCCCGGCAACCATTCAGTCGTCCGTCCGTCTGTCCGGCCGACGTGGAGGCCAATCAATCTAGCGGAGCCCTGAGTCCGGCCGGCCAAGGCAACTGCCGAGCGCCCGTCTGAATGCCAAATCGAACATTGCCAATTGGACCTACACACGAAGCCTCAGGTAAGCCAGATTGTTCTCTCCCGGCCGCCCGGCCGCCAGCTTGTTAAACGCCCGCCACGCCCCTGCAACTGATCCCCTACGTGATTTGGGTGGCCGATGAGTGGGGCTGGCTGGCGGCTTGCATGGAGCACCACCACCACCGCCACTACGACCATGAGAAGGATGATGACAAAGCACAAAGTTAAGTGAGAGTAGTGGTTGGAGGTATGGTTGGAGGGCTGAGTGAAAACTGGAAAACAACCACCCAAATCAAGAGGAGTGTGGCCTCGGGCAGGGCCGGAAGCTGGCTGTGGCGGCGGCCGTCCAGTTGGGCGCACGACAAACAATACACAAACACACCGGAACATCTTGAGGCTTCAGGCAATGCAGGCAATTCGCGCGATTCGGCCCGAGATGATCGCCCTAATGGGCGCGGACATCTCCGGCGCCGCTCATTGTGCACCCGCCTCGGCCGGCCGCCAAATGATCAGTCGATCAGACGAGCCGCAGTGCCACCCTGGCCGCTTATGTAACTCACCGAACTGTCCAGTGGCCCCGGCTGACGAGTGAGGCCTCTTCCGCCGGCTGAGGCGCCCGCCAGACGACTTCCTGGGCCAGTTGGACAGGGGGAGAAATGTGGCCGCCGTTGTATGGGCCAACATGAAGGAGGGACTATCCATCAGGCGGCTGTTGTTGTTGTTGTTGTTGTTCTACCTGGCGCGATTGTTGATGTATTTGCGGCGACGGCAACAACAACAATGCGCCCGCATTCGAAATTGAATTTAAATCCAATTCGAGTAGATGGACGGCGTCCATCCGTCCATTCGTCCGGCCGGCCGCCTGTTTGCACTCACTCGACAGCTTTCTGGTTCAATTAGATTGACTTTCTCATCCTGTTCGGGCGTCGTCGCCCTCGTCCTGCTCGTCCTCGTCCTCGTCCTCGTCGGCCATTCGCGCCAATTCCAGCGCCGGCGACGCGCGGCCATTTCGGCCGCCCCAACTTAATGAGCTAACCTAACTAACTTTAATGATTATAATCATTAGTCGCGGCCGTGGCTGTCGTCGTCGTCGTCGTCGTCGTTGTTGTTGTTGTTGTTGTTGTTGTCGTTTGAGTGAGCTGCCAGTTGTGAGGCAACGCAAAAAAACGGCTCGGCTGAGTTACGACACACACGTCTTTTCTTGTCTTTGTTGCCACTTGTTTGTTTGCCTGGCGCCGTCGCCTCCCGCCCTATCCAGTCCCGTCCTGTCCTGTTTGTGACTCTTGCACGCAATCAATCATTCGCTGATGGTGCAAAAGGCTCCATCCAAGTGGCAGCCTGATAGTGCAGAGGAGGCTGACGACAGTCCAGTGGCCAGTGGTCAGTGTTTTGTGCGCATTTGGGTGGCCTCGAATGGCTGTCCGTTTGTTGACGACGATGCCGGCAGTGGGCACCTCCTTTAATTGGCCTGAAAGAAATTGAATTCCTCTTGAGCGCGCGGCTCTCCAACCAACTGACAAACTTAATTAACTTTTCGTATTCATCTGTGCTCATTCAGAGCCAACTTTTAAATACATAAACAACAAAGAACAATGTAAACAACAGCGACAACAACCAGTCTAACAACTTCCTGTGGAAACAAGGCCGGCCAGGCCGAGTTGAGTGAGTTAATTTGATTGCGATTCTCATTGGGCGTTGCTGTTTGGATTGTTGCAGTTGTCGGAGGGCAGCCGGCGGCGAGGCGACAACAAACAATGTCAGCGGAAGCAAGAGCAACAGCAACAGCAGCACCAGCACCAGCACCAGCAGCTCGGCCAACCTGTTGAGGTTGGCTGCTCGCCGGGCGTCAGGTGGCGCCACTCGGCCCTCAATCGACGGGCCGCCGAGGATGGAGCCAACGCGCGGACCATTAAATTGAGGCGGCAAAACGAATAAACAAACAAACTAACAATCTAACAAATTCGTGATCAGATAATTTCATTTATTTCGAGCTTGCACAAGCCCATTCGGCCGACAGTATAAGCAGGTATCATATTCTAGGAGGAGGAGGAGGAGGAGGAGGACGGCGGATACCTGCGCGGCCAGTAATCTGATCGGCCGGGCAACTCGAGAGCGAAATGCACCAGTTGCTCTCTCTCTTCCTCTCTCAGTCTGATCTGTCGAGAGCCGCGCATTGATAATAAACCAGAGGGCCATGTCCGTTCTCTCCTCTTTTACATTGTTGGCCCTGCTAATATGCAACAAACAACAACAACAACAATTAAATTCAACAAAGCCCGGCCAGGTCCTCGTAAAGATTAAACAATTTACATCTCAAGTAGTGTAATTTAGACGTGACGACGCGCGTCGAGCGGTGATTGTGTGTGTAGGTACTCCTCGGCGGCGGTAGCCACGCCATTTAATTACTTTTCAGGTGGTTCGGCTTGTGTTTGCTGGCGAGCCTCCTACCGCTGTTGCTACTCCACTGGAGCCCCAGAGGCCGATCGATGCGCAAAGTGTCGCCTCTTTCCGGCCGAGTCTCAGCGTGGACGCTCATTAGGTCATGAACGAGCTTGTTCTATGCTCGGCAGCCTCACCTGAGCCTTACCTGAGCGTTCGTGGCTGGGGGGCGCCAGGAGCTGCGACTGGCCGCCGCCGCCGCTGCCGCAAGGTCGGACGTGAAAGTTTGTTGTTGTCGTTTAGCATTATCTTTGTTGCCTGACGACGGCCGATTCGGGCAGTCGAGATTGGTCGAGCTGAGCCGAGCCGAGCCGCTCTTGTTTTATGCAAAGTTTAGCGTCAAAAGTGAACAAAAAGATTTATTATGGTCATTAGATGCGCAAAATGAGCTCCATTTGTTGTTGTTGTTGTTGTTGTTGTTGTTGTTGTAGTTGTAGTAATTCGTGTGATTACAGTCTGTTAAACATCGGCCTGGCTACCAGCAGTCGACTCTCTGGTCGGCCAGTTCAGTCTGCCTTATGAGAATTCCGCTTAAACGAGGAAATTAACCGGCGGTGGCGGTGGAGGCGGCAGTGGCGGCGGCGGCGCCAGTGGCTTAGGGCGACGAGAACAACACGAAAATGTTTCACTTTGTGTTGTCATTTTGTTTATTTGCTTTGTATTCGGCCCGGAAGTTGGTCGCCACGACGCGCCAGCCAGTTGGGCAACGACAAGACAAACAACATTTTGTGTAAACTGCCACCGGAAGCGGAGAATATATGCAAATGAGACGGGCCTCACTGTCGGCCGGCCAGAGGATCTCCTCGGACGCAAAACAATTTTACAGTTTCTGACAAATATCATAATTCAAATGTGTTTGTTTGAGTGCGCTGGCCTTCCGAGCAGGTAAACACACACCAACTGGCGGCTGGTTTTCTCTCGGCCGGCCGGCCACTGCGTTTTGGTCGCCCGCAGGCCGATGATAATGATAATGATGATGATAAAATGTTCTGTATGTTTGTTGTTGTTGTCGTTGGCCCAAATGTCAAGTTGCGTTTGACATTTCCATTCAACGAGAACATCAACTCAAGTCTGGCGGTGATGGCGAAGAGCATACAGACACACATCTTAGGATGTCGACTTGCTGCATGTGTTGTCCAAGTCTCTCCTCTAAACTAATTAAACTTTCCGCCAATTAAACTCACAGAACAGAACAGAACAGAACAGAACACAGCGGCGGACAAGTTAATTGCGCGCGCAAATAGGAGACCAGCTGAGACTTTTGGCCTGCAAATGCCATAAATTTTAAAGTCTCGTCGAAGGTCTGAGAGACAATTTGTTGTTAGTGTTGTTTGTTTTATGCTAAGTACAATCAACAATTGCCTCTTCGTCCTCTTTGTCGTCATCGTCGTCGTCCTCGCTCCTCCTTTCGACATGTTTCTTGTTCTTTCGGTCTCATAAATCAGTTACCTGGAGGATGGCGGCTGCATTTGATTTGCTGCTGGCTTTGACTGACTGGCAGAGGCCGGCCGGTTGGTCGTCTGAATGTCTGAATGGCTGCAACAGGTTGATTGACTCAATGTTGGCCGATAGTCGATGATGGAGAGGCGACTGATGACGAAAGCGGCTTAATGGCCCTTGAAAAGATCCAAATGGACCCTCCAGCGGCCGATTTGGATACCTATTTCGGGCTCCTTCCTTTGTCGTCGTGGGCAGTGGCCACGTCACAAATGTACTCGATGAGATGAAGCTGTCATATCGGCAGGTGAGGACGATCATGGCTGGCGGCTGGGGGCAGCCAAGCAGCTGACCTGGCAGATTAGCAGTTCGCTCGTCGGGCTGGGCGGCCAAGCGCGTCGCCTCAATGTAACAACAGACATCGACTTAGTTTCCACATTTCAACCTAAAACAACAACAACGACAGTTTCTAATAGTTTCGCAAGTCGTCTCTTGTGAACAAAGACAACAACAACAACATTTACAACAGGCCGTATTTGGTCAGTGTCATTGGCTGGTATCCAACCGAGGCCGACAAATGACACTATCCGTCGGTCGGTCGGTTGGCGACAATCATGACAACTTCATTTGGGCGAGCTTCTAAGTTGTAATTATCTCGCTCGACTGGAATATCATCATCAAATGTTGCCTCTCGATGGGCCAGGACATTCAATTAGTGACGAGCGGGGCGAAAGGGCGAACGAGCGAACCTTACCGGCGATTTAGTCTCTCGAGGAGGGCGACAGTTGGCGCCTAATTGAATTGTTGCCCACCAGACGGGCGGACCGAAGTGAGTTACGCCCACTTTATAGGCCGGCCGAGTAGCCAGACAGACAGACTCGGCTGGCCTAATTAATCTAAGTTGTGTGCAGTGCAACCATTCTAAAGTCGACTGTTGGTCAGTACACAAAACTGGCCGCCCGGATGAACGACAGCTCTCGAGAGCGCCACGTGCAAGTTCAATTATTCAAATGATGCTGCGCGACCTTTCAACGAGATGATTTATTGACATCCATCCGACTGATCCATCGAGCCTCTGCCTTTTATGTCTGCTTCCTCGCTTCCAGTCTCGCTTCGTTTGGCCAGTAGATGATGTTACAGCAGCAACGGCGGCGGCGGCAGTAGAAGCAGCGCTTAATTACAGTGAACGTCGCCCGCCAGTGGGAACTGGCGGCCCTCTTAAATCCTAATTAATTCAGAGCGCCAGAGAGGGAGGCCATGGCGGCGAGTTGATAGCATCGCCTGTTGCCGGCGTCTGTGTCATTATTCGGGCCTCACAACAATCGGCCCACATGAGAGGCAAAGACACGCGCGCGCGCTATTGAATAACATCAAGCGGGCAATTAAACACACTGGCGTCTACCTGGCCGATCGGCGGCGGCGGCGGCGGCTGAAATTCTGGCCCAAAGTGAGCGTCGCCGGCCCGAAACACATTGACTCCCAGCTGAGAGAGTACAGCGAGAGAGTAAAGTTGACTTTGGCCTGTAAACAATTAACAGAGCTGCCAGAGACGACGCTGCAGACGAGACTGGCCGAGAGGATGGGAAAGCAAGTCGAGTGTAACCTGAAAGAGCAAAACGGGAGGACTTTCTTGAATGGCCGCCGACGTCGCCGCCACCGCCGCGAACGACAACAAAACACTTTAGACCAAATTGGCTTAATGAGTTTAGAATGCCGCGCTTCGGCTACCTGACTTGTTCGCCGTCTGGTCTGAGGCGGCGGCGGCGGCGGACACAGGCCAATTTAACGCTGCGAGCAATGGACGTTGGCGACGGCCAGCAGCGGCCCGATGATGATGAAGTGGAACACCAAACAGCAACCAAAAACAATTAACGCCAACATAATTCTCGCCTATCAATTCGAGGCCGCCGCCGCCGCCGCCGCTCAGTGCAACTAAATTCAATTGAATGCATGCGAGCCAAGCGAACTAAGGACAGGAAGTTGGAAGGTGATACAATGACTGGGCGCCAAAGGTGCAGCGGACAGGCGGGAGGTCCACTGGACGGCAGCCACTTTGGTTCGGCTTCATTGGGAGAAGGCAAAGCAAAACTGGACAGAGTTGCTTCCACTGGACAGAAGCCGACAGGAAACTTTTAAACTCAGCGGCGCCGACGACGACCAGGTAAGGAGCGCCAACTGGCTTCTCCTCTCTGTCTCTCTGACTCGCCTAATGAACATCAAACAACATCGTCCCCTCGGTCAGTCACGCAACTGGACATTTGCCACACTATAAACACCCAATTGAACTGAATTCAAACAACAACGAACACTACACACAGCGCATTAACTTGCAATGACAACAAACGACGACGACGACCAGCCGACAATTCCAATTGGCGTCGCCACTTCATAAATCATCTTTCCCTTCCTCTCTCAGTCAGCCATTCTTTTGCCACTCAGAGCTCCGTGCGGCCAACTTCGGTCATTAGTCACTGTCAGCCTCGTGCGTGTGTGTCTTGTATTATGTTTTCTAATTAAAAGCAGAGGACACAACACATTCAACAGGTGACATCGTCGGCCAGTCGCTGTCAGCAGAGGAACAGATGGCTAGCTCCTGGATGAGCTGGCCGGAGAGAAACAGGCGAAGGTATCGATGGACGACCAGAGGAGGGCCATAAAGCATTGCACCTGCCTTAGTGGAAGCCGCAGATTGAATTTCCGCTGGCCGCCACCTGGCCGGGCGTGAGAATCATTGTAGTGGACCATTCAGGCGATAATTAGCATTCATAGAGGCGAACAATTAACAAGTGAGATGGACGAAGAGGAGGAAGAGGAGGAGGAGGAGGAGGCTCACGAAACAAGTGGCCAAGAACAACAATTAAGTGCGAAAGCTACTGAATCTTTTTGGGACTTTATTATTATGATTATTTCATTATATTCTGGAGGAGGAGGCCACTTGTTTTCGTCATTGCTTGCGTTGAGCGGAGGAGGCAGCTGCGGCTTCTGGCTGCGGGCGCGGCCGCCGGCGCTCGCCTCCAATTCAGGCCGGCCAACAGCTTCAGGTGGTCGCCAATGGAGCCGACCGAGCCACAGCAAAACCTCGAACAGGCCTTCTTCCACTTGCACTGCGTACACCACAACTGGCGCTGGGCCATGCCGTAGATCTTGCGACACTTCCGGCTGCCTCGTCGCCGCCGACCGCCCGAATTGGCTGAACCGAGCGGCGGCGGTGGCTGCTGTGGCGGCGGCGGCTTGGTTATATCTAATGATGGCTCCTGATTTGTTTGCAGCAAGTCAAGAGGCTGCGGCGGCGGCGGTGCCTCGAAGTATTGTTGCAGCTGTGACTGGCCGCCGTTGGTTGGTGTAGTCGTGCACGTCTTAGATCTCCTGCTTTGCTGTCTTGAATATCGATTAGACGCAGGTGTCAGGTGTTGCCTTGGCCGTGTCCGCTGCTGATTCTGATGCTGGCTGGCCACTGCGGCCGCCGCCGTGGCTGCGGCCAACATTAATTGATGCTGATGATGGGCGGCGATGAATTGCTGCTGCTGATTTGTCGGTTGGCCGCCCGGCGACCAGGACAGGGCCGAGGCGACGGCGCTCAGGTTGTGGAGGCGCGCGAACTGGCCAGCCACTAGCTGCGGCTGCTGCTCGGTGGCCTGACTCGGATCACAGCTCAACGAGGGGCCCGAATTGCCTAGGAGAGTATTGCAGGTGGCTCTGGCGGGACTGGCCGTTAGGGGGCGGCCGTCGGGCTGCTGGACGAGTGTCGTCGTCGTTGGGCTGCTTAGGTTGATTGGCTGCTCTGTCGATTGCTGCTTGACTCGTCTGGACGACTGGCCGCTTGAGGTATTATCTAACAATGAATCGTTGATTTGTCTTTGTCTTCTCGTGGCTTTGCTTGATTGCTGGGCGACGTTCATCTCTCGTCTTTAAAGCTCGAACCAACTACTTGCTGCTGTTGCTGTTGCTGCTGATGTATTTTCTTATTTGATCTAAATAATTTTTATAATAACAATCAAACTGGTGCCTGCCGCCCAGCTCGAGGTGAGCTCCGCTTCCGGCGCCGCTCATCATGCGCGCGAGCATTTGGGGGCGCGCGATATGTATTTCTCTTTATAGGCCTCGCGCGTATGTCCCTTCGCCTGTCCGTCCGTCCGCCCGTCTGTTTGCTGTCCGGCTGATCTGTGTCGGCCACTTGTCGTTGTTTCAGCTTGCGCGTCTGCCCGTCGATTGTTTCGCCACTGAGCGGCGGCGGCGGCGGCGGCGCTCTTCAGCCGGTCGGGGCGCAGCTCTAACCTTAATTAACTTGATCTTTGTAGTTGTTTGTCGACGTCGACGTTGGCGCTCTTCACTGTTCACTGGCTTCTGTCGGCGTTTTGTTCATATTCGCCAGTTGCCAGGCGGCCGCCCCGTCGCTCGTCATCGTCGTCGTCGTCGTCATCCTCATGTTGCGGCGTCGCCGGCGACTACCTCAGGCCGCCCGTAATGGGCTGCCGCCGCCGGCAAACTCGGCTCGACTTGTTCGCCATCCGTCAAGCAGATGGCCCGCGACGGAGCGGCCAACTAAACTGTTGCGCATGTGCACTGGCACCGGCCGGCCGGCCGGCTTGGCTTGGCTTGGCTCTGGTCGGCGGCCGATCGACCCGCCCACTTGCCGGCCGCATATAGACTGGGAGACGGAGCACCAAAGGGACAAGTTGGAGAGAAAAGTGCAGAGAAGAGGCTCCTAGTTA
Source organism: Oxytropis ochrocephala (assembly GCA_020916435.1). Classification (NCBI taxonomy): domain Eukaryota; kingdom Viridiplantae; phylum Streptophyta; class Magnoliopsida; order Fabales; family Fabaceae; genus Oxytropis; species Oxytropis ochrocephala. Next base: position 84,811 of record JAJHUT010000164.1, read on the forward strand.
GACGAAAGAGAACACACGCACACACAAGACAATTGCTCTTGACGATGATGATGATGATGATGATGATGAAGATGAAGATGAAGATCATTATCATAATTTGAACCTTTATTTTGGCTCGGTCGGCCTTTGCTCATTCAATTAATGTTATTCCATATTATTACAATGTGTTCTCTTAATAACTATCATATCAATATGTTTGTCGAGCTGCTCGCCCGGCCTCTTTGGATTGGATTCGGTGGCTGACACGAGCCGAGAGTGAGAGTGAGACTAAGACTGTTTGTTGGGTATCCTATCCAATCCAATCCAATCCAATCCAATGCAATCCTCTCGGCTCGGCTGCCTACTTTTCTCATATTCACTTCTCCTTCGTTCGTCCGTTCGTTCCTTCCTTCTTTCGCTCATTCCAATTGATGGCCATTCATCTTCCATTTCAGCTATTTATATGTGTATTCATTTGGTTCTGGTTTGTGTCTGTGTGTTTGTTTTGTGTAACTGTCGCCGTTAAGCTGTCGCCTGTCTTGCGCTAGCTAATTGGCTTGTTAATTAAATCATGAAGTAAGTTCGTTCGCCTTTTACAATAACAACATAACGAAGACGACAACGACAACGACAACGACGACGACGACGACAATGACAATTCACGGCAATCATCTCGTCTTGTCGCTTATATGTAATATCTTTATATTTGCTTGCTTGCTTGTTGATCACTAATTTAATTGGATACACTTTTGCCCGTAATAGTTATAGTTTTCAATGTTTCTTCTACCTGTTTGTGTTTGCATGCGCGTCTGAGCTTCTCTCTCCATCTCATCTGCCATCTTCTCGTTGGCCGTCTTAATTATTGCCTGGCGAACGTGCATCAGATCGATTGATTGATTGATATACTCGTTTGCAGTTAATTGATTCTTGTTGTGCGATCATGTTGATTGTGCTGCAACGACTGTCAGATGGTCGCCGTATGGTTCAAAGCGGCCACCTGTTAGCTATTTGTGTTGTTGTTGTTGTTGTTGTTGAGTGTCCAATGAGATCTCTTTGTGTGCTCGCCGTGTTTTCTTCTTTGTTTTCATATCTACACCAACAACCCGCTGATGGCACTTCAATTGTCTCTTGTGCTATGCTCTCTTCTCCTCCTTCTGCCCGATACCTCGACCGGCCGGCGCACAGAAGAAGATAACCACCTGATGATAGGCGACGACCGGGACCAGAACGAGGAGGACGACGACAATGACGACGTTGTTGTCCTATTTGAGCAAATGAGTGAACCTGCCTCCTCAATACACTCGTCAATTGTATTTACAGTTGTCTGTTTTGTGTCTTTGTGTGTTTTCAAACCTAAAATGGAAGCCAATCGTAATGTGAAAGTCGCTCGTCGATGGGTGTTGTGGTGGTGGTCGTAGTCGTCGTCGTCGTCCATTCATTTGGTGCGTTCATCCCTTCGTTCGCCTCAAGAAGTTTCAATCATTTCTTTGGCCTCAATCTCGCGCCGCCCGCAAGAGCAGCCCACTGGGGCGGGGCCGCCTCTCGTGCGTTATGGCATCGGCAGGTGTCCGCCGCATCTCTGCACTTACTGTCGCCCGTCGTCATTGATCACAAAATCTTGAGCAAGCCTTCTTCCACTTGCACTGAGTGCACCACAGCTCGCGCTTCTCCATCCCGTACACCTTACGGCACTTCCTGTTCTCGCCGCGCGCCCGCCCCACGGACAGGTCGGCCGCGGGGTCGCCCGGCAGCGCCCCGAACGACTTGGTCATGTCCAGGCCCACCTGCTGGTCTTCGTGGAACAGATTCAGCTGGTCGCCGGTCGGCTGGCTCTGATTCCAGGTTGTGTATGCTGGTGATGTTGGTGCCGGTGGTGGTCGGGCTCATGATGGTGGCGGTCGAGAAGTCTCCGCCGTGGCTGCTGTTGGTGGTTGTGTTGAAGGTCGAATTGTGAGAGGACGTAGTTTGTTTGCTGTCGTTATTGTTGTAGTTGTATTGAAAGAATTGCTGGCTTAGGTTATGCTTCAGGTGGTTGCTCCTGGAAATTGAATCTCGTGGTGGTGGTGGTCGTCGCCTCCAACGACCTGCGGCGGCGGCGGCTGCTGCTGCGGGCGCTGCCTTCGTTTGCCGCCCGACCCACCGCCAGCCACGTAGTGCTCGTCCAGGTGGGCGGGCCGGCGGCTGTTACGCTTGGCGCGAGGCCGGCCCGCGCGGACGGCCGTCGGGGGCCAGCACTGATGCCGGCGCTGGTGGGCGTCGTGTCGGTCGGTGTCGTCCCGAAGGCCACTTGTTGTTGCAGTTGCTCGTGTGCGAAATGTGGTAGTCGTGATCTTGGCCGACCGGCGTCCGCGAGAGGTCGCCACCGGCAGCGGCGGCGGCCACTGCGGCTCCCGACGACGACGACGACAGCGGTGAACTTCCGTCAGTTTGCGCCAGAGAACTGCAGAGGGCCGCTGGTGGCAGTCGGCGCCGCTGTTATCGACGACGATGATGATGATGATGTTGATGAAATTCTTTGGTTGTGTTGCTGGCGGTGGTTTAGGTTGCTCGGTGGTTGTTTTTGGCGGTTTTGCTTAGTTGGGACGTCTTGGCCGGCCGGCCCTCTGCGAGCGTTTCTGCTTCGGCTGCACCGGCGCCAGATGCTGCTGGTCGAAGGCGGCCGTCGAGTAGTAGACCTGCTGGTGCTGAAGGTGTTGCTTGTGGTGGTTGTAGGCGGTCAGGCCGGGGCCCATGCCGAGGCCGGCGCCGGCCGAGGAGGCCAGCTGCGAGTGGTCGGCCAGAAAGTGGATCCAGTCGATGGAGCTGGCGTACAGGTGGCCCCCAGCGGCCACTTGGCCTGTGGCGGCGACTCCCGCGACGCTCGTCTGGAAACAGGTGGCTGGCCCATCAGCGGTCAGTGTGGATGAGGAGGAGGAGGAGGAGGAGCTCGAGGAAGACGAGTCGGCCGAGCAAATGGGCGACGTGGCGGCCGAAGAGCTCGCGAAACTCTGGCCCGACGATAGGCCGTCGCTGTTGTGCGACGGTGACAGCGGCGCCAGAATACAGGTGGCCCCGAGGGCAGTGCCACCGTTGCGGCCGCGCTCGAGTCGGCGCCGCTGGCCGACGAGTGATCGAATATGGCCAAGTAGGTGGCCTCGTCCACTTCCGTCTCCTCATAGTAGAAGTCCTCGTCGCCGTCGTATTGTTTGTGTCTGTTGGTGGTTGGTTTGGGGTAGCCAATAGGAGAGGCTTGGGTTAGTTTGTATGAGAATATATATTTGGATCTTATTTAGATTGTTCTTGTTTGATCAATATTTATTGACTGACTTAAAATGACAGAGTGTCGCACTATTTATACTCGTTAGCGAAGTTGCTAGAACGAGTTAATTACAAATACAGATGGACAGATGGTTAAATCATTATCAGATGGTAATCACACGAGTGACATTTGTCTAGACATATGACCTTTAGATCGACATCTGTGAATCAACTCATAACATCACCCCTTGATTCACAATCTATTCGGGCTCTTTGTTAGATGTTCAGATTCCAGTGCTTGAATTGTCTGTGTCCAAGTCAATCTCTTGTTTGGTCAAGTCTCTCAGTGTGAGACAACTCTTGTGAGAGTTGTTTGTAAGTTCCTCATCATTTGTTCTAATCGATGGACTTCTGTCTTCGATATTTGAGAGCCTCTGTTCTTGTCTATTGATTAGATTAATATGAAGATTGAGGGCTGTTTGGACTGCGTTGGTGTTAGTGCGCCTGGCAAGTGCTCTTCCTTGCTGTTTGTGGGATATTGCTCATGATGCAATAGTACAGTGCAATAATATCTGATTGAATAATTAATAATCTATTGAATCTGAATGTTGATTGATAATATAAGTGCAATGTGTGTCGATTATTGTTGTTTCTGTTTGTGTGGTTATCCCAACTTGTTTGTGAGTTTTTCTTACTGTGGCCAGTTGGCCGGTGTGGCCGTTGCTGCCACTTGACCATGACGAGATCCTGCTCAAATCTCTGTGTAGAGCAGTTGATCGTGGTTTGAATTGAATTGGCCTGTAGCCACCATTTTGGTCAGCAAATCAGCCAGTTGGTGCGCTGATCTAACATGTTGCAGTACGATTTCATTGTCATTCACTAGCTCGCGTACGAATGCGTCTTGTGCGCGAAGATGACGTGTACGAGAAGTTGCTTTCTCTGATCGTATGATCTTCAATGCGCTTTGATTATCGCAGCGAACGATAGCTGGCTCATCATTTATGATATTGAGCTCGATCATCATTCGTCTTATCCATGATAACTCCTTGGCTAGTGAGCACAGTGCAATTACTTCTGCCTCTGTAGAAGACAGCGTAACATGTCGTTGTTTTTGAGTTTTCCAATGGAATGGCGAATCGTTGAATAGTAACACATAGCCTGTTGTTGATTTGGCTGTTTCCTCATCGCCTGCATAATCACTATCGCTATATCCCACAAGTCCACTACAATTTTCACGTTGATACTTAATTCCATAGGTAAGTGTCCCTTTCAGGTATCTCAGAAGTTGTTTAGCAGCTTTCCAGTCACTCATTGTTGGATTTTCCATATGTCGAGCTAATTGATTCACCCCATAGGCGATATCTGGTCGTGATGTATCCGCCAAGTAGGCCAATGAACCAACAATTGCTCTAAATGGTATGTTTGGATCTAGTTGGTCATCACAATCGTCTCCTTCTGAAATGATTCATAGGGTTCGTTTGCAATCTTAGCATCCAACATATTAAAGTTCTCTAAGACTTGCTTGGTGTAACTTGTTTGGTGGACGAATATTCCATCCTCTCGTTGTTCAATCTGGAGACCTCGATAAATACCAACTTCCATTGTTCTCATTTGAAACTCCTTTCCAGTCTAGATAGAATTTCGTCGATCTTGGATCCATCTCTCGATAATATAAGTCCATCATCAACATAAACCAGAACAATTACAAGTGGTTCTGCTGAGAAGAAGACTGAGTTGTCGTAGTGACACATCTTGAGTCCTGAGTTTAGCATGAACTCTCTGAAGCGTTCACCCCACATTCGAGGACTTTGTTTGAGTCCATATAACGACCTCTTTGAGTTTCCATAAGATATTGTCTTTGTGTATCCATCAGGTGGAATCGCTGAAGATCTCCTCATCGAGCTTACCGTATAGGAAAGCGGTCTTTATGTCGAATTGCTTTATCTTCAGATTCTCTCTTGCTGCGTAGTTTAAGATGAGTCTAGTGGACATGATATGAACAACTGAACAGTATGTCTCATTGTAGTCGATGCCAAAGATTTGAGTATATCCCTTCGCGACTATTCTTGCCTTGAATTTGTCAACTTGTCCATTTTGTTTGCTTTTGATTGTAAAGACCCATCGTGAACCTACTGGTTTTTTAGACACTTTGACTTGCTTTTACTTCTTCGAATACTTCATTTTCGATCAATGAGTTCATCTCATCTTGCATAGCCATCTTCCATTCACCCTGAACTCAGTATCCATTGCAGATGCATAATCTTTAGGCACTTGGACATCTTTAGTCATTAGGACAGCCTGTGCCCGGTTAGCGGTACCTCGGCCGTTCTGCTTCCTCACGTTCATGAGTTGCCATATGTGTCTCCGACTGACAAATTGTCCAGTGTTTGCTTTCCAGCGACCCGCCTGAGTTGAGAAGTGAAGGTCTTTCATCGAGACCGTTTTGTTGTTGCTATAGTTTAAACAGTCATTCGGGTTTTCTGCCATGAATTTTGGACTTCTGCATGAGTATATTCAAGCTGTGGTGTTTCAAATGGCTCATTGTTGTCTTTGTGTGCAACACTTGGTGCTTGTGATGATGATTCGAGCACTTGTCCTATTTCCTGGTCATTGTGATTGTCAGGAGCTTGTTGTTTTTCCACTTGTGCCTTGTCCACCGGTTCTTCCGATGCATCATCATCGATACCAACCCAAATTTCCTCTTCTATGTCTTCGGTCTCTCGATCGATAGAATCACCGCTGTACATTTTGTTCAGGAAGACTGCATCACTTGTGACCTTTGTTTGACGTCCATCGAGAAAACGGTAGGTGTTGTGGCGATTACCATATCCCACAAATATTGCCGTTGTTCCCTTTTCCGTCCATGAACCTTGTTTCATATGATCTGGCTTCTTAATGACTGCCAATTCACCAAATATTCTCAAGTTGTTTACGTCTGGTTTGGTACCCCACCATAATTCGTAAGGTGTCTTCATATTATTCCTTGAGTTAATTGCACGATTCAAGGTGTATACGACACATGCCGCAGCTTCTGCCCTACATATTTGTTGGCAATTTGGATTTGTTTAAAAGTGTCTTGGCTGCCTCTTTGACTGTTCGGATGTCTCGTTCAATGAGACCGTTTTGAGCTGGCGTGTATGGTGCCGTCCGCTCATGGATAATTCCTCTGTTGGACATAAATTTTTCCAGGTCTGCATTTACAAACTCCGTTCCATTATCAGTTACAACTTTGAGGACATTGTTGTTCGTCTCAAGAGTTGCTTGCGCCACGACACGTTTGACGATATCCGGAATCTGTGATTTGCTCGATGCAAAGTTGATCAATCGATATCCAGATGCTTCATCTTTACATATCACTATAAATCTCGCCATGCCTGCACTTAAGACATTACTTGGGCCTGCTGTGTCAATATGCAACACACTTCCTGGAGTTGTTGCTTTGGGGTGCTCCACGTGGGTGACTTGCTCTGGTACACTTGTTAAGCATGCAATCTTCACATTTTGGTTCTTTCTTGGTGACAATTTTAAGGCCCTCTACAACTTGATGTTTCTCCATGTGTTTGATAGTGTCCATTGACACATGAGCATACCTATCATGCCATTCCTGTAGAGTAGCTGCATTTGCTTTGCCTGTCCCTTCACTGATTGCGTTGATTAGTTGAAACCTTATGATGTATAACGGTTCAATAAGTTTTGCTGTAAACACTTCTTTGTTGTTGTGGTAGAACATAATCTCTTTGTTTGTTCCAACCCACTTGAGTCCACGTTTTGCTGCTTGTTTCATTGAAAACAGGTTCTCCTCAATGACGGGACCCATAAAACATTCTCCAGAGTTCCTTGTCTTGTCTTGATAGAGCCCTGTCCTTCAACCACCATGATAGAGTCCTCTCCGGCTTGTTCAATTTCTCTTACATCTGTTGACGTGTTCATTCTATCGAACAGATTCCTATGCGGACTCATGTGATGGGTGCAGCCGCTGTCTGCAATCCAATCAGAATATGGCTCCTTCCATTGTTGGTTGTCACCATGAAGGATAGTCCTTTGTCGGTTTGCACATTATTTTCACGTTTCTTGTTATCCTTATTTTCTTGTGTTTCTCTGGATCATAAGGCGTCTTGAGGTTCGGGCAATCTTTGATCCAGTGTCCTGTTTCCTTGCAATAAATACACTGATCTTTGTTTAGGTTACGTTTGCCCTTCTTTTTGTCACGGGCTGCCAATGCCCTTTGTTTCTTCCTTCTCTTTGCTTGATTGCTCAATTGATTCAGCCATCAGCTTTGAAATAAGGCCGTCTGCGTTATTATCAGCTTGGTTTTTCCAGACAGTTGCAAAGATGTCAAATGAACTAGGCAGTGCAGATAGTATCGTTCCAATTAATAGATGGTCTGACACTTGCTCTCAAGGTTTTTAAGTTGAGCTACGATCCTCGTATCTCACTGATTCCTTTGCTTACGTCGGCAGCTGAGTCGATTTTATATGAATGCAGTCGTTCATATAATGCTTGAGGCTCATACGTTGTTTTGTTCTCGTAACACTGTTTGAGAGTCGTAGGCTTCAGCAAAGGTCTTGCAGTTGATGATCTTCAAGATGTTATCTTCACTCAAAGATGATCCTAGCAATGCCAATGCCTGTCCATCCACTGCTGTATCAACATCCTTTGTTTTTAATGCCTCCTCTAGTTTCTTTGCTTTTAGCACGTTCTTGAACTGCCACTTCCAAACGGCATAGTTATCCTGGTTCAACCTAATCATTTTTGATTCCTTTGATTCACTCATTATGATTCAAGTTGATGTTATACACTTAATATATCTGTATTTTAATACACTTTTAATTACTACACGATATATTTTCTTTTACACTTTGAATAGATAATACTCTCATTCACTTACACAGAATCCTCTGCTACCATATGAGAATATATATTTGGATCTTATTTAGATTGTTCTTGTTTGATCAATATTTATTGACTGACTTAAAATGACAGAGTGTCGCACTATTTATACTCGTTAGCGAAGTTGCTAGAACGAGTTAATTACAAATACAGATGGACAGATGGTTAAATCATTATCAGATGGTAATCACACGAGTGACATTTGTCTAGACATATGACCTTTAGATCGACATCTGTGAATCAACTCATAACAGTTTGTCTGTTGGCTGGCGCGGCCAATTTGTTGGCTGCCCGAACATAATTAATCAATGAAACACTCAGTATATATACAGTATATGTAGTCCAATGTCTGCAAATCCATTTAAACTGATTAAGGCAGATTCCAAAGGGGCCAAAATGGGGAAGGGCGACTTCCGGCCTGACGGCCGCCAGACTGCACTTTTCAATTGAATGAATATAAACAATTAAATGGCGCCAGTGGCCACCATCGACGACGACGACGACGGCAACGGCGATGCCAACGACCGACGTCGACAAATACAGCAACAAAGTTAACTGCACATCCATTTGATTGCAGTTGTGCGTTCTTTTTATCAAATTTGTTACGTAACAATGGCGGCCCTAACATGACAACGACAACCATTGCACAACAATACAAAGTGAATCAAAGTGGTGCTCGCTTTGAATTCGAATTTAGTTGGTTTCGCGTCGGCCGAGCAGCCATCAAATCTCGTTTGTTTGCTCGTTAGATTGCAGTGGCGCCGGCGAGTTAACTTAATTTGTCGCTTGCTCTTTCTCGATGTTATACATCAAGAACTAGAGCGCGCCGTCCGGCCGACACTGGCCGACTGCTCGCTCGCTGGCTCACTACGGCCTAAATCAATTTATATTATTAATTGATATTCGCGTTCGCTCGTTTTCTTGCGCCCTTCCGGCGGCCAAATCAACAAATTGCTGTTTCTTTGTGGCTCGCGCGGCGGCCTCGGCTATCGTGGACGCCCTAACAACAGCCTCGACCGAGCTGGCCGTCTGTCGTTCGCCCGAATTGTCGCCTTTTGTGTTGGGCCTCTTTGTGGATGTAGATGTAGTTGTCGTAGTGGTGCTACTTGTAGTTGTAGTTCTCTGTTGGCCAGCCGACTGAGGCGAAGAGGGCGAAAGTGCGCATTCGACTCGAGGAATCCTTTACGGGCGCCGCCAATGAAGTAAAGTGACGCCAACCGAAAGAGAGAGTCGCTAATGAGATTCATTTCCGGCCGCCCTGACTCGACTCGACTCGACTGATTGATCAGATTCCAGTGGACGCCATTCAGTAAACTTGAATGGAATCGAAGGCGAACCAAATTGAAGCGAACTGAACTGAACTGAAAAGGAGGCCAGCGAGCGGCAAAGATGGCGGCCGGCAGTGGCGGCGGCGGACGAGAAAAAGTAGAAAAGAAGGAGGAGGAGGAGAGGCAGAAGTAGAAGTAGAAGGAGCGAAAAAACGCCAACTCAAGCTAAACAAATGAGGGCCGCCACTGGCATGCTTGGGTGGCGCTCACTCAATCAGATTGAGTTACGCAACTGCCGGACGGCTGGCGAGTTTCGCGTCCGCCTCCGCGTCCGCCTCCCGCCGCCGGCTGGTGGCGGCCGACACCAGGCGCCCGTTCGACAGACGGACACACCGACAGCACGACGGCCAACACATACACCACTCGACTCGTTCCAGTCTCGAGGCTCCAGTTTCAGGCCGCCCTCTGGTCTTATTCAGATGAACTGCAAAGTTGGCCGCCAACTGACTCGACTGGAGGAGCTGCAGCAAAGTCGCCGATGTTGCACAACGAACAACGGCGGCTGCACACTTCGGCCAGGTAAGGGACGAACGAGCGAACATTCTGATTCGCTCGGGCGACATTCGATTCATTCGCTGGAAGTAACAAACCGACGACAACAAGCAAATTGATGGAAGCGCACTTGTCTTGGGCCCACCGACTGGTTGGCTGGTCGGCTGGCACGAGAATAATATCAACTTTACAAACAGATACGCCGGCCGTCGTTAGTTTCGCATTGACAGCCGACAAGGGCGCGGCTGCCACCGCCGCCGCCGCCGCCGCCACCGCCGCCGCCGACAGGCAGACAATGCCTGTCGCTGGTGTCTCAAATAACTAAATTAAATGCGCCAGTCGGCCCGGACGACCACCAACACGAGGAGGAGGAGGACGAGGCCATTACAAAGACTACAACACACACACGTTCGGCGTACGATTTCGGGCGGCCACACCGAATTGATCAAACTCGCTCGCCTCCATTGATTGTGCAAGTGAATGCAAAGAAGGAGACTTCTGGCGAAAAAGATTAATTGAATTATTTAATTGCAGAGAGAAGAAGAAGAGCCGGCAAAAGTCTGTCATTTGGTCTTCCGAATGAGCTGCCACGTGGCCCGCCAGGCGGCGCTACACTCGCCACCGCCAACGCCGCCGCAAATCCACTCATTTATTACATTTATAATCATCTGGGAGATGCCTCGACTGGCTCGGCTGGCTGGCCACTTCCGGCCAGCCCGGAGCCCTGCCTTGATTATGGTCGACAACACAAAGTCGGCTGTCGAATGCAGTCGACGCGCGCGCTCAACCAATCCACCACCACCACCACCAACAACAACAACAACAACAAAATTGATCCGTCAAACTAAACATATTCAATTGAACCACCGCCATGACTACGAGGCCAAGCAAACAAGACGTCAAAGGTAGGCTCCACTTCCGGAGGCGCAATCTGTTCGTGTCGTGGCGGCGGCGCCTGGAACGATGATGCGGCCGTCAATTTGTCGTTGTGGTGGCGCCGGTTGCGGCTGTCACTTTGGCCTCCGTCGCCCAGTGGCCCGGCAGGTAAATTAATAGTATGCGGCGCACAGGAATGAATGCTAATGGCGGCATTCGTGTCCGAGTTTGATTGACACAAGCTGAAGGGGGCGGCCAGGTGGAGGAGGGAAGACGAGCGGGCGGGCGGACGGACGGAGAATGCAGGTGTGCTGATTGGAGTGGTTCCGGGCGCCGTCGGACGTGTGTCTGTAGCTCAGGGTGGCCAATAACAATTACGCCGGGCGCCCGGCCGAGTGATTTATTGGGCGGCGCAACAACAAACAACACGCCGGCCATTACGACGGACGGGCGCCGAGCGTAGCCGGGCCGAAACGGGCGAGAAAATGGAAAATTTTGTCAATTTGGCGCCTCTCGAAGGCGGCCGAGTGGTCGCTTCGGGCGCAACATACAGCGCGAAATGATACAGACGACGCCAGAGGAGCACAAGGAGGCGCTGAGTGATTTATGCGCCGGCCGCAATGGCGCCGCCGCCGCCGTCGATTCGCCCGCCGATCAATTTGAGGGTTGCGTTTCTAGACTCTCTTTTTGGGAGTGCCGGCGGTGCTGCCGCCGAGCCTGCATTGTCGTGCATGTCCCCTATGCACTGGCGGCGGAAGTGGCGCCGGCGACGGCCAACCTCAGACACTCCTCCGAGGCTTGCGCCACCTTCGGCCGGGCGCTCGTCATTATCTGTTTCGAGGAGCCACAAGACACGCGCCATCCACGAGAAACTCAATTATCTCATTAGGTCCTCCACGCTGACTACAACGACGACGACGACTACGACTACGACGATCATCATCATCATCATCATCCGCCAACGCCGCCCTCGAGAAGGTCCATATTGCATTGTGTCGGGCAGCACTGTCATTGTGCGTTGTTATTTTGAAAAATTGCCGATATTTTTGAGTTAAGAAAGTGGCCACCGAACGAGACTCATTAGGTGGCTCCGGGCGGGCCGACAATGGCGACCGCGAGACGGGCGCCGACTGTTTCACGCGCCTGAAAGTGAGCGGCCGGCGGTGATATATTGGCCGGAGGGGCGAGCAGTGGTTGTTGTTGTTGTTGCTTCTGTCTGGCGGCTCCTCTTCAGGCCGACGGCTCTCATTGTAGGGCGCGCCGGCCGAATGACGCCATGCCGAAGTTGAAGACGACGACGACGGAAACATCTCCAAGTTGCTCATTCCGCCTGGCTGCCATTGATCTTTCAAGTCTTTCGCTGGCGCCGCCGACGCCACTGAACTGGATCCAATCGAACTCGCGCGCGCCCGGCTAATGTTGGGAGGCTCGCCGAGTGGGCGTGGCCTCCATTCCACCTTCAACTTGGCCGGTGGGCCCTGTCGCTGGCTGGTGTTCGCCTGCGCCCCGAGACACCACAAATCAAATTGCGCGTTAAATGAATTCAAGACGCGCGACCGCCGCCAACGACGACGGCCAAGAATCGGCCGAGTCCCACGTGCACTGCGAGTTTGCTGGGGGCGCTCTACTTCCGGACGAGGCCGGCTGATGATAACAAATCGGGCTGTTTGTGTGAATGTGCACGGCCAGTGTCGGCCCATTCCGGGCGGCCGACCAGCGAGGCAGCGCGCGAAATTAAATTGAGAGCCTCGAGCGGCCAAGTTCGCTTGTGTGTGGGCGTCCAGTCGACACTGGCCACTGACCACAAAACACTGACCAGGTGCAGGTCCCCACATCGAGGGCCAATTTGTTGTCTTGTAGTGGTTGTTTGGCGCGCCGCTAAAGAGTGCCAGTGGACGTCTTTAAAGTAGTCGTCTTGGTGTTGGTCATCGTCGTCGTCTTTGGCCAAGAATCGACTCGATGGAATGAAATCAAATCTTGGCCGATCTCGATTTGCGGGCCAGTGTCGGCTCCACTGGAACTCGTTTATTTAGCCCGCCCGACAGCTTTTGACAGTTGGCCGGCTACCTTTCGACGAGCCGCCAGGTGAGCCACCAAACCGCTGTCTCTACCCGTCGAGCGGCCACCGTTCGAGATTAACATGCGTTTCCCGGCCTTCGTGTCCCAAGCTTATCTGGTGGGCAGCGGCGGCGGCGGTGAGTGTTTTTGTCGCCGGCGAAGTTGAGGTGGCCTCGAGACGCCGCTCAAGGAGGCATCGGCCGGACGGACGGTCGTCCGAGATGGTGTCGTTCGAGAGGCGGCGCCACTGGCCGCAGAGCACCAACCGGCGGCCAGTGCGGGTCGGTGGTTGGGTGTAAGTGTTTGTGTGTGTGTGTGTCGGCCGCCACGCACAGCAACAACAACCACCAACTGGCCGGCCGATGATCGTTAACCGCGCGCCGACCATTACGCGATTATGGCGAGGCGCAAATGGGCGACCGGCGCTGCTCTCCGGCAGAGCGAAAACTCGCCGCCGTCGGAGATAAAACTGCTCGCATTGGGCGCCGGCCATTGCACGCGACGTCGGCGGGCCAATAAATAACGAGTGTCACTGGCGGACAACAACAACAACACAGCAAGAAGGAGAAGAACAACGACGAGCTGGTTGAGGGGCGGAGGACAGCAACTTGTTGGCTGCTGGCGGCGGCGGCGGCTCGCGCGACTTTAAATGGGGCCGCAAGTGGCCGCCCGGAAGCCGCCGCAAAAAGTCGCCATTTGGCCGCCCTCCACAATCACAGGCGAGCTGCCGGGTTGCTCGGTGGCTGGCGGCCGATGACGACGCCGACGACGATAATAATCATAATCATCGCCGGCTCATCTTCGTCTTCATCCTGGCCGAAGACGAGAGAGCCACGCCGGTCGGTTCGTTGGATGGAGGTCGACGAGCCGACTCGATTGAATGGTGGGACGTCCTGGCCGGCGCGAATGAGCCCCAAGCGGACTAACAAGGGCGTCTAGATTATCTCGCCGGCCGAGCCTTTGTTTGTTTGTTTGTTTGTTTGTTTATTTGTCTGGTGCCGGCCACCGCCTTAGCCCGCTCGTCCATTGGTCTGTTTGCCTCGCCTCTGCTCGGTCGCTATGTCCTCCGTCGTGGAATTAATCCAATGCAGGCCGGTCCGAATGGAGGCGGCGGCCAATGGCGGCCAGTTGCGGCAAATAAACTCGAGACGAGCGAATGAGCGACTGGCCGAGGAGGGCCGGCCAATGGAAATTAAATGAGAGCCGCCACGACAAAGAAATGACATTGGCGGCGGCGGCGGCGGCGGTCAAATATTAATGATCATTTGGGTGGGGCGCCGGCCAAGCGAGCAGAGGGACAAAGCTAGAAGCAGTGGCCATCCAGTGGAGGAGGAGGGAAGAAGAAGAAGAAGAATTGGAATGAAATGAAGCCTCGAGATGGGCGGCTGGCTTGCGGTGAGGCCAATGTTTTGGTGTTCATCTGCTTTGGCTGACCGCCCGACTTGAGGACGGAAAAAGTGGACATTATGAAGAACAAATATAAGCCGGCGCGGCCTTTCGGGCGGCCAAAAGTAGGGGCCATTAAACACGGCGAGAGGCAAATGAAATTCCTGTCATCGTCGTCGGCCGCCCGTTAAGTCTACCTGGCCAGCGATCACGACGACGACGACGACGTAACCAACTGAAAATGGTCTGCACGTAATGCCATTTGCCCGCCAGGTTGGCAGACAATCCCCACAGCCAGTGGGCGACTTGTTTGCTCGGCCGGCCGGAAGTGGCACCGGCCGGAAGGACGCGAATTGAGGCGCCAAAGTCCATAAAATTGTTGACGGCCTCGTCTTGAGGAGAGCTCGTGTCTGTGTCTCTCTCTCTCTCTTATTGTTGGTTTCGTCTGGTTTGGGCCGAGCCAGACGACCAGCCAGACGAGCCGTCGCTAATGATGATGAATGAAAATGAAGCTAATGGCTGGGCGCCGGTGCGGCGGAAATGTCTTGTTGTTGTCGCCGTCCTGCTTGTTGTTTTAATCTGCTGCCCATCGGACGAGTTTAAATGTTTTAAAATGCAACCTTCGGAAGCGCAACCGGAGGCTTCTTCCAATGGTCGGCTGGTCGATGGCGGCGCTCTGATGTGTATGTTAATGCACCTCTGGCGGGCAGGTCGACGGGCGGCCGACTTCCACTGAGGCGGCGGCGGCGGCGAATAAATGAATGTCAAGTCGCGAGTGGGAATCTGTAAGTGGAAAACAAGTCGACCTCGGCGGCGAATGAAATGGAAGTCGAGTGAAGTGAAGTGGCTAAGTGAATGGAGAGAGAACAATAACAACAACAATGATTGATGAAATTCTCCCAAAATAAATTCACAAAATACTCGCCCGAAGAGTCGAACGACGACGACGCCGCCGATGATGACAACAAGACAACTCAAAATCTCGTCGGCGCGAAAGTAAATAAAACTACGCCAACACGAAATGCAGCCGCCGCCGGCCAGAGATTGCATTATCATCATCAACATCATCGTCTCCATCATCATCGGCCGTCTTGGCTCTTCTTCTTGAACTTATTATTATCATTGTTGTTTGTTGTTGTTGTTGTTGTCGTTGAGCGAGTACGAATTCATTTTGGCGCCGCCGCCGCCGACCATCGACTGGGTTTGTTTGCTTTGGCCGGCCTTGCCGACTTCAATTAAGCTGTTTTTTGGCGCCTCGCCGACGGGCGGGCTCACTCCATCGACGGCATCCTCCAATGCATCAGCGCGCCGGTCGTCGGTCGTCAGGCGTCACCTCTGGGCGCCTCCTCCGCCGGCCACTGAATCAGCCTCCCCTTCGACCATTCACTTGCACGTCGAAGCAGTTGGGCGCGCCGCCGGCCGGAAATAAGTTCGAGGCGGCCGCTAAACACAACAACAACAAGTCCACTGGCGGCGGTTCATTTTCATTTTTTGCCCGCGCTAATGTTCTTTCATTTAGCGCACCTCACTGGCTCGACTTGGCTAATCGGCGATGGCTGCCCGGCGCCCTTCCAAGCAGCAAAGTTAACTGTAAACGAGAGCGACAAGACGCCAGAGGAGTCGAGGCGCCGCCGCCAGCAGCAGCAGCCGCCGCCAAGACGAAGATTAAGTGACTTTGGTGGACGTCGACGTTCGTTTAAAGTTTTCATTGACAGGCAGCGGCGGCGAATTTGTTGCCAACTTTGATTACTATCTCACTTTATCAGCCGGCCCCGACCGAAAGCGCGCGCGCGCGTCCGACATCGATCTCGGACTGGGCCAATCTCCAGTGGTGGCGGCGGCGGTGGAGCCAGTCCCGTTAGATTAACTCGGCGCCCCAGTAGAGTCAGATGAGTTAGCGCAATTTGGGCGGACGGACGCAGTTGGAAGGACCGCACTGTTGGCTCGACTTGGGGCGCGCAATGCAAGACAAATTATGATGCAAACAGGCCAGGCCGGCGGCCACTTTGATGCCCTCGAATTAGTTATTATCGTTTGGGCGAGTCGCCGGCAGCCGCGGCCGGTCCAATCGAACGGCGTGGCGCCAAATTAATGTAGGCTCGGCCGCCGTTCGATCAGGTGGCGGTGCGCCCACTCGGCGAACATGGCGGCCATCATTATCTGGCCCACAGCAGTGGGCGCCGCCGCTCGGATTGGCCGCTCGCCGGTGTTGTGGGCGCCGTTCATTTGCGGCCTTAAATTGAAGTCGACTCTCTCTCTTTCGTGTGATTGATGCACTCAATTGGCTGGCGAGGCTGGCCGAATGTTAATGTTGCCCGTCCACTGGCCGGTGGCGTCGTCCACTGGTTGTTGCCTCAGTCCGGCCGAAGGACGGACGGCGGCCGCCCATAGGCGTCCAATGAGTGGCCGGAATAACAACGAGCGGCTCCGCCTGGTGGACGTGCGCGAAATTCGCACGACGACCACCGGCAAGATTCATTTTGAGTGGCTCATCTCTCCTGGCCGAGCGAGAAGCAAATTGGCGCCCGCAAACAAACGACAATCAACCTGCTCGCCCGCCCGCCCGCCTCCAATCACTTCCGCTCGGCGCGGCCAATTTAAAAACTCGGCCGCCCGAGTTTACCTGCAGAATGAGGTGGCGGCTGCGGCGGGTGAAGGCGGAAGAGAAAGCGAAAGCGGCCGCTTTTTAATGGTTTCTGCAGAGGCCAGCCGGGCGAGCCGAGTTAAATGAGCCGCCCTTTGACTCTTGGCCGGCGCGTCGGGCCTTCGATTAACTCGGAGCCAATTGCCGAAACAAGGCCGACTTGGCGGCGGCTGCGGTGGCGGCGGCTGGCAAAAGTGGGCCTCAAAGCGCGCGCATTACGCAATTCGGCCCACTTTTATTGCCCTCAGCAGAGAGACGACGCAGAGCCACTGAGTGAGGCGGCGGGCGAGAAACATAGCAGAGGAGCCGCGCTTACTTCCCTGCATGCGCCCGCCATAAAGGAGGCCTCCAAGTGGAAGCGAGCGCGGGCACACGCACACACGAACACAGACACAACTTTTTCAAGAGCACCGCGCCAAAGGACATCGGCAGAAGGGCGCCGGCTCGCGAACGCCGCTAGATGGCCGCAGTGGGCGCTCGTCCCTGCTACGCTCGGCTGTTGTTCGAGTGGAGCCGCTGATCTCGTCATTACTTACCCCAAATGCGCGCGGACGTGGCGCTCGATGTCCTCAGCGAGTCGCAGTTCTTCGCAACTCGGCCACATGCAACTGAAGACTGTCCGCATCTGTTTGGTTGGTCGGAGGTGGAGGTGGGGGTGGACATACACATTTAGTGATGGTAGGATGTTTGTTTTTGTTAGTGTTTGATGCTTTCACGTTGCAAGTTGTAAGTTGTTGGACACCTGGCCGGGTGGTGTTTGGCGTAGACATGCCATGTCGAATGTGTCAGCGTATCGAGCCGTCGTGGTGGTGGTGGTGGTGGTGGTGGTGGTCGTCGTCGTCGTCGTCGCCGCCGCCAGTCGATTAGCTTGAGAGAAGGACGTGCATTGGCCGCCGCTCGTCCACTGGCCAGAGGACTCGAAAGTGGCACTGGGCCTAATGAAGCATTTCCGGCGCCAGTCAAGTCGAGCGGACAGGACAGGACAGGACAGGACAGAGTAGGAGGACGAGGAACGAGATTTGCCGGAGCCGCCATTCATCAGTTAAATAATATTAATAATAGCGGCGCGCACACGAGAAATGGAATTCGCAAATGACGCGCCTGACGATGATTTCGATGATGATAATTCGGGCTCGCATTGTGGGCGGAACCGAGAAGGGGCCACCCGAATGATAACAACAACAACAACAACAGGACCGCCTCGCACGCCACTTAATCGAGAAGGTAAGATTCGCGCCACCAGATCCAATGCCGCCAGTCAGTCCATCCGAACGTCGCTTCGTTCGCCCAAAGAAACATCTCGACGCCGGCGGGGAACACATCAATTTGGGCGGCGGCGGCGAAGGCCAACTACTTGTTTGCTGTCGGGCCGCTCATTAAACAACAACAACCAACCAGACGACGACCCGAACGACGACAACCTCACTCGGCCGACTTATTCGCCAGTCGACGCGGCAAAGCTTCACACTCGGGAACAGTCACAAGTCTGATCGATCTCTCAATTAGACTTGGGCGCCGCTACTTATCTGGCGAACGGATCGGCGCCGCTCCGGCCGCCAGTTCCGCCCGCCCAGCGCCAAATTAATGATCGGCAGCGGTGACTGTAGTGGTGGCGTCGGCGGAGGGCGCCTCGAAGGCGCTGGAGCTGCGCGCGAAGTATCAATTGCTGGCGAGCGCGCGCGGCCTCGTTTAAATCTGGATTTACGCCATGCAAATTGGGCGCCCCCCTCGATGACTCAGCAACGGCCTGGCAGTGCCAATTAGCCGCACCTGTTGCTGAGAGTTGCCGCCACGAACACGTAGACATTTGGGCAGATGAATGAATCTGCCCCTCCAGTGGCCGCCATTTACATTCAATGGGACTGGACTTGTCTGGATTGACTGGATTCAATTGAATTGATTCAATTGAATGGGCGGGCGCGCGAGATGATTGAATTGGTTGTTATTCGAGTGAAATGGATAAGTCGCGCGAGAAGAACAAACGAAAGGAAAGGAAATGAAATTGAAATGAGAATTATAAGGGCGCCGCTATTGTCCGTCTGGTGGCTCCGCTTGACTTTGGCATGGAAAGCAAAGTGTAACTGTACTCTGGTCTACTCCCGTCGGCGGCGAGTGGTTTGGCTCTGTCTCTGCGCTTGCAGCGAGTGAATTAGATATGGAAATAGGACGACGACGACGACGACGGCGGTGGCGGCGGCCGGGAAGAGGAGCCCTACGGCAAGGAAACAAGACGACCGGCTTGTGGAGTGAGTGTATGTGCTGGAGCGCGTAAGCTGAGACGGGACTGACCGAAGAGTCGCGAAAGGCGCTAGATGATTCGGTCGATTCTGGCGGCCAAGCCAAGGAGAGGAGAGGAGGCGAGCAAACAGCGCGCAAGTCGTTCGGGTCTTGGCGGCGGCGGCGGCGGCGTCGACGACTGCCGGGCGAGCGAGCTGCCTCTAAATTGCGTTCACTCGAGCGAGAAGAAACTCAAGAGGACGCAAATGACGAGCAAGCTGGCGACAACAACAACAACAACAGCAACAACAACAACAACAACAACAACAACAACTACGACGACGACGACGACGACTTCTGAATGTTAAACTCGGCTCTGCACTTGTAAGTAACGCATTCCAAAGTGGGTGTGGACGTCATTTGCGTGGTTGACTTTTTCCTTTCCATTGCCGGCATTGTGTATGTTTGTTTGTTAGCTCCAAACTGGAAGGGGGCGCTGGCGCCAACTACGGCACCAATGCATAGCCGTCGGGGCAGCGTCAGTTGGTGGCTGCAGATGCGCTCACCGGTGGGCCAGTCGAAGCGAGCGGGTTCTGGGCGAACGGCAACGACAGCTGGACGGCGGCTATGGCTAGTGCAGTTGCCTAGAAACAAACAAACAAACAAACTAATTCCAGGACAAACGAACGAGAGCGGCGCCGAGCTGGCGGGGTGGCCGACAATAAGACGAAGGAGAAGATGACGATAATGATGTTTGTTTTGCCCCTTCTGTTGGCCAGGCGCAAACACAAACATCAACTACTTAGAGGGTCTTGTGACTCGCACGCAAGTCGACGGCGACGCCCTCGAGGGGCCTCCACCTCCGGCCACCCCCTCGGCGCCAAAGTGTTGAATGCCGGCAACTCAATTAAGTTTTAATTAATATGAGCGAGTTGGATGGATGTATGGCGGCTCTTCGTTGCCATTTGAGTGTTGCTCCATCATCGGATCGGCCAGGATCCCCTATGAGCCCGCCATTGTCGTCGTCGTGGTTTTTGTAATGTCATGTAATTATTATTTCATTCCCGTCCGTCGGGCCTCGTTATCTGATATTATTGCACAACAGCAGAACGTGGCCCCAGTCGGGCGCGGAAAATGGATAAGTTTGTTTGTTTCTGTGATGGGGCGGCCGCAGAGTTCACATGACGGAGCCTCCAATGCCAGTCGACGTGGAGGTGGAATACGAGGAGGAGGAGGAGGAGGAGGGGAGGGGCCTCAGTCGGGCCAAACTGCAAACAAATTAGATCCGCCGGAATAGGCGCCACGGCGGCGCCGCGCATGACGAAGCCAGACAGGATTCATGCGTGAAAAGACAATTGAGTTTACTTGTTGATCGAGTTATGTCATCCGAACAACAATGTTGCATCTCTCGTTGTAGCCGGCCATTGATGTTAATGAGTCGTAATGCTCCACCCAAATGTCTTGCCAACAACAACGACGGCCGGCGCCATTTGTGTGCCTACCTCGTTCCCGTCCTGCATGGCTCCTCTACTACTTTGGCAATTCTACAAACAGGCAACATTTAACTTGCCAAACAATTAACTTGCAGTTGACGTCGTTTGCCTCCACCATTTCACCTCAATTGCCACAAAGTCGCCAAATGCCTCCTCCTGATCGACGTCGCCGTGGCGGCTGCAGCTTCAGGCTCAGCCTCAGTCAACTACAACAAATGCACATCCCAATGAGAGTTGAATTGTAGTTGAATTCGCGAAGAACTACACAACAAGGGATGGGAAGAAGCGCGCCGGGCAAACCGGCGTGTCAAGTTCATGTTGGGCGCTTTGTTTTTGCTGGCATGGAAACAACGACATCGGCAGGCCGGCGAGCCTACTGCCAGGTGGCGCTCGGCCGGCGCCAGGAGCAACAGGAAGGGCGCCGGCCGAGACAGAGGAGGAGGGGGAGGCCATGCAAGAGGCAGGACGAATCTAATGAAAGAAAGTTGGTTGCCAAATCACATGAGCCGCGGCGGCGCATAGAGTCGTTTGCGAGTTCAGTCTGCGCCGGCTGACAGTAAACGTCGAAGGGGAGACGTCAACGTCGCTTCCTTCCGTCGTCGTGGCCCCTGCAGTGGCCGGCGCGAATCAAGTTGCTGATGAAACTCGATGACAGTCGGCGGCGGGCGAGAAGCCATAGGCGAGAGGCAGGGGGCGAACTTGCACGTCCACTTGGGGCTATTTCGGGTGGGCTGACTTTGGCGTTGGCCGGCCGACATCAACATCAACAACAACAACAACAACAACAAATACATGACGACTCAAACCCAACTGAGTTGGACAGCGACGACGACGACGACATTCGCTCCTCTTTCAATCTAATTTCGTGGGCCGAACGCGGCGGCCGGCAAATCGGCCAGTTTTGTCAAGTCGCAGGCGCCGGAAGGAAGCGCCTGGCCGGCCGAGCGAGGCCTCCAGCCCGCCCGGCCGGCTCCACAGATGGAGAGCCGGCCCACTAATTGCCTCCGTCAAGTGCCACTGTCACGCTCAATAATGTTGGCCATTTGCGCGCGGCAAATATTCGCCGGCTGGCCCAAGCACAAGCGGCCGTCGGCTGACCAACCGACCCACGGAGATGCGCTAATGTAGTGAGCGCTGGCCGGCCTGACGAAAGCAGCTCGTCCAAGGTGAGTGGACGTCAGGCGGCGGCGGCGGTGGCGGCGACAGACTAGACTCAAGGCTTCGCCAGGCTCCGCGTGGCATCCGCGGCGGCTCTGTCTTTGAGTCGTGCCGAGGCCAAATTAATTGCAAATCTCTTTCTCTCTCTGTCTCTCTCTGTCTCTCGCCCTCTCTCATTGATTGCGGTGGGGCCACCTTCGGCGCCACGCAAACAATGTTCGTGATTTATTTAAATGGCCGACTTTGCTCGTTAAAGTGCGCGCGCGATTGGCCGGCAAGTCTGTTTGGCCAAACAAGTGGGCGGCCGGCAAGCAACAAGGCGGGCACGCGAACGTCGTCCGAAAACAATAACTGGCCGTGGCGATGGGCGCCGCCAGCTCAGCCCACCGGCGAGGGCCACCACAACAGCCGTCGTCGTCGTGGCCGCCCAATGCGCCATTACAGCCCGCCACGACGACAACAACAACTGGCGAAATGGGCGGCGCTGGCCGCCGCGCACTCGGCCGAACGTCGTGGTCGTCTTGAGTAACATGAATCAAGTTCGTCGAATTGGGCCGCTTCCATCAGGCGGGCCGAGTTGGCGCGCAATATGATAAACTGTCACGTTATTAATGTCAGTGGGTTGACTGCGGCTGTTGGTGGTGTTGTTGTTGTTGTTGTTGGTCTTCTTCCTCCTTCTCCTCTGGCGGCCATTCTAATTTTACATTTGCCATTCATCTCGTCCCATCCCCGTCGTCGTCCTGATGGCCGCATCTCGTCCCTTTGCTGTCCAGCCTAATCTAAACTCGACCGGACAGCAAATTGTCAACAGCACAGCCCGTTTTCTATTGCGGCCGGCCACCAGAGCAGACGCCAATATCATCGGCCGGCCGCTCGCCTTCCGGCCGATGATCGGGCGGCCAGATAAGGCCGCCTGGCACTGGATGTGGCGCCGACGTCGACTGGGACGACGGCGACATGCAAAGATCAGCCGCTGGTCGTAATTATGTTTCTGCTGTGCATTGAAATTAGATTATTAGCTGCAGTCAGTTTACGTGGCCGCCGCTGAAAGTGGCCGAGAGAACATGCAGACGCGTTGACAGTCGCCGAAGACGACCACCGGCCGATTCAGCCGAGCGAGCGGCCACCTGCCACTCGCCTTTGGGGATCAATTTTCAGGCCTCAGGCCTCAGGCCTCAGGCTTCCAGACTTCAGACTTCAGACTTGGGGCTTCTGGGGCGACGGCGCGCGAGCTTCGCCGGCCAGTTTATTGTCTCGCTGTCTGAGCCGCCGACAGCCGCCGGACGAAATTGAATTTGCTTTATGTCATGTCAGCTCTCGTCCTCGTCTCGTCCTCGTCCTCGTCCTCGTCTCGTCTCGTCTCTCGTCCTCGTCCTCGTCCTCGTCCTCTGCCTCGTCCTCTGCCTCTGCCCGGCCGTCATCTCTCAATTTGCGCGCCTCGAACGGCAAACAAAGTTATATAAAAAGCCAGATGAATGAGACGCCGACAGATCTGGCCGAGTGATCTGAGCGGGCGGCCCGCAGACTGACAGACGGCGCCGTGGAGGGCGCGACAGTGGGCCCGCCCGAACAGCGGAGGCATTACATGTAATTCCAGCGGCCGGCCGGCCGTCGAGCGACAGGAATTGCAAATTGACGACAGTTGGCGGCCGTCGTTGCCGATTCATCATCATCGTCGTCGGGCGCCGCTCGCCCGGCCGCCCGGCGTCGCCATAAGAACCAGAAAGTGGGCCACACATTTCATGCAAATGCACGAGCCGGCCAGGCGCAGGTTAATTTCGGCGCATAATCCAGACGGGCGACGGCGACAAGTAAAGATGGCCGGCCAGCAGTGGCGCCGGCGGCGTTGCCAAGGCGGACGGCCGGCGCGCAGGTTACATTGTTTTGGTTGTTGTTGTTTGTAGCTGGCATGGGGCGCCGGGCGCGGACGTGCTGATTAAAAGACGCCTCGGCCGGCTCGTAGACTCCTAATCTAGTGCGTCCGTCCGTCCGTCATTCAGTGGGGCGGCCTCGTGTGACGTAATTTGTCAGGTGAAATGTGATTACTTGATTAGCTGGGCCGGCGGGCGCTCTTTGGCGGCGAGTGGCCGTTTTAATCTTGTTATTATATGGCTGGCGCGCGATGACACTCTCGGGCCTGGCAAACCGGTGGCCGGCAGATGGAGCTGGCAGGCGGAGGCCGCGCTAATTAAGGCCACAAGAGTTGCATCACTCGTGCGCGGGCTGAGACGAGCACAGGACAGAGAGGAGAGGAGAGAGGACAGAGAGAGAGGCCAGTAGCAGGCTCGGCCGGTGGTTGCGGGCGCTCGCAGGTGGGCGGGGCCCGTCGGTGGCTCTCCGGAGACTGGCGCGCTGGCCGGGCCGCGCCCACCCACGCCTAGTGCACATAAATTGGGCAGCCGGCCGGCGCGCAACTTGCCTCGACTCGAGCTTGCCATTGTTGTCGTCGAGGTCGGCGGCGGCCGAGTCGAGTGGAGCTGCGTCTTGAGGCCGCAACGTCGTCGTCGTCGTCGTCGTCAACGTAACTCCATTTGCAGATTGCAATTCTCCAATGGCGCCACCGCCGCCGCCGCAATCGGGCGCCCCTCCAGCTGGCAAATTAAGTTTCTGTGCGGGAAAATTGTGTCGCCGGCGCCGACTTGGCCGTCTAGACAGTGAAATCAGTTGCATCCATGTCAAGCGCGCCGACACTAAACAAGCGGAAAGAATTGCCATTGGCAAACTGGTCTGGCCGAGCTCGGCTCGAGGAGAAACAAGGCGAAGCGAGCGAATTCAAGTGGCGTCGCTGCTGCCAATTTCAAGGTCAACTTGATTCGCATTCATTTCAGTCGTCGTCGTCGTCGTCGTTTTGTGTTGTGTTGTGTTGTGAGAACTGGCGCCACTGCCTCCGCCGCCGCCGCTGCTGAAAAGCCCTTCGATGTGAGCTGCCTCCACTGGCTGCCTACCTGCATTTAAAGCCTCTGTCAAGTTGAGCGCCGCCGCCGCCGCCGCCGCCGCCACAGTTAACTTATCGCAAAGTTCCGCTGCCTTCCTTTTCTCTCAAATTGCGGCTTTCAACGTCGCCATTCACAACAACTGTTGTTGTTGTTGCCGCCGCCGCTGCTGCTGTTGAGGCCTCGAAGACCCGCAGACTTACCTTCGGCTCGCCGCCGATTAAATAAAACAACAATAAAACGATGCAAATTGCCAATTGCGAGCTGAGCGCAACGACGGCCAACACGACGACGACGAGCAGAAAAGTGGGCCTGTCGAGTGTTGGGAAAGAAAGCGAGCCGACAGCCAAATAGCGGCCGGCGACGTCGTTTGTTTGAGGCGACGTGGATTGTTGTTGCCGTTGTTGTTGTTGTTGTTGTAGCTAATTCAAAGCAATTTTGATTGTTTTTTCGCTCGCTACTTGAGAGGCGAAGCAGGTGCAGGTACGAGGCTCAGCTAAGGCCCAGTGGAAGGCTCTCGCACTGGCACTGGCACTGGCACTGGCACTGGCACTGGCACTGGCTCGAGCTCAGCCAACGCAAATGATTAGAAAAGTAAATTGCAAAATGTTTCTACCGACACCCAGAGAGACTTGGAGAAAAAATTGCCGCCTTCAACACCACCGCCACCACCGCCGACTTGATGATTCAGAGACTTGCTCAATGAGAGGGACCTGCCTGAGCCACCGGCACCGGCACTGGCACGACGGCGAGATCATTTGAATGTGCCGGCCTGTGGAGCTAACAAGTGGCTGTGCGCGCTGCCGGTCGCTGTCAAATGTTTCAAGTAGTTGATTTATGATTATTGTTTTCGTTGCAGTTGCAGCCGTAGTTGCAGTTGTAGTCGTAGTGGTGGTGGTGGTGGCAGCCGGCGAACAAAGCGCGCCCGCTGCTGCGCATGTTAATCGACCAATTAAGGCAAAGCTAACGGCCCGGCTGGTTGGCTCACTGAGGTTGGCCAATCGCAAGTTGCCGCTGCTGCTACTGCTGCTGCTGGCGCTGTGTTTGTGTTCATTGCTCGAGCCAACAGGTGACACTAATGAGCTGCTAGTTGGTCCACATGGAAGTCTCGTGTTTCTTCTAAACCCGAATGGCACTTACCTGCATTTGATTTGTTAGATGGTTGGCAGAGGAGAGTTACGTATGTTAGTTGTCTGAGGTGGTTGTCGTTGTTGTTCAGTTGTTGGCCAATAGTTTAGTTTAGGATTATTTAATTAAGATGGATGTTTCCATTCGCATTTACATTTTATTTCCACTTCCATTGTTCGTGTCTCGGCGCCTGATTAAATGCTCTCTGTGTCTCGCGCCGAGATTAGCCGCTCACGACGAGGATGACCAACACTTGTTGTTCTGGTGGTTGGCGCCTCCCGGAAAACAATGGCCAGAGTTGGCTTAAATTAGCGGCCAGGAATGCCACTAAGACGAGACGCCAGAGTTTCAAGATGATTGAGACTAATCACAGGCAGGCGGCCAGACGGGCGCCAGACGCGACGAGACGAGAAAAGTGGCCGCCTCGATTTGATTCAAAACTCTCAGCGCAGTGCAGTCCACAGTCGACTGGCATAATTACAGCCGACGAACAGACGGACGGACAGACAGACAGACAGACAGACAGACAGACAGACAGACGAACACTGTTTGATCTGCTGGGACGTCTACCTGTTGAATGTTGAACTTTTGCCAGTGTGTCGAATGTTTCGTGGCCCAGACAGACGGACGGACGGACTACAAACAGCAGCAACTCACAACAACAACAATTCAAAACCAATTCAGTGGCTGCCATGCGATGCCAGGCAAGGCCAGGCAAGGCGGGGCAATGCAATCGAGCTTTAGCCGACTGACTTGTCTGTCGGCCGCGGCCAGCCTCACCTGTCTGGCCGCTAAGACAAAGGCCGAGTTGGTTCGGTGGCTTCCTGTCGTTGTTGTTGTTGTCGTCGTCGTTGTCGTCTCGCTGCCACTACATACAACAATCGCCGCAGCCGCCGCAGCAGCGAAATGTATCTCTTGAGGTGTGTTGTTTGCGGCCATGGCGACCACTGCGGCCACTGATGGAGTCGCAAAGAGAGCAAACAATCGGCCGGCCAGGCTCTCAGGCGCACAAAACAGACTGCATTGTTGCATTGACGCCAACCAACTGGCCGCCGATTTGACGGCGATTCGACGGCAGCCCAGACGGCCGCCAGACGAGGACCAGACGGACAGACGGACGGACGGACGGACGGACGGACGACAATCACCTGGCGGAGGTTAAGCTGGACTCAAGCAGCTGCCCGGCGGCCGAATGTGGCCGCGAGAGAGTCGGCCGGCGAGAGAGGGCACATGCGGACTGCCAGAGAATGGCCGCCAGTGAAAGAAACAGGCGGACGAGAGGAGAAGAAGAAGGCAGGCGCACTTGATTGATTGATGCGAGGCAAAACAGTTTTCCAGTTACTTTTCTCTCGCCGTCCATCCCATCCGCCGGTCCGTCGGCCAGCCTTCTCCGGCTGCATCCCATGGATCCTCTTCTCTGCCCTCTCGTCTAAATGCGCCCGACCCGGCTCAGGTGTCTTCTCTCTATTCATATGATTATTATTGGCCAGATTTGGCCACTTTCAATGCGCAACTGCACTCCAGAATGGGGCTTATCTCTCTCTCTCTTTGTGTGTCTGCCGGCAGAGCCAAATGAATTTATTTAATTTCTCGTCTCCTTCATTTGTTGGCCGCCGCCGCCATGGCCGCTGTGGCTGCCGATTGTGGCCTTCGTCCGTCTCCAATTCATCTTATTTAATCTCGTTTCGTGCCTTCGCCTCTGCCTCTGCCTTAGCATGTATGTGTTCGTGTCTGTCTGTCTCTCCATCGGGCCCAACCGACACAGAAGTCCAGACGTCTCGAGGCGGCCAATTCAGCCGCTCGGCCGCCATTTGACAATCGCGCGCGCGCAGAGAGAGAGAGAGAGAGAGAGAGAGAGAGAGAGAGAGAGAGAAAAGTCTGCGGCCTGTGAACTTGGAGTTCAGCTACCTGGCCGCCGAGAAAGAGGCCACACAAACAGATAGACAGACGGGCGCACGGCCAGACAGGTGCGCGTCCGACATAAAACAAGCCAATTAACATTGATGGTTATTGTCGTATTAGGCGGCCGGGCGGGCGCTCAGGTCAGGCTGCCAGGTGGGCTTCCTCGGCGGCGCCGCCGCTGATCGTGACGGCCGTCGTCTCTTGTGCCTTATGGCGGCAGACAAACAAACAAACAAGGCCACACGCGCAAATTGTTTCAACGACGACGACGGCCTCGTCTCGTCTTCTTCATATCTCGTCTCGGGCGGCATTCAAGTGGGCTGGAATGCAAATTATCTTCCCGCATCGAGTGACGTAATGGGCCCGAAGCAGTTCTCAGCGTCTCGGCCGGGCGCGGCTCAACTCCACTCGGCAGGCCAATCAAGCCGCCAATGGCATCAGCAGCAGCTAAGGCTTTTCATCTTATCTGTTTGGGGAATTTGATCCGATTCGCAGCCATCCATCCAGCCAGCCGGCCAGTCGGCCAGGTAGACAATGGCGGACAGACGCGGCCGGCCGATGCGATTGGCCGTATCACTTTGGCGCTACGTCACACAGCCGGCGAACGGAGACTAACAACAACAGTGAGAGATGGAGAAGAAGCAAACAGACAGACAGACGGCCGGCCCAACAACAACAACCTGTCTGATGCGAATCTCACGTGATTAAAACTTGTTGTACTGCTGCTGCTGCTGCTGCATTAGATGTCTCTCACACAAACCCACTACTTGTTGGCATTCACCTGTCGCCGCCATGGTCGCCACCACCGCCGCCGCTTAAGCTGGTTGGTGGGGCCGACTGCAGCCGACGTTCACTTTCATCGACATCGGCCGACTTGGAGCGCAATTAAATGAGCTTAATGAGCGACAAATTGAACTCCTCCTCCTCCTCCTCCTCGTCGTGGCGATGGCCAGTGGCAGTCCGCCTAACTGGCGGGCGCGCGTGAGACAGGAAGTTGATGAATGATGGAAGGGAATTGAATTTTGTGCCGGCCACGCTGACGGCGACTGTCTTGCGGGCGCACTCTCATTCTCACTCGCTCGTTGCATGCAAGTCAATCAAATTAGCTGTCAGGCGGCGGCAGTGGCGGTGGCAGCGACGTTGCTGCTTCACCGGCGTGCATGTGCATGTGTCTGGCGTACCTGGAGCGAGCGAGTGAGTGTCTGTACCTGTGATTATTATTAGCTGCTCGGCCGGCGTGGAAAGTCCGCAAGGCGAGCCGTCATTGTATTCGGAGAAGGCGCCACTGCAGCAGCCATTCAGGTGACCAAGTGAAGCGACGAATGACGTCGAGTTACGTCATCGGCGCCGTCTCCAGCATGGCCGTCGCGTTGGCCACTGTGATTTGATCCAAATGCTCGTCCAAAGGATCGATCGATCGATCGGACTCGGCCTGGACTGGACGCGAGGCGACGCCATGCGACTTGACTCGAGCCGGCCCGAGTTCCAGTTGGCCAACTGCGGCCTTGCCGGCTTCCTGTCCGGCGGCCGCTCAAATGGCCGGCATGTGCACTTAGCTTGCGGCTTTGCGCTCAAATTCCTCTGCTTTTGCCTGTCTCTATCTTCTCGTCGAGCTGGCATTTGCCGCTGTCGAGTCTCTACTCTGGCCACTCCAGTGGCGATTCTTCTCTGCTGGCCAGCGCCTTCGGAGCGCGCGGATGAATATGCAATGAGACTGTCCAGTGGCTCGGCGAGAGATTTCCACCGATCGGGCGGCCAGGATCTGGAGAGGATCAATTGATCAGTAGGCGCGATTGGAAATGGCCGACTGGCCGGCCGGCAACAGAGAGAAGAAGAGGCCGAGAGAAGGCCAAACGAAGATGAGATCAAATTTAATGAAAAGCTGTCGAAGGACTTAAGTCGCGCCGGTCAAGTTACATGTTTCATGTTTCAAGTTATTTACTTCTTCCTCTCCTTGCGTTCACTTATTTAATGGAAGCGAACGGGCGCCTCAGTCGCGCCGCTTAGCCTCGTCGTCGTCGTCCTCGTCCTCCTCGGCCGAGATCACACAAAGTTGGCGAATTTTATCATTATCGTTGTCGTCATCATGACTATCATCATCATCATCATCATTATATTCGACAAACTGGATCAACTTTTTAAACCTCAACTCGCTCGGCTCTAATCTGGGCGTCTTTGAGTTTAAAATTGTTGCGTAATCATCGGGCCGGCGCCGGCCTATCGAAATCTGGCCGCCGCCGCCACTGCCGCCTCCACCACCAACAGATAGACGTGACGGAATACATACACTCGAATTGAACTGCAAAAATAAGCCGGCGCGAATTGTCTCTTCGTCGTCGTTGTCGTCGTTGTAGTCGACGGCCACCGCCAGGCGGCGCCCGCTCACCTGCAAACTCGCCAGAAACACAATTATCTCGGCCTAAACAATGAACGGACAACTTTGTGCTCTCGCCAGTTCACCTGCCGGCCGGCCAGTCATTGGCATGAACCACAACATCGGCAAACGTCGGCCCAATGAGAGACAGAGAGAAAAGCGGAATACAGAAAGATTTTATTGGTCGAAGCAAAAAGAGCGCCACAAACACACACACAGACAGACACACAGAAGGCGAAAGGAGAGAAAAAATCTTTCTTTGCGAAAGTAAATAACAGGAAGTACAGGTTGCCGGCTCGCACCTGTACCTGCGGCGGCGGCTGGCTACTAACAGCCAACAGCTAACAGCCAACAACTAACAACTAACAACCACCAACTAACAACCACAACCACTCGGCCGCTCATTGATTTAATAAGCTTACATTATTATTGAATGTTTGCGTATTTTCTCGGCCTGCAAGTCAGTCGGTGGGCGCATCAGGTAGTTGTAGTTGTTGTTGTGGCGCAAGTTGGCTACCATATTAACGGCCACAGCGGAGAGAAACAATGAAGCCGGCCGAGTGCAGCTGTTGGAAGGCCTACTGAAAGCGAGCTGATTGGCCTGACTTGCGCAAACCAAGACGACGATGATGATCGGTGGCCGCGCTCACCTGTCAGCTAGAGCGCCGCCTCCGCCGCCGCAGTGGAGGCGCCGGGAAGCAAAAAACAAACAAACAAACGCGCCGACTTAATGCACTGCCGCCTTTGTTTGTCCATCAAATGGGTATCCTCCTTCCGTCGCTCGTTTACCTGTCAGGCGACTTCTTCTCTCCCTCTCACACAAACTGCATGGCCGGCCCCACAAC
This sequence comes from Oxytropis ochrocephala, assembly GCA_020916435.1. Classification (NCBI taxonomy): domain Eukaryota; kingdom Viridiplantae; phylum Streptophyta; class Magnoliopsida; order Fabales; family Fabaceae; genus Oxytropis; species Oxytropis ochrocephala. The sequence goes on from JAJHUT010000164.1 coordinate 115,751, forward strand.
ATCAGCCTCAGCCTCAGGTGGCCGCCGATCCGCCTCCTCGGCCGGTGGCCACAAATCAAGCGGAGCTCATCGTCGGCAGGTCGTTCGGACGGCCTCCCGCGTTTATTCGACAACAACAACAACAACAACAACGACAGCCGAAACAAGCTGAATGACACGACTCGGCCCAGTCGGACAGCCCGAAAGTCATAATAATAATCATCAACATCAACATTATTACCTGAGCTTCTAATCTTCTCGGCGGCCGCCCATCAAGTTAAGTCCGAGTGCGAGTCCAAGTCGGCCCTGAGGTCGGAGCGGCGGCACATTAAACTGGACGGCCTGCTAAGAATAGCAGAGAATCCTATGGGAATGCAGGTGGTGGTGGTGGGTGTCTTTCCCTTTCCCTCGAGTCAAATTGTTTGCGGGCCGCCGCCGCTGCTTTAAAGTGGGCCGCTGAGTAGTGCACATAGTACTTGGCGGCCAGTGGACTACTACTGATCGGCTGACTTCCAGCACACACACACACAGGTGGGCTGGTTGTTGTTTCATTGTTTCTCGCCGCAACGAGCGGCCAATGCGAGGGCCTGCAGCCGAGTGCTGGCCAACAAGTGGCCGGAGCCGCCTTCATCTATCGGCCGGCTTCATCTCTCCTCTTCCGGCCGCCATCAGAGGCAGTCCGTCTGTCCGTCCGTCCGTCCGTCCGTCCGTCCGTCTGTCTGCGTGTTGATTTATCGCCAGTCGTGAGTGGCCGGCGAGAGCCCTGGCGAGGGGGGGAAGCGACACGAACATCGACAAGCGATGGAGGTAAAACTCGGCCTGACTTTATCTCTTTCGTTTCATCTCTCTCTCATTCTCATTTGTTGGTCAGTCCGTCGTCGATTCATGAACTTGATTGCTGACCAGCCGGCCGGCCGCCTTCTCGAGTGCATACAAATTGGCTCCCTTCCAGTTTGTCGATTGCCAATTAATGATAATGACGATCTCCTGGCCGAAGTGGAGCGCCCGGCCGAGCGTTGACAGTGAACGCGTACTGCAGACGAGCTCGCCAGCCACTTGTTAGGGCTCACCCAAGTCCCGACCGCCTGTCCACTTGTCCGCCTGCCTGGCAACCACTTGACGGGCGCCCAAGCAAACAAACTGGCCAGCCGGCTGGGCGCGCATTGTAATGGTGAAATTCGAATGCAAATTCCACTGATCGAGCGCAGACACACAACCACTGTCTGTCTGTCTGTCTGTCTGTCTGTCTGTCTGTCTGTCCATCTGTTCGTCCAGTCAGTCGTCTGGTTGGCTGCCCGTCTAGGAAACGGCCGATGATTATGATTATGATTGCGGGCCTCCGCTGGCCGTCCTCAGGTGAGCCAATCAAATAAACGTTGCCTACGTCTGGCCAACAGCAACACACAACTAATAATCATCGCCGGCGTCGTCTCATGCGCGTTGAATAATGGCCGAACACGACTGCGGCCGGCCGAGCGGCAACTTGTTGATGGAAGGCGCCGATCGGCTGCCAGCCACTGGCCAGCCAGGCGGCCAAATTGAGCGCGCGGGCAGAGATGAATTACATTACAATGATGAGGACGACGGCGATGATGATGATGCGCCGTAAGTAGCTTACTTAATGGCTACCCGCCGGCCAGACTCGGGCCAAGATCAGATAGCGGCTGCTAAGACGGCTGCAAGTTGCGCCCAACTAATTCCCGTCCTCATCTTCCTCGTCGTCGTGGTGGTGGCCGCGGCGGTGGCGGTGCTGATTTGAATGATGAAACGTTAACCTGGCCATTGGATTCGGTCAAATCGGCCAGACAGTCCGGTGGTTGTCTGAGTGGCCGTCTGGCTGTCAGAGCGCGAATAATATTCAAACGAGAGCCAACTGTTGCCATTCCGACTCGGCATTATTCAATTGACGGCCGGACGGGCAAATTTGCATCTGCATCTGCATCTGCCGGCTGGCTGTCCGAGTGGCCGTCCGTCCGGCCGATCCACTTGCCGGCCAAAGGTGGAAGGTGGACGATAGAAGGCCGGAGGTAAGAAGGCTGAAGGCCGTCCGAGCGCAATGATCGGCGAAACTTTCAATCTTGTCTTCGGCTTCGTCTTCGTCTTCTCACCATTCAGCAGACTTGCAAGTTGCCATCGTCGTCGTCGTCGTCGTCGTCGTCGTCGTCGTCGTGTTGGTTGTAAGTGGCCAACAATAAGTTGAAAGGAACAATTTTCAGTCTCTCACTGGCGAGCAACATTACCTGTGCGGAGTGTGTGTTTAATTTGTGTCTGTCTGTATGTTGCTCTTTGTTGCTCGTAATTGTTCGCCGGTTTGCCCGTAAATTGTTCTTTTGGTTGTTGTTGTTCATCGGCTTGGCCCAACCAATGCAGAGACACAGAAAGGAAACTAAATTAATGTGATTTTATGCCAGCTCGACTGGACAGGACTGGACTGAACTGACGCTGGACTCGGCTGAGCGAAGAGAAACAACTTATCGACGAGCAATCGACAATGTTGTTCCTTAACAATAATAAACTGGCCCGCCTGAGCCAACAGTGGCCCAGCCAGGCCAGCCGGCGAGCGTGAGAGCCCAGCCAAGCCGAGATTACCAGCGCAAATGATAATAATGATATAAGAACAACAACCAAGAGCAACATTGACCACTACAACAACAACTACTAATTGCCGAGATTAGTCGACTTATGGCTGCCAATTTGCTGCCGGCCGCTAATTACTTTGGCGCCGCAAACTGGCCAACCGATCACTGGCGGAATGTGGGCGCGCTTTCACCTGCGCGAGCGACGGCCGCCAGTTAACTTCTCCAGCGCGCACTTTCGCGGCCACCAACTACAACAAGTGGCCATCGGCGGGCGAACTATTCTTTCATCTCCACTGCCGGGCGGATAAATCACCACCGGCTGGTCAGCGATCGATGGATCGACTGGCGTAAGTGTGGGCGTGGACGTGCAGCTGGACCTTCGGGTTCAGGTGGGCCGCAACAGTTCGCGGGCCGGCGCCAGGTCGAGTTGAGTGGCCTCGGCTGGGCCGGAAGCGGCTTGAGGAGGACAGCGAATTGAATTCAACGAAATGAAATATGATGATATGAATGGCGCGCGCGCGCAGGGCCTTAATTAAGTTCAGCCAGGAAGTGGGGGCAAAAGTAATGTTCTCTGTGCTGGTCAGGTGAATGCAGGTGGACTTAATTTAATGTTTGGCGGTCGGCCGAGGTTGTTGTGCAAGTCGAGAGTTGGTTTGGTTGCGCCCAAAGTCGGTCGGTCGGTCGGTCAGACGGACGGACGGACGGACGGACAATTCGCAGACACAAAGCGCGCGACGGGCGAGCAACAAGTGGACTGAAGCGGAGTTGAGTTGTCGCAGAAGACGGCAATTTGTTGCTGTCGACGGCTGCCTCCACTGGAATGGTCCCGGCCAGTCGTCCAATTTAATAATAAGCTACGAGGGCGACACAGACAGACAGATAGACAGACGGACGGACACAAAACAAAGGCAGAGCTGCAAATGCGTTCAGCTCTGCTTGGCTGAGCGGATTTGAATTTAAATCTGTGGATTTGAGTTCGGATTCAAATTCAAATTAGCAGAAGAAACAAGAGAGCCAAGAGAGCAAGCGAGAGAGACAGAGAGAGAGAGAGAGAGAGAGAGAGAGAGAGAGAGAGAGAGAATTTAAAATTCTTTCAAATTCGTTTCATCATAATCATCATTATCATCAGGAGAGGCGGCAGCAACATTAACATCATCAACATTAACATTAACATGGTCGTCGCGAGGTCGACTTGGCCAGCGCCGCCGCCGCCGTCGCTCTAATAAATTGCTGTTGTTGTTGTCCATTTCAGAGCGCCGAGATGAGGTGACACCCAAGCGAATGTCGTCGTCGTCGTCGTCGTCGTCGTCGTCGCCGCCGGCGCGCCAGTCGTTTTGTTTGTTGCAGCCAACCCTCGGCCACTGGCTAATGAAATGAAATTGTGTAGCCAGCCACAACACACATTTGCAACAACACCTGAGAGAGTGAGGGGCCGGCGTTGTAACAGACGAGCGCCGGCCGCACGAAAGCCAACGCAACGCAACACAGCGGCCAACTTGAAGACAAAAGACAACGACCACCTGACGGCTGCCGCGGTTCCTAATGAATTAATGCTCATCGTCGTCGTCCTCGTCTGTGATGCGCTCAAGTTCAGCTTATGATGAGACTCACACGAACGCCTGGCCTCTCAAACAGGCAATCATTGGCCCGTCCAGGTGAATGCGCGCCACTGTCCCGGCGGCCCTCCTCCGGCCGCCCAATTAATTAATCAAGCCAAGTGAATTCACGACAACTTTGGGCGAGCATTGATCCCAATGGCGAGATAACACAATTTTCAACAAAAGCCGCCGCCGGATGCGCCCGACTCCCAGACATTCGGCGGCCATTCAGCCATTCTATTAGCCATTTAGGCAGCCATTCTATTAATTGGCTAATTAAATTTCGTCTTGGCTCAGCTCAGCTCACAGCTCCTCCTCGTCAGCTCGCATACACAAATAAATAAATAAATCACTGGAACACAAACATCTGTTCGCTTTGTTTCCATGCCGGCAGCCGACGCATTTGTCACACCAACACCGCCACTCACCTACACCTGTTTGCCAGTGTCTGTGTTTGTTCTCATTAACCAGCGCATTAGCCGTCGATCGGCAGTTTGTTCATTCATTGAGCTTAAGATACCAAAACAGACACACAAACATGAAGGAGAAGATGAGGGCCCAGAGTTGAGTTTGTGTTGGAAATAGTTAATCAAATAACATTATTCGCCGCCAGGTAGAGGCTGGAAACAATTTAACTGCCCCGTCTCCGAGTCTGGAGGCAACACACTCTCGTCAGGCGAATGCACCTGAAATGGCAGAGCAGCCAGTCGAATATGAGAGAATTCGAGAGCAACCAAAGACTTTCATAGATTCCTCGTGGCCCTACAATTGCCCATTCAGCTTTTCCTTCTTCTTGGCTGCCTCTGTCCAAGTCTGCGACTCTCTCGGCCGACTTTATTTATTTAATTTTTAAATTTCGATCCAAAAAGAGAGAGAGAGAGAGAGAGAGAGAGCCGAGTGGAAGGACAGGCCGAGTCAGCCGCAAAAGTTAGCTGCGGCCGAATCAAGTGAATGCCCCACCAGCTCGCAACACAAAGGCCGACGTTGTTCACCTGCCTGACGGCGGCGGCGGCGGCGGCCAGGTAAGTGTCGGCCCAAACTCAGCTCCGACCGTCGGCCGGAATTTCTCGCGAAGGACAGCAACGACAGAGGCGGCGAGCATCTGCCTGAAAGGCGGCCATCGGGTGGCAAGAAGGAAAGGAACTTTGTGTGTTGTGAGCTAATTGTTGGCATTGGCAAGATAATCGCCAAGATGATTTATTTGATTTGTCAAAAATGCACTTGCAAGATCATCATTAGCAAAGGAGGCGGCGGCCGGAGTGGAGCCTTACAGCCCGCTGATACAATCATCTGGATTGTTGAGGCAGATGCTCGCCGAGACAAACAACATCCGCCAACATCGGCCGCCTCAGCTCCTAAACATAATAATAATAATAATAATAATGATCGCCGCCGTCGCCTGCCGCCGTCGGCCAATCAAGAGGGCGACCACTTGACTTGTTCCCTTGCGAGTAGTGGCGGCGGCGGCATATGAACAACACACATCGGGCCAACAATTGGGCGCGTTAATGTGGCGGCCAAATGATGTTAATGTTCGCCGGCCTTCTTCTCTACGTCGTCCAAGTGGTCTTCGTTGTTGTTGTTGTTGTTCTCCTTCTCGTTCGTTCGTTCGACATTTTAAAAAGAAACTCGAGGCGAATGATAGTAATGATAATAAATGATGATGACGCGGGGCCGCCCGCCTGAGAGGCATTCCTCGGCCGAGAGGGCCGAAGTGGGCGGCTTCCGAGTGGGCTCATTATCGAGCCCTCGAGTCGTCGTCGTCATCGTCGTCGTCCTGCAGACTCGCTCGGTGGCCGGCCACCTGTGCGATGCCGGCAGGTAGCAGCAGCAGCAGCGGCGGCGGCCGCCGCCCAACTAACTGACGACATTGTTTGCCTTTGGTTGCCGTTCGGGTGATCAATTGGCGCCATTTCTCGGCTCACCTGAGCGGACCAAATGTTTGCCTTCATGGGAGGCACCGCCAAACCAAAACCAAACCAACCGAGAGGTGTCGCCGGTCGGTCGGCCGCCCGGAAACCCATTTGACGACTCCATTTAAGTTGTCAGCCCCGACGGAGTTGATGAAATCTGTTCGGTGAGCAGTCGAAAGGTGGCCAACGAGGGCGACGATGACGATCAGGACGACGATGAAAAGTGCATCGGCCAGTCGAGACGGATGGAATTACTGTTGAAAGAGAAAGAATTGCCTTCGCCTAATGCGCGCACCTGTCATTGGGGCTTTTGGTTGTCGGCGTCGTCGTCGTTGTTATTCTGTGTCAAATGATTTATTTTGGCCGATTTTCTCTCGGACTCACTGGAGTGGCTCGCTTTATGCGTCGGACAACAACAACAGGTCGTTGTTTTTACCACTTGTTGTGTGATATCTAAACAAGTGGCGAGTTTTCTGGTCGCGTTGAAGTCGATTGTGAGTTGTTTGGGTCGACGTCGTCGATTCAGTTGTTGTTGCTTTTCCACTCCATGCAAACAAATAGACTCGAGCAGAGGCAAAAAGTTGGCCAACTCGACGAGAATAACAACAACAGCAACTTGTAAAGCGGCAACAGGTTGGCCTTCGTCGTTCGTTGTTGTTGTTCTAATTTTCGCCAACACCGAACAAGAGCCTGCAAGCGACAGGCCACAGCCAAATGGCAAACAAACCCCGCAGGTCGACTTAACAGTTTGCGCCCTTCCTGTTTCGCAACTCGCCCAACTTCGTCGTCGTCTTCTTCTTCTTCTTCTTCTGCCGCCGCCGCCGCCGCCGCTGCCTCTCATAACAACTTGATTTGGTCGTCGAGGGTCGAGTTACCTGGCCGGCGTCCGCGTTCGTCGCGCCCAAATTATGGCAGCGAGCGAAGGTGGAGGAGTTCGAGTTGCAGTTTGAGTTTGAGTCGGAGGAGAAGCAGAAATGATTTCTTCTCTCTCTCTCTCTCTCTCTCTCTCTCTCTCTCTCTCTCTCTCTCCAATGTCTGCTGGCCAACTTGGAGTCCATTCTCTTGCTGGTGGAGTGGATGGCGCCGGCGGACGACAAACTCGAAGGTGAAAAAACTGGCCAACCACTCAAATTGGCGCCCATAAATCAGCCGGCCGGCTTTGTTTGCCTCTGCATGGCTGACATGAGCGCGCCTCTGCCGGCCTTGCAGCCAGGTAAGGCCGCCAGTTCCAAGTCAAACACGAAGACTCGGCCGAACAATGTGATTAGCTTGCCGAGAGCCACAAACACAAAGATTTACATCAATTCAATTCCACTCTATGCAATCCATTTGAATTCGATTCTCTCTCTCTCTCTCTCTCTTTCTGTCTCGTCCGCTCACTCGCTCGACGTCAACGCAGAACACTCACCTGAAAGGTTTGATTTAGTGCGATCCAATCATGTTGGTAGTTGTTGTAGTTGGCCGGTGCGACAGTCGACGCGGGCATTAAATTGAATTATTATTGTTGTCGTCGCGACGAACAATTGTTGGTTGTTGTTGTTGTTGGTTAATTGTTCGTCGTGTTGTTAATTGAGTTGATTGTGTCGGCGCCAGTTCGGTTCGGTTCGGTTCGGTGGAGTTCGGAATGGATGAGAGGAGATAAGTTGATGTTAATTAGTCATTTGTCCATTGTTTTGTAGTTCAAGTTTTGTTCTGCTGTTCGTCAGTGGACGGCCATTTGGCCGATACAGATCAGATTAATGGCGCCAGTCTTTGGCCGAGCGGATAGGAAGAAGAAGAAGAAGAAGAAGCGAGCTAATCATCATAATGATAATTCGCCCATCGTAGGCCGGCGCCGCTGACCAGTCACAGGAACAAGTGGCCGGCCGAGTGGAGTGCAAGAATGTTGTTGTTGTTGCTTTGCCGGTTTGGCTCAATGAAATGATTAAATAAAATCCAGGCCTACAGAAGGCGAGGAGAGCCTCGGTCGAGCCGGCACGAAATGGCCGGCTGCCATTCATTTAGATCAAACAACAACAACAAGTAGTTTGTTGTTGTTGGCCTTCACCGGCGCCAAAGCGCGTTTCTTGCAGGCCGGCGAGTTCCGGCAATCTTCGGCTTGGGCGCTAGCGACGACGACGACGACGACGAGCCGGCCGACAGAGGAAGAACAATGGCCGAGAGTTGTTGGCTTGCTGTTCACCTGACACGAGAGTTATTTTGGGCAGCTCACGCACCTGCGCCGGCCAGAAGGCGCATTGTTCTTCGGGCCGGCCGGCGAGCAAATATTGGCCGGCCCTCCATCGAGTAGCCACATGAGAACAGACGCACATTATCATTAGGCGAGTCGTCGGTGTGGCCGGCAAATGATGTGCGCCTTGTAATGGCGCTTCAAGTGGCGAGTTTAAACAAAACTCGCCGCCTCAGCCTCGGCAGCCGCCCGTTCGGCCCTCATTTGCACGCGCCCCAAGTGTCCGCCTGATTGGCCATGGGCGACCACGACGGCCATGGCGATGCTTATCTGGCGGCCGTCGTGAAGCAAATAAAGTCATGAGCCGAGTGGATGGGCCACTTTTGAGGTCTCCATTTGTTTACAGGCGCCGCCAAACAATGCGCCGGACAGTGCAGATGGAGACTTTGTGTCTTCATGCTCATCTTCACGGCCGTCGTCGTCGTTGGTTGGGTCGCAATGGTCTATTGCAGTGGCGGTTGGCCGCCAAATGTAGTGCGGCGCCGAGGGAAAAGTCGTGACACAAGAGAAAAGACACAACCAAAGAGAGCAGCAAATTAATCATTATTCGAGAGCGGCGCGGCACCACTCAAACACCCGACGTGAGCCGCCGCCGCCGCCAGTCCACTTCTTCCAGCCGAAGCTCGGCCGAGCTGGCCTAACCTGGACTCGTCTTCCGGACCCCTAAATCACGCTCACCACATTCGGCCGGCCAATCCAGCGCAACCTGCCGCCCGGTGTTTCCTGCCGGCTTTCGCGCGGGGCGCCACCAGGCATCGGGCGGACTCGTGTCGGTTTTGCTTTCCGTTTGGCGTTGTTGGCCGCCGACGACGAAGACGACGACGGCGCCGATCAGCTGACGCGTCGTACTGGCCAACGACTTCAGGCGGATGGCCTAATGGTTGGCCGAATTTGCTGCTCAAAGTGGAGGCAAAATTGATTGAAACAAGAAGAAGTTCAAGCGGCGCTCTCTTCAAGTAGTTTGCCACGACGACGACGACTGCTGCACTTGAAGAGATGTATCTTGCGAGCAAAGTTGAGTTCAAGTTTGAACAACGCCAACCACAGGCGGGTTAATGTTAATTTATGGCTCTCGTCGGGCCGGCGGGGCGCCAAACTGCCGACACTGGCCAGGTGGAGGCGGCGCCGGCCAAGTGGAATGTCGGCCAAGACGACGAGGCGCCGCTATTTGGAGAGCTCCGGCGGGCGCTCGAAAGTTGTCGTCGTCTTCGGCGGCGGCGGTGGCGGCGGCGGCGTGGCAAAGAGACAATGCAGATGCGCTCGGCCACGTCGAGAGATCGGCCGCCTTTGACGAGCCCATCTCGTCGTCGTCGTCGATCGAGTGGCGCAACGACAACGCCATAGACAACTGAGGCCGAGCACAAGACTCAGATCGGCCCTGTGTCCGCTGCATGTTCATGGGAATTCATTTGTTATTAATTACATGTAACAACAACTCGAGCATCAGCAACAACAATGCAAATGGCGCTCGCTCGGCCCTCCATTCGTCCGGATTAGGCTCGCGTTGGCCTAACATTTAGATTTACATTTAGAATTGGATTTGGATCATCATTATCATTAGCAGCTAATGATCTCTCTCATGTTGCAGCTCATCTAACATCACTCGCAAGGGCCACTTCTTGTCGTCGTCATCGTTCTTGTTTCGTCGTCGTCGTCGTCCTCCTCCTCCTCCTCTTGGAAACACATCCACTTGCGCATGTGTTGTGTCCGCCCCAATCGACTCAACTCCACTCGACTTATAACAATAACAAGCCCTTCAGAATGTTATTGTTTCGTTTCAAAAAAGTGGCCGCCGGCGGAATTGTTTCTTGTCGGCTCGCAGGATCATACACGTCGAGGTGATGTGTCCTGCAGGACCATCGGCGCCCCGAAATCAATTAGCCGCAGATCGGACGGCGGCCAGTGCGCACATTCATCCGGCCGCCCGATGTTAATCTAACTAATGTTGTTCAAGTCCTAATGAATTGTCATTCGATGGAAGTTGTTGGCGCGAACGCAATCGCATGGCGGCGCCAACGACGAGTCACGTCAACTCCAACGTCGATGGCCTCCAACGCCACGCCCATGATGACGATGATGGCCGGCTGAGGCGTCCGGAAGTGGTGGTGGCCGCTTTGTTTCTTTGTTTCTGGCCGCTGACAGGCGTAGAGCAGCCAACAGGTGTCCGCGGCGGCCGAAGAGGCTCTCCTCTCTTCAGCCGGTGCTCATTAAAATCAATGGAGTCCACCACATTTGAAGATTGAAAGAAAAAGAAAGAATGAAGAGAATTTCTTTCCTTCGCTTCTTTGCTTTTGGCGCATTTGAATTCCGTTTCGGCGCTGCTGTGGTTGCTGTTGTCGTTATGGTCAACTTTATAACTTCAAACTGTTGGCCGGCGCGACGAGACGAGACTTTTTCTTACGGTGTCTGTGTCTGTGGCTCGAATTGGAAAATAGCCGCGAGAATTGCGTCTGTCGATCAAAATTTTGTATGGCGGCCAGTGGACCAGTCGAGCGGTCGAGCAGTCGAGGAAGAGAAGGAGGAGGAAATTGGAAGAGTTGGCCATCCCGTCGTGGCTGCGGTTGTTGCGCAATATTTGCCGTTTCGGGCGCGTCCATTTGCAGGTTGACTCGGCGCCCGCCACCGCCGCCGCCGTCGACTTGGATGGCGCGAAAGTGCGGCCACTCGCCACTGCGGCTGCAAGTCTTCCTGTGGCTTCATAATTTTCTCTCTCTCAAACAACAACTAAATTATTGGTTGTTGTCGTAAACACAAAGCCAACGATTCTCCTCAAGCAAAAAGAATATAGTTACCTGTCGCTGTCGTGGTCGTTGTCGTTGTCGTGGCCGCGCTGAGCTGTGTTGTCCGCGGCAACCAACTCCGGCCGACAGGTGAGCAGGACCGGCGGCTCCAGTGCTGCTGTTCACCTGTCCATCGGGCGGCCGGTCGAACAATTGGCCAGCCGGCCTTGCAATTACACAACAATGGGCGGCCGGACGACGCGCAGGTAGACAAACAGCCAGCCAGCCAGAGGTGGACGGGACAACGATGACGATGGCGACGACATGATGTTGATGTTGGTGTTGATGATGGACGGCGGCGGCGGCGGCGGCGGCCGATCTCGTCCACTAATTTAGTTGACTGTTGAAAAGTTCAAACAAGTTGACAACTTTGGGGAGGACATCAACAGCAGTGGCTGCCGGCGGGCGCTCGCTCGTTGATGGGCGCCGTCGTTTGGTCTGCAATTTGAATTCCCTCTTTGCTCGTTTCTGAAGTGCGCGCGCCTGACGTCGGCCGGCGAGACAGACAGACAGACAGACAGACAGACAGACAGACAGACAGACAGACAGACAGACAGAGAGCGAAAAGTTATTTATTTATTTATTATTTTTCGGCTGCCGGTTGTTTAAAAGAGGCGCGGCCAGCCTCTCGCGAGGCGCGTTTCCATCAAGTCTGAGCTGCTCTCAAATCTAACGGAACTGCACTGTCAATCGAACATGGAAGAGGAGGAGGAGCCGCCACCGCCGCCGAGAGAATAGGAGAGGAAAGAAACGAATGGAACTGGCGAGACGGCCCAAAGCAACCACCGGCCGTCGCCGGCCCCTTTCACGGCTCATTGAGGAGCCAAAGGCAGAGCCAATGAGGGCCGACTTCCAACTTCCGGCGCCTCCAACTTCCGCGCGGCCGCCTGGTTGATACAAATGGGCGCCAGCTCGTCGGCCCATTTCTGGGCTAACTCAATTTGGCCGCTTTGAGCCGCGTCGAGCCGAGCGGCGCCAATTCCAAAAGAGTAATCAAAATAAATGACTTTGATTTTCCAATTCGCGTTGTTTTGGGCCTCCGCCTCTGCCTGTGCCTTTACTTCTGGCTCTGCCTCGGCCAAGCAAGACGACGACGACCACTTCTGGTCAGCTCAGATGGGACAAGTTGAAGTCTGGCTGACTGGCTGACTCGCCTCTCGGGCGGCCAATTCCGCCGTTTGATTGCGTCGCAAGCCATAAAACACACGCGCCCGACGCCATGCAGGCCGGAAAGTTGCGTGTCATCTGCGCCCGTCGCTCAGGCTGATAATCAATAACAAGAAAGCCAATTGAATGGGCCGAGTAAATTCGAATTTGATCAGCTCAGCTCGCGAGTTGGCCGCCCGACGGCAGCCACTTTGAGCTGCTGGTCGGCCGCCAGCCAGCGAGAGTATCTTTAGCCGGCTCGTCGTGATGGTGGTCGTGGTGGTGGTCGTGGCGCCAATCCCGTCTAGTCCAGTAGACCGCAATCTAGTCCGCCCAGTCGGGCGCCCATTCCGATAGCATTTAATTTTCAGCCAAGTGGCCGCAAATCCAATTGGCCAACGACAAATTGGACGCCAGGCCGGAGAGACAAATTAAGCTGACTGCTCCAATCTTCGTCTTCTCCGCCTCCATCGGCGCCGCCTCCTCCTCTGCTATTGTTTATGGCCCTCTCCGGCCCACCGAGCGACCGAGCGACAGTTTAGCTCCTGCAGGTGGCCGCGGAGCTGGCGCGGCCAATGTCGTTGGCGGGCCGCATTTGCATAACCTTGCGGGCGCCCACCAATGAGTGCGCACAGGCGCCACTCCAGCCGGCGCGCCCTAATAATGTCGTCAACGCTTCTCCGACGTGAGACTCGCCGCCGCTGAATGAATTTCCATTGCACTGGCGACGGGCACGTCCAATCAGCTGATTGGGCCGAATACCAAGTCGCTGGGCCGGAAACTGGCCCAACCAACAGTCTCCTGTGGCGGCCGTTGCGGCAATCATCTCTTCTCGAGGCATGTCAACTGCAGACTCGGCGGCGGCGGTGGCAGCCTCGTCTCGTCTCGTCTCGTCTTGTCTCGTCTCGCACGAAACCAGATGAGAAACATGACTGGCAAGGCCGGCGCCGAGACGAGGCGTCGGGCGGTTATCTGGCGGCCGCTGCATTAGCCAACTTGTTCCGGCTCGGGCGCCGCCTCATGTCTCATGTCGGTTATCGCCGGCGCCACCGCCAACGACGAAGACGACAAAGTTGGCCCCACTCGGACAAGACGAGGGCCGACGTGCATGGGGCGGCCTGTCTGGCGGCGCAGGCAGAGGCCATCGGCCCAGACTGCGGCCAGACGTTGGAGGCCCGACAAACAAAGAGCCGAGGATGTCCAGACGCGACGAGGCCAGAGGATTGGCGCCGGCGGGCACCTTTGCCATAGTCTCGTCGTCGTTCTGGCTGTCGCCGGCGACATTGGCGTCGTCGTCGCCGTCGCCGTTGCCGCTCCAAAGTTTAAACAAAGAGGCCATGCAAATGGCGTCGCCGTGGCCGTCAGAGCTGAAAATGAGCTCATCACCGGTGGAGATTGGAGACAGCTCCCGCGGCCCATGACAAGAGACAAAGTCGGCCAGTTCTGGGAGAGAAAAATCATTTCTCGCGCCTGTCAGTCTGCTTGTCGCCGTTTGTGTCATCTCCGTCGTGGTCGTCGTTTCAATGGCGGCCCGCCTCCTCGTCCGCCTCACCCAGTGCGCCTATTCGATCAACAATATTCAGCTTAAACTGGCGGCCTTCCTCTTCTCGGCGCCAGCTCTTTGTTCTCCTCGTCGGCTGGCATGTCTAGCGGCCCACAGACAGCCAGACGGACACATAGACAGACAGACAGTGGCACAGCGGCCGGGATTGCTTTGTAGCTGCTCAGCTGCGGGCTCGGGGCTCCCACGCCCCATGTGGCCAGCCCAGCCCGGCCCGAACCAGACAAGGAGACTGGGAGGAGAAGACGCGAGTTTTTGTGCTCATCAATACGGCCACCGAAGGAACTGGCGGCGCTTCGAGCTGCCATTGTTGTTGTTGTCACGATTCAATGACAACGACTCCGCCGCCGCCGCCGCCGCCGCCGAGATGATGGCGATGATTTCGGCGAATGATAAGGACGACGACGAGCAGGAGGCCCAACCGGCGCCCTAATGTCGGCTGGCGGGCCGGCCTGAAATGTGCTGCGCCAAGCAAAGGGAGGCTGCAGAGGTCGTTAGCTGGCCGACCGGCGAGGCTTCGTCGGCCGTCGCCGATAATTTTGGCGCCCAAGCGAGTGCACTCTTCGGTTAGCTGGCATTGTTTGGCCAGCCGGGGCGCCCCATCGAGCGGCCGGTGGTTGGAGACGCTCGTCGTCGATGTTAATGTCGACCTCATTCTCATTCCAACTACTCTTGATTTTCGTCCCTTCCGAGACGTCTCGTCTCCGTCTCCGTCGGCATCGGCGGCGGCGGCGGCGGCGGCGTCTTGGTGGCGCCCGAGAGAAGGCGGCCTAGTCAGCAAGAAAAGTGCCGTCATGTCATTTGAATTTTGTTTCGGGCCAGCGCCGTCGCCGCCACTTGCAGGCCCGACGAGATGTTGTTGTTGTTGTTGTTGTTGTTATGTTTGGCCGAGAGCAAACAATACGACTACTCTTCTTCTTCTCCGGCCAATCTAAGTATCGGAAGCGAGTGCTCTGGCGTCAGGCGCCGACTTAAAGTTTGTTTAACTTAATGAGTTTGTTCGTTTGTTTGTTTTGGTGTTTCTATGGGCGCTCGTGTTGTTTGTGTGTGAGGAAACGAGCCGCGCGCCGGCCCCATTCCAAAGGGCGAGGCCTCCACAACTCGAACTGATTGCGGCCACTCGGCTGCCCTTGGCTTCTAACGGGCGGGCGGCGTGGGCGGAAGTTGTCCGGAGTCCATGAGACTCGTCTCTCGGCTACCTGGACAGCTGCAATTGTTGCTCGTCTGTCTGTCTATGGGTCGGCCATGCAGCCGACCAAATAGACAGACAGACAGACGACACGACAGCACGAAAGCTCGTCTGGCGGCGTCTGATTTCGCGCTGGCGTGTCCACGCTCGAGTCGGCTCCATTCACGCGACCACCGGCGACGGGCATGAACTGTCCAGTTGTGGGCAGTCCAGCGCAATGGAGTGCATGCGAAACAAAGTATTGTAAAACTCACGAAGCTCATCTCGTTGTTTACAGTTCCATCGAGTGGGCGTGCCGGCCGCACTGTCACCGCTCGTCTGTCGGTCCAGACGGCGCCGTGTAGCTCGTCGTCGTCGAGATGAGTCTCGCGCGATTGCCTGTCGCCGGCAGACAGTCGAGCCGGAAGGCAGATGATCGATAGGAGTGCATTACAGTGGCGGCGGCTGTGGCGACTGCCGGAGCCACGCAACAAGTCGGCCGAGTGCACTGCCTCGAAAGGGCCATGTCGGGTGCATGAGCGAGGCGCGTGAATGCAATGGCCTCGAGAGCCGAGCCGATGTGTCAGTGTGGCTGCTCGAGCGACATGCATTGTGCGAGTGTTGCACGGCGACGAGTCCCCTCTCACCTGTTTGCGACGACATTGCGCCAAGTGCGGGCCGGGCCTCGCGCGTCATCTCGGCCAGACAAGTGCCGAGCTCGATTATGATGGAGCGCCGGCGCCGCCGACAACAATCACTCGCTCGGGCCCCTCGTTGTCGCATGGTCATGATCTTGGGCGACGGCGGCGGCCGATTGGCGCCGACTTAATGAATGACAGCCAAGGTGAGGGGCGCCAACTGCAGGGCCCCGCCTGAATGGGGCTAATTAGCGGCGGCGGCGGCGGCAAACAATACAAAGTCAGTTGGAGGGTCGGGCGGGTGGGCTCGGCCTTGCACAGGTCGGCGGCGGGCGCCTCTAATTAGCTGTCGCGCGAGGAGTTGCCTCTTGGGCGGTGCGCGCAAACACTGACAAGTCGGCCGAGATGTGTCGCATGAACTCAACTAACAAGCGGCTGTTTGATTGAATGCGAGGCCAACACTTTCGGCCTTCGCCAGCGGCCCACTGCAGCTGCAAATTGTTTTCCAATGCATACTGTCAGCCGTCGAGACCGACCGACCGACCGACTGACTGACTGACTAACTGGCGAGACTGGCAGCCAACTCGGCGCCGCCAACGACCACGACGAAGGCCGCAATTTGATTGCTCATTTTAATTTAGATGGCGCACAAAAACTGGCGCCCGACCGGCAGCCAATTGGGCGTTTAGTCGGCCGCCTGTTCGCCCGCTCGTAGGCCAATAATAATAACAATAATTCCTATTGGCTGCATTTAATGGCGACGACGACGGCGGAAAGTATTGTGTTTTGCATGATAAAACAGCGCCGGCGACATTTAAAACGACAGGCCAGCCGGCCGTCCAGCGAGCGCGCGCGTTAACTAACAAACACAATTGAATCAAATTGCACGACATCAGCCGAATCCGAACTCCAACTCGAACTCGGCTCTCTCATTAAGGCCAAATGGCGAGTGGGAGTCTGCCGGAAGTTTGCCGTCCCCGTCGGCTTTGATGCGGCGGCGCCGGCCGCGGCAGTTCAGGCGGCCACTGCATGGGCGCCTCATTTGCCACCGCCGGCGCCATTAGGGCAATGGCTAATGGGCGCGGCGCGCGCGACCAGTGCCGTCCATCGACGACGCCGCCGCTGTACCGCCGCCGCCGCCGATCGATTAATTTCGCTCAGGCGCACCGCCAACTTCCGCAATTGCCAAGTGTTTCAGTCAAAGCGCGCGAGAATGCAAATGACAGTCGATTGTTGTTGTTGTCGGCGGTGGTGGTGGTGTTGCTGTCGTTCGTTGAGCGCCGGCCCGGCGAAGGCAAAGAGTTGAACGCATAGTTACATTTGCGACTCGACGCCCGATTGCCGGCCTGTCGCTCTGCACGGGCGCTTGTTTACATTCGGCCTGTCAAGTTGCTCGTTTGGGCGGCCCAATTTCGCCGCTATGTTTGAGTTTGCACAAAGCGACGAGCAAGATAACGAGACCCAAGTCGCTTCGTGTCCCTCAATGTAGACCATCCGCCCGTCCGTCCGTCTGTCTGTTGGTCTGTTGGTCTGTTGGTCTGTTTGCAGCCGCTGAAGCTCGCCAGGCGGACCGAGATCATTTCATTAGTGGGCGAGTGTTTGCTTTGAGACTGGCGGGCGCAAATTGGCTGCATTCCTGGCACGCGCTGAAAGGGCGTCCGAAGCAGAGGACAACACAATCAATGTCCTGAGAGGAGAGCAAAACAGAGGCCACTGGAAGACTTTGGGCTGCCGGCGAAGTAAGCGCCAAATTAGTCCAGTTTTTCATATTATTTCGCGCTCGCCGATCGATCGATTTACTGGTCGCCGCCGCCGCTGCTGCTGATGCCGATAATTATTATTGTTGTTGGCACTTCCGGAGAGACAACTCGCGTCGGCCTCGACTGGCCGCCCGAGAAATGGAGACAAAATAAACAAAATGAAGGCGCCCGACGGCCGGCCAGGCCATACTTTATTGTTTACATTGCGGCAGCGGCGGCGGCGGCGGCAACAACAACAACAACAACAAAGTTTACATCTCAAATTTCTCTTTCTACTTCTCTCTCGGTCGGTCTATCTGTGTTTTGTGTTTGGCCGGTTTTGTCGAATTAAGGCCGGCCGGCGAGCAAATTGAATAACCTTGAGACTGTAGTTGCTGTCTGCAGCTCCGGCGCCGTCTCTGGCTCGGCCCTAAGCTAGCAAACATTAAGTTGGGCAAGACAAACACACAGTAAGAGAGAAGAATAGAGGATAGGGCGCCGAAGACAAGACGAGAGAGACAACAGAACAGAAGAGAAGAGAAGAGAAGAGAACAGAACAGAACAGAACAGAAGAGATGGAAATGATAAAAATAAAAATAAAAATAAAAATAAAAATAAAAATAAAACATAAACATAAACATAATTATTTTCGTGTGCGAGCCTTCAAAAGAGAATGGAAGAAGAGGAGGAAGAGAGAAGAGAGAAGAAAACCAAACTAAACTTACCTTAACTGGCTGGCTAATTCTAAATCCAAACTTCTGTTCAACTGTTTCGCTGTGGCTTCTGGCGCGCTGTTGTTGCTGTTGTTGTTGTTGTTGTGGTTGTTGTTGTTTTTGTTGTTCTTGGCGTCGACTGTTTTCTGTTGCTGTTGTTGCTGTTGTTGGTTGGCTTGATCTTTCGCTTGCAGTTGGTGTTGCCTCTCGCCGGCCGTAATCGTCAACGACTTGATGTGGATGTGGTTGTTGATGTGGTTGTGCTGCATGTAGTCGCATTTCATCATCCTCGTCATCATCAAGTTCTACATCATTTGCATTAATTATATTCCCACCTCCAGCTGGGCCCTCCGGAGACAGGTCTACTTGTTTTATTAATTGGAATTTCGGCCTCGTCACTCGGCTGCGGCTGCATCTGTTTGGGCTGCTGCTGCCGCCGCCGCTGCCGCCAGTCGGGCGACGTCGCCTTAATTTGTTGCTGATTGCAATTGTCTTCCTGCTGATCACAACGACCGGCCGCCGTCGTCTGGAGCCCGACCAGCTCCTCCTCTCGGACGTCAGGGGCCGCGCACCGTATTGCCACTACTCGCACTTGAATCATTTGCTTTGCCTTCTTGACTAGACTGGCGCGATGGAGTTGGCTGGCCGGCGCCGTTCGCGTCCAACTGACTGGCCAGCGAGCTCGAGCTGACCGACGAGTTGGCCGACGAGCGCCCGCCGTCGCCCTTCGAGGTGGCCACACACTCGAGGCGAGGCCCGACGACGATGAGGACGAGGATGATGAGGAAGATGAGGAGCTGCTGGAGGAGGAGCCTGAAGACAGACAGATGAGCGTCTGGCCTCGCGCTCGAGTCCAGCTCCACCTGGTCCACCTGTTGCAGCTCAAAGATCATCTCGTCGTCCAGTTGGCCAGCACCCGCGGTCGATACACTCTCGACAAGGCCAGCTCGACTTCTCCTCCTCCTCCTCCTCCTCCTCCTCGGCGTCGGCGTCGGCGACGCCCACAAAGTGGCGGTCATCCTCCTCCTCTGCTTCGTAGTGATCCACGTCCTCCTCCTCCTCCCTCCTCCGCCTCCTCCTCTTCGGCGCCCGACGAGCAGCCCGACGAGTCATTGAGGCCGACCGAATGATGAGCGGGCGCACCTTGCGGGGCCCTCAGACGGCGCCGGCGCCTCAGCTGGCCCGCCGCCTTGATCTCAATGGCGTTGATCTGCTTGTTGGCGCCACCAGTGCAGTGGTGCTCGGTGGCGCATAGTTCGCCTGTGTAAGTATTAATTGGGACAAAAGTGGGATGAATTGTGTTAGAGTTGGGCGTCTGGTGTAACTCCGATAGGAGGCAGGCGGAAGTTGAGAGCAGATGTTCACTTTGGAGCCTTTCTATTCTTTGTAGATGAACAGCCACATGTAGTAGGCCGGCGAGAGATGGAAAGTATGCCGATGATGAGCGAGCGAGCAGGCGGGCAGCTCGCTTTAGAGTCATTGTTCGTGTGACAAACTGAAACAAATTGATTAGTATTATGGGCGGCTATTCGTTGGCCGATTTGCGGCACGCAAATGAGTGTCGTCGCTCAGTGTCCGCCCGCCCACCTACTGGCGCCGCCATCTTTATCGCACTGCGGCCAAATAATGATGGCAGCCACGATGGCGATGGCGACGACGACGACATCAATCAGAAGGACAATAATGATTATTTTAATTCCAGTTGGCCGACCTGCAACGGCGGCAGGTGGAAAGGGAAAGGGAAAGTTCAGCGGAGCAAACAAACAAGAATTCTCATTCAAACAAAGCGGAATTCATTCGGGTCAGACTGGCTGTGGCGGCCGGCACGCAACGCGAACTCGCACACTGCGGCCTTGAGTTTAATTGCAGGCTCGGCCGGCCAGACGACGCGCCCCATGCTGTCTGCATTGTTGGCGTGGCGGTGGCGGTGGTGGCGGCGGTTGTGGTCATCCGTCCGTCCACTGCGAGCAAACAAAAGACTCGAGTCGTCTTGGCCAGCGACGACGATGACTAGACTCTGATTCAGATACTCATACGGAGAGCGCCTGCATGTGGCCGGCCAGACGAGAACAGTCGACAGGTGCAGTGAAAGAGTGCTCCAGACGGACGGACTGGCCGCCGGCTGGCGCGCGCCGCCGCCGCAATCACTCATCTGGACTTCCGCCGCGGCCGCGCCAGACTGGCCAGACGGGCCAGCTTGACAGGCATTTCCGTCCGAGCGACCGGCTCGACTGGCGCCCCATGGCGCCCAATGGAAGGGCCCGCACGAGGTCCACTCTGGATAAGAGCGAGCCTCTCGTTGTGGTGGCAGCGGCGGCGGCTATGGCAGCCATGGCGTCCGTTATGTTTGCCTCGAGCCGAGAGGATTAAATTGGATGGAGTTTGGGCTGCTGACGGCGCCGGTGGTGGCGGCGTCGAGGCCGTGCGCGAGAACTGCGAGCAAACAAGTCGACCTGTGTCTGCCAGAATGGCACGACTCGACGACATAGACAGACAGACAGAGAGACTACCTGAATTGACGTGTCAGTTGGGCCGGCCGGTCCAATTTGGCGCCGTCGGGTCGACAATAATGACTGCCGATCGGCCGCCAGTGGCGCCAACAGGACAGGACAGCCGCAGCCGCCAAAGCTGGAGCAACAATTGGACGCCGGCCGCCGTTTCGCCTGCCAACAAATAACAGTAAACGTCGCCTCCATCGTCGTCGTCGTCGTCGTGCTGTTAGTGCTGACGGTTGGCGTCATTGATGGCCGTTAAGGGACAACAAGGGCGGGCAGGGGCGGCGGCTGCCGATTTGGTGCCATTCTGTGCCCGCCAACTGTTCGCAGCGGCCGCCAGGTAAGAGCGACGCCAAGCTGGCCGCCTTGGCAAGGCCTGGCTCTCAACCACAGCCGAAGCCGCGACAAAGACAGTGACAACCAACCGATAGCAACAACGACAACAACATTTAATGGGAGGCAAAACTGAACCTGTGTACACTCCGTTTGAAAGGTTTGCTACTCTCCTTGAGTTTCAGTCCTGCCGAATGAAGTGAGCTGCAAAACCAATGGGAAAGAGCTGTCTGCGAGGTGCACACAAATTCAATAGAGACTGGAAAGAAGTCGACATCACAAGTAGACTGTTGCCTTACGTGCTCGTTGCCATTGCGCTGAGGCTATGGCAAAACTTTTTAAACGGGTGTATGTCTTTGACAACGACGCCAACGACAAGACGTGAAAGTTGACTGGAGGAGAACAGAGAAAACAAACTTGTGCCTGCTGTTGTATTGTCGCCCGGCTATGTGCCCAGCCGCCAGCCGTCAGTTTGTCCGCCTGTCTGCCAACACATACACAGCCGACAACGACGACGACGACGACGACCAAGATGGAATCCAACTCGCCTCCACTCAATCCGATCAATTCAATCCATTTCGATTCGATTCAATTCAATTCAATTCATTCCATTTGATTTCGATTCAATTGCAAGCCTTTAAAATGGTACTAACGGGGCAGCTTAGCAGGCTTTGCTTTGTCGACTCTACAAACAACACGAGCTGGCAGACATTCAGGCAGCAGAGGCGGCGGCGGCGGCGGCGGCAGAGACGACGACTAAAACAACTACCGCGACGACACACACTACCTTTGGGCGCCCTACTGTCTGCTTGTGCCGTTGTGCCAGCTTCGCGCCTCGTCTCGGCTTGTCCCGTCTTGTCATGTCTCATCTCATCTCATCTCATCTCATCTCATCTCATCTCATCTTGCTTCGTCTCTCGTCAGGTCTTGTCTCGTCTCTCGTCGATCGCCGCCCATCGCTCGTCTGCCAGGCCGCCTCGAGTCTATCTAATGCGCTGCGCTAAGACGACATGGCCGCCGCCGCCGCATCTGCCTTCGCCTCCACCTCCACAGCCGGCCGCTTGATGAGCCAAATTAGAGCCGATAAAAGTTCGCCTGATTGTTAGGGCGCCGCCGAAGCCGCCGGCAATTACATTGTTGTGCAAATACACTCAATGTGGCCACGGCGCCGGACAAGAAGCCTGCCGAGTTGAGAGCCAACGTTCTCTCTTATTTCCATAATGTAAATTAAAATGGATATCAAATCGAAGCGCTGACGAGATGCAAAAGGTAAGTCTCGAAGGGCGACGACGACGACGACTAAGCCAAGCCAAGTAAGTACAGAGCTGGTACCCGGAGAGGGGCTCACAAATGAGCCTGCAGACGAGTCCAGTCGAAGGGCTGCAGGCTGCACAGGCCGACCTGGAAAACCTGTCCGTCTGTTTGTCTGTCTGCCTATCTGCTGGTCGGCCCGATTTCAATGCCAGCGCGCAATGGTTCAAGGGGAGGGGCCGGCCGGAAACTGGCGGAGATGAGCCAAGCAGCCGGCGATGGCGACGGCGACAATGATCGGCCTGGCGGCCCTGAAGCGACTGCAGTGCCGGCGCCGTTGGCGCACGGCCCAGTTTGAGAGGGCGCGCGCACTTTCGCGTGGCAGCCTTCTGTCGCTTTGTTCGCTGGTCGCGCGAATCAATCCGGCGGCCGGCCGGACGGATGGACTGGCAGCCAGCCGGTGGTTGGCGGCGCAATCGGACGCAATCCAATGCAATCGGACGCACAATAATGGCCGTTGCTGGCTGGCGGGCGCCCAGCCGGCCGCTTTGTCGTCGCGAGCGCCACTTGACGGCCAGAGGCAGAGGCAGAGGCAGAAGCAGAGAGGCAAACACGCGCGCGCGCTCGCCCGCCAACAACCACCTTTTGCCTCTTCCTCTTCTTCTCTCCTCCTCTCAGATGGGGCCGGCTGCCACGACGGCCCATCTAAGCATTCCAACCTTCAAAAGCTGCATTGGGCCAAACACTGGAAGCCATTTGCGTGGCGCTCAACGAGCGGAAGTGGCCGCCTGGCAGCGGCCCGAAGAACACAGAGAGAGTTCTTTGAGCAAAGTAGAATAGAGTAGCGTAGAATAACAAAGTAAAGAGGAACACACACAACTCAACTTCGATACTAACCTTTGCCTGCTCCAATGGCCGTCGTGGTGATCGTCGACGTGGTAGTTGTAGTTGTCGTGGGGACTCTTCTCGTGTGTTTCATGGCTTCAGACTCGGCCGCGACTTTGACTTCGATCCCAACTTCAGCGCCATTGAACACGGCCTCAATGGGCGCCTCGTGAACTCCAACGACGTTTCCGTCCGGCGCTCGCCCGCCGACCACTTTGACACAATTCCTCTCTGTTGCGCCGATGGTTGTTGTTGTTGTTGTTGTTTGCTGTTGGTGGTGTCGGTGTTGTTGGTGGACATTTTCGTTGCACGGGCAGCAGGGGTTTAGCTGGCGCCGTCGGCCGGCTCGATAGGAACATGAGCACCATGGCGGCAGTGCAGTCGTCCATTCGGCCGCCATTGTGCGCTCTGTCGTCGTCGGTGGCGTCTTTGGCGTCCTCGTCGATCGGCTCTCGGTGGCTGTTAATTGAATGCTGAGTGATTGGCTGCGGCGGTGGCGGCGGCGGCGGTGGCGAGGCCGACGACGAGTAGTTGTGGTCATTCTGAGCGCCCACCAGCTCAATGCGGCTCTTTTTGTTCAAATGCTCGAGCCGCTGGTGGTTGTTGGTGTTTTTGGTGTTGCGCGCTGCGCCGGCCGCCGATGGTCATCGTCGTGGTGCTCGTCGATAGCCTCGTGTTGTTCCTGAAATCTGTTTAACATTTGATTGTTGGCTGTGGTTGTGGCGGCCGTCGCCGACGCCGGCCCGGCCCCAGAAAGAGTCCGCTGTCGCCGCCCATCGCCGACATCATCGTGGCCACTCGCATGGAGATGCGCTCAATGACACCTGAGGATGACGATGTTGAAGATGATCTTGACGCTACGCCTCGTGTTGTTCGTCGTCGTCCGGTGGAAGAATCGCTTTTCACTTGCGGCTCGGACAGGTGACATTCAATTAGCCGCCTCGACTTGACGGCTTGAGGCTTCTTGACTTGACCTGACCTGAGCTGACTCGATCTGATTAGATAAACAGAGTGAAACAAAACACGCTGCTTCTAGGGAAGGGTAAGAAATAATAATAATAGTATTCATTCGATAATATCAATATCAATATCAATAATAATAATAATCATAATAATAATAATAATGAGAATGACTCAACCAACAGCCAACGAACGGATTTGTCATGTAGAAATTTACAGTTTCTTCTTCTTCTTCTTCTTTGTATGTCTCGCTCAGGTTTGCTGTTTCTTGTTAATAAGTATTGATGATGATGTGTCTTGAATGGCTTCTTAGTTGATGTATGTGTATGTTAGTGTGTATGTATGTGTCTTGAATACGACAGTAATTGCCTTGTCGTCTTACCTGACTTGAGCTCCACTCTTCTCGGGTTATCTTCTTATGTCTTCTTCTTCTTCTTCTTGTTTTGGTTGTTCGCGTGGTCGTCGTTCAAGTCGACACTTTTGGCGGAGATGCGAACTGTTCGAGAGCCAAAGTGAAACTAAGCCAAATCGAATGGCATCCCAAAGTGGAGCTCACTCGGAAGCCACATTTGGGCTGAATGCGCATGCGCATTCCGACCCGCCTCCATGCGCAACGACGTCCAGTCGTCCATTGAAATACTGCACAACACAGCGCACAGCTCCCATTCGAGTTCGGGCCGAGCTCTGCGCAGCCCTGCGAACGGACGAGAGCACACATTTACATGTACATTGTAGCCGCCTCTGAATCTAACGCACAATCCCAATTCAATGCCATTGCCGTTCCATTTGCAGGCGCCTGTCCGGAATCTCCTGTGCGTGCGTATGTGTGCGTTGGCTGGGCTCGGCCCACGCCACCGGTGGCGCCACCTCCAGGCCATCAAACTGATTAGATCTCTCTCGCGCGAGATAGAACTAGCAAAGCTTCACAAGTGTCGACGATGGGTTTCTGTTCGAGATGTCTCAATCATATCAACAGCACTGTTGATATGTGTACCCTATCAATAGCTCGCATCGATTTGTTTAAAAATGGACCAGTCAGGAGTTGCTGGCTTCGTGTCACTCGTCAACATCTTAGATAATATTAGCTCGCCTGATGGATTCCACAAGAACCCAAGCGACGGCGGCGGCGGTTGGTTATATATATATATATGCCGCCAATTTATAGGCCAATCCGGAGATTCCGTCGACACGCCGGCTGTGCCCGGCGACCTCCGCCACGTAACGAGCCGCACGCCGTCCATCGAATAGCTGCTATGGATGTGAATGCGATGAGCGCCACGACTGGCACTTTGTTGCACATTCCACACGATACATTTGTGATGGAGCGAGGCGGACGGGCAGAGAAGACGTTCAATGGAGACGAGCAGAACATTGACATGTCTTGGTGGTATTCATCGTTGTTGTCGTCTACTTTGGCGCCGTCTAGTTTAGCTAAGCAATTAATCCTTAATATGATTGAGGGCCAAACAAAGTCGACTGTCTAGGAGAGAAATTGTCTTGATTGGATGTATGACAATTCAATTGGACAGCAAACAACGACAAAGAGAGAAAGCGCGACAACAAGTGGGCGGCATTAGAGAAGAACTGGCGCCCATTGTAGTCTTGTGTTGGGTTTGGTCGACGTCGAGTCGAGCTAGCAGTGGCGGTGGCGGTGGCGGTGCTGGCGACGACTACGACGAGGACGATGATATTGATGATGATGATGGCGGCTGAGGTTCGTTAATTGCATTGAATTGGATTGGATTGAATTGAATTGATTTGATTTGAATTGAATTCGCCTATGGTCGGGCGTATCAACATGACATCGACAATATTTCGCCACCACAATCAATAACATCAACAACCGCCAACTATTCCAATGTAAACCAGCTCCACGACGACAACAACAACAACAACCAGCAAATTTGTCGACAACCCACAGCCAATCGAGGCTGATCTTTGATTGGCTATGATAACAATAACTTCTCTCTCCACTCGCCTTATCGCGCCACAAATCAATTCCCTCAGCCATTATCGTCCTATCTGCGGCTCGACGTTGTTTTTGGCCACAACCAAATGATACTCACCAGTGGGCTCTCTATCTGACAAACAACACACACACACACACAGTCATAGATCTGAATGTGTTGGCTGTCAACCGTCGCCATGATCCTCATCCCTCTCATCATCCACCACTATAGTCGTCGTTGTCGGTGTTCTTGTCGGCGAGATTCACCACAACAACATGCCTGTCGCCGTGGTGTTGTTTGGCGCCAGCGGCGGCGGCGTCCACATCGACTGCGACGTTGACGTCGACTAGGGGACGACCAAGTGAAAGAGCGTCCGATGGCCGCCGCCGCTGCTGCCGCCACCAACACCAACATCGACTTGCACTGTTGGTGTGTAGGTCGCTTCAATGATCACCATTCAACTAATTGATTAGTAAGCTCTCGGAGTGGGTGAGCAAGTGGCCAGCAGTGCGCTTGCGCTTGCGCGCTCGCTCGCGTCCACAAACACACTTGTTGATTTGTTTTGTGACGAATCAATAATAATATTGTTATTATTATTATAATATATTATATTAAATTACAAAGTCTATAATATAAAATTGTTGTACCGAAAAGAAGAAGAAAAAAATTTGTTTGTTGCTATGATCAATGTTATCAGTTGGCCGTAGGGAAGTCAAGCAAAAGAAGAAGACCAAACTGAAGAGAGGGAAAGAAAGTTTTTTCGATTGGTTTTGGGGACTATTTTATGTAACAGCAGTGTGTGTGTGTGTTTATATTAAATATTAGATAGATTATATTCTATTCCATTCCATTCTAATATTATATTTCTACTACTGTAAGAACACCCAACAGCCCAGACCCATCTGGAGCCATCGATGATTATGAGCGCCACAGCCAAGGAATGCGTTAATTGCGGGGCCACCACGACGCCTCTATGGCGCCGAGACAAGACTGGCAATTACTTATGCAACGCTTGCGGTTTATACCATAAAAACAACAATACCAATCGGCCGCTATCCAAAACACCGCGAAATGTTACCCCAAAAGTCCAACAGACGAACAGGTATGACCTGCACTAATTGTTCGACGACAGTGACGTACCCCCTCTGGAGGCGCAACAAGAACCAGGAGCCAGTTTTGCAACGCCTGCGGGCTCTATTTCAAGCTACACACCAGTCCACTAGGCCGTCTACCGCGAAACGAGAGACCATCCAGACAAGGAAGAGGCGCTCGAAGAAGGAGAAGATAATGTTGCCGGCCGCCCAGTCGCCCAGTCCGCCGCCGTCGACAGGTTCGTCGCCGGCACCGCCCCACCATCGCATCAGCAACAGGCGACATCTCAGATAGGCCAACATCATGATCAAGAGGTTCAGCATCAACAACATCAATTAAAATCAGAACAACAACAACAACAACAACAACAGCAGCAACAACAGCAAATCCAACTTCAACAACATCAGCAGCAACAGCAACAACAACCCCTGCAAAACCAAGCGCCTCCACCTCCACCACATCATCAAGGCCCGATACCTACACCTCCGTCTAGCATTCCAGAGAACAATAACAGTTATCATACATGTAACGGGTCTATGGCATCGTCTGGGCCACCGCCACCGCCCTTGCAGCATCCACCACCACCACAACAACAACAACAACAACAACAACAACAACAGCAACCACAACCACAACCACCACAACAACAACAGCAGCAACCACAACAACAGCAACAGCAACAGCAACAGCAACAATCACAACACCAACAACTCTCCCACCAGGGGGCCCCTAGCATGCCCACCTACGATGGCAGAGGGCCCAGTTTAACTGCTAACTACAATACCCCATACCAGCAACCTGCGCCTGGTTACTATGATATGCAACCTCTTCCACCACCTCCACATCAAACAGATCCCTATGATCCACATCATCATATGTCACACCAGCAGGCAAACTGGTCCAACGGCTACTATCAACCCAACCAATACCCAGGCGCGGTCTTGAGCTCGTATTCGTCCATGCAACGATATAATGGGGCACTAAATCATCCAATGCCGCCCTGAGTAGGACAAGATCAAAAGGACACAGAGTGTGCATCGGCGCGATCATCATCATCAAATGTGTCACTAAATTTTGCAAGCCACATTGCACAAGCACATAGGATTGCAAAGTAGTTCTTGCGCAGAAGTCGACGCTGCCAGAGGTGGGAGCAGAGAAACTGCATGGTTTTTTGTTATCAAAACACTCACTCGCTCACACACACACACATTCAAACAAACACATGGTGAGAGAATATAATAATGAGTGCCTGAGAATCATATTGTATTCATATAGAAATCAATCGATATATCGATCATTATATTTATTATACATCATCTAATAATAATATAATAGTAATAATAACATTAATTATAATTATAAAATTTTGTTCAAAACAATCATCAATATACAAATATACCTCTGAGACAATTGTTTATTGGCCTCGTTGATTTACATGTTCATTTGCATGTCGTTGGCTCTATCGTGTTCTTGATGAGGACATGGTCGTTTCAGATAAGGGCGTTCTAATTGAATGCGATGCTCAAATGAAACAATTTATTTTATTTCTAGATGAGAAACAACCGCCCGGATCCAAGCTAGTGCTCAAAGATTTGGACGCCACTCATGTATTTGTTGAGTCGAAAATATGTCGATATGATCAAGAACCAAATAGAAGATCTAATGGAACAAGTTAACTACGCTGAACAGAACTGAATCTCATTCAATCATAGTATTAACGAAAAAGGTATACAGACAGAAAAACGCATACAAGGATATATCAGATTTATACATACCAAGTTTCACTATACATAGGATAAAATTCAATATGATTGTGAAAGCAGCAACAAAGAAGGTAGGCAGGCGCTTTGGCCTGGCCGCCTTGGAAGGGTGGCATCTGGCAATGCTGGTGATGTTAGTGGACAACAGGATAAGCCAACAGGTAGACAATCATCATTGGCAACACCTCGTGCGCCCTACCGTGTTATGGACGATATTGCACGAAAGAGAAGACTGAAACATGAACTCGATCAGCTCGAGAGGGATAATTTCATGATGACCCACATGCCAATCTAATGCTAAGCAAAAGGTGCCCAAGTTTGATGATGGCCTTAAGGTGGGCGAGAAGCCGTCAGAGAGGAGGCGTGTAAATTTGCGTTTAAAATTCCTAAATTTCACTCAATTAGTTGAGGAAGATTCCAAGAGGAGGCCGCCCAATTATACGACAGCGAGCCGTGCAAAAGGAGCCAGCCAAATATAATCTACCCAGAAGACATTATTGTGCGGTTTGTGGTTATACGGGAAAGTATACATGTGTTATATGTGGCTCACGGTTTTGTAGCACAAATTGTCAAGCTACCCACAAAGAGACAAGGTGTTTGAAATGGACAACATAGATGATGATAAGCCTAGAATAAATCACAACAAAAACAATAACTGGATGTATAAATATATTGAACATTTGAATGAAGGACATCTTGCACAACTAATTGGCAATCCCCATATATACTATAAATAACTCAAGCCGACATTCGCTCGTAGAAGTATAAGTAGCCCAATTCCTTTTGGCGGCCTTTCCGACACAGCGACCTTGTTGTCATTGTGTATATATACCATCGGTCATCATTCCTGATATGACAAACATAATGACCGCACATGGTAGAGGTACCCATATGTGAGATATAAAAGCTTTTAGCTAGCTGGTACAATTTGGGGTTTCTTATCGGGCGTAAATAGTTTCCATCTTAAGGGGTCAGAGCGAGTTGCAACGGTTAGTCTAGAAGATGATCCAGATGGTTGTTGTTGCTGCTGGGGACCGCCACCGCCTGCGGATTGAAAGAATCGGGATCGAATATGTACTCTATGGCTCTCTGAGCGTCATTGTTGCATACCTTCAGGGCCTCAATAGCCTGGGTGACATCGATTCTATGGATAGCAGGGTGGCCACAGCCTCTGAGTCAGGCTCGATGGTTGGAGGTGCGCTGGAGCCCACTGCCGCCGCCACCACCAAAGCGACTGTTCCCAGTCAGTCATTTGCGTTATCTTGTACCTCATCAAGTTCCTCCTCGCCAGCTTGAAGGCCACGACCCTCGAGGAACTCCAAGTCCAATACGTCGGGCACGTCGAAGGCACAATCCAACTTCTTGGGAGTCCAATCATCTGAGCACTGGAACTTTTTCATCTGCAATACGAACAAACGAGGGAATTTGGATACCTTGAAGGACATTTCGGCTGTTGTTTTGGCCTGATATCGCCGTCGAATAAAAAGTCGCTTAATATGTGAGGCTTGAAAAACAATTCCTAAACACGACTTCAGAGGTACGATGGGCCTAACTAAATCGGGCGCCGCTGATGATGACTCAGTGGCTTGAGCTAGTTTTCTCTTATACTCCTCTACCTCGTTCTTGTTTGTGGTTAAATCTGGGTCTATATGAAGTGACAAACATGATTCAACACGATAGATGTATTTGACCTTCTTGGACTGGGAACACTGGATCCTTTCTTCTATAACAAACTCGAAACACTTGGACGGATCTAGAGATGACTTTTGATGGTTCGCTTTCGTCTACATTGTAGCTGCTGGCGCCAGTGATTCCTTGTCACTTTCGATTGCAAACAACAATCTATAATCTTTATCGTTACGTTGGATGAGATCCATTAAAAATAGAAAAAAAACTCATGCGGCATCTTGTTGACGTTTCGTGGAGAAGTTTCTGTCATTTCCACAAACGAAATGCTTAAATGATTTGGGATATATTCCTTTTTTGTGTGTTGTTTGTTGGATCAATCGGAGAATATTTGCCCGATAACAAGCCGCAGGCCAGTTTCGCACATCTGATGATTAAAATCACGTAATCCATCACATTGTTGATAAATGGGTAAGGGTGGAAAGAAGCGTCGCTGAAACTCTTCTATACTGAATAGAGTTTGTAATACTGAATTCATGTAACATGAATTACCCAAATTTGCTAAACCTGTAAAGCCTGGACCACTGACTGGCTCTAGATTTTTGCCCTCCTCTTGAATGACAGACCATTCGCCCAATTTCTCATTCATATCAATCTCCAACTCTATCATGGACTTATCTGTTTTTATCATTTTGCCAACATCAATACCAAAATGGGCCAAATGCTTGTCCAAATATGGATCCAATACCATGTCCTCCTCTGGATAAGAGTAGACGTCGCCACTATTGGCGGTTATGGTACCCAACTTTACCGCCAATGGATGCTTACATTCATGATAATGATCAACAGCATGATTATTACTACACCGAGCCATCGTAGAATCTACGCCCGCAGAGTATTGAGCCATCTGTTAAATTGAGCCATAGATTCTCTTTAAGATCACATTTTTCACATTTCCAATTGGATGGGGAATCTTGGGCGCCGGACTCAATTGTATCAGATTCTGGGCGTATTTCGACACCTGACGCTGTTCGCCGTCCCAAACACCGACACTTGTGTCCTTCAATTCCGCTTGATTCCGCCTCGATAATAGATTTTATTGATTGAAGGATAAGCTCAGGTAGATCCGGATTGGGCAAAGCGATGGTGGTACGCGATGGCATTATAAATAATGTATAAGTGTCCTCGATGCGAAAATCCTTCTCCGGATGCGTCTGGGTCAAAGCCACCCTCCAAGCCGATAGCCAATCGTTTGGGTTTGTTCTCAGATGATTCCGGTTTGTTTAATATGTAACGGAGTCTTCTGTGGTGTAGATAAACAGCATGCCCATAGCGTTCGAAGTAATAATCAAGATATTCGCTGCCAATTGCTTCAAATGTTCTCATGCAAATATATAGACCGGTCTCCGGTCTCCGCAGTATCAAATGAGCAAATACACTCATCTTTGTGTACCGAATCACTAGGATCAACTATCTTGATGTGACTGAATAGCTTGGGTAATAATTCCATGTTGATACTATTAAATATATTCGCTTTCGTTCGTCGCCCTCAGCCGTTAATAACGATTCAATCTATTTCACGTATAGATTAAATCAGATTTGTTGTTTATATTATTGTTATAAAGGCTTTTGAATGGTTGTTGTGTTTAGTTAGAATTAAGCACCGGGCAAAACAACCACAAATATATGATGTTGATCTAATTAGATATTTATCTGTTGAGATTGATCGATCTGGTATATGATGACAACAAGAAAGTCAATGGCTCCAGATTGTTAGAGATATCTTTTGTGAATTGTTATTTTAGATGATGATGATGACTGTTTAGTGTAACTGTCTCTGTTGTTGTTGTTGTTTGGGTTGATGATGATGATGATGATGGCGATGATTATTATTATAATGTCAACCTAATAGATGACGATGACATTTGTGTCAATGGACCAAGACGAGAAGACCAGATAATCGATCAGGATCCTGATAGATAATAATACGGTAATCGTTTTGTATTTGTATAAATAATGGATAGTTAGATAGACTGAAGGACATGACACTCGAATGGATGATTTAGATTGTCGATGATAATGTATGTAAATGTAAATACAAGTACAATAAGTATTAATGATATCAATGGAGAAGATTTTAGGCCTGATTTGGAGTGGCAAATGTCGTTTGTTCGCTGGTTTGTGTCCATCGAAGCTGTTCGCATGTCGCTGGCATTGCTTCGCCACTAGAAAGCACGCGCGTTTTGATCGTTACGACGATTGGGCGTCGCAAGCAAACCAGAACGACATCTGGACGTCAACTTGCGCAACACTACTGTAGAACAACCAGCCAATCAATGAGACCAGACAACGACCGACACTTGTTGTTGTTGTTGTTCACTTCTAGGCTCTCGATCTCATCTGCCACTCTCGCCAGCCCGTTTGGCCTGCTATTATTGATACGAATAATTACATTCGGGTGATAATTAAGTTTGAACCAGCGAATTTGATTCGAATACGAACGAGAGCGCGTACGTCATAACAGGAACTTTTGTAAGAGCCACTTGTCATGTCGACGTGGCTGTTGTTGTTGTTGTTGGTGTTATCTAGTTTTGTTCAACTTTTGGCTTGTTTTGTTTAATTTAGTCAAGGTTAAGGGTAAGAATAGATATATAATTGTAGTCGCTACTGTTGGTTAATTTGTGTGCTGGTCTCTAGACACGAGCGAAACTTGTTGAACAAATGAAGCAGAAGAAACGCGACTGACTTCCTTCGGAAGTTATAAACATGCCCGATAAAGTTTTAAAAAGTTCAAAGTTTATTCTCTAATCATCATTATCTCAACTCCTTTGGCTTGCGGCCACGATCGAAATACATAGAGATTCTTCCTACTTCTTATCATAATATTCTCTCTTCTTTTTCTGTTTATGATACGACCACTGGCCATGTGTATATGTACGTGTTGTTGATTCATCTCACTGTTCGTTTATTGTGTATTTGATCTGCTTGGAATGCAATGGCATATAAGAGAGAATTTGACACAAGAATTGATTTGGAGTTCATATAATCGAGGAGGAATGAGGGCCAGTGAGAGAGAGAGAGATAACTGGATATGTTGAACTGGTGTGGTGGGCCCTTTCTGTCATCTACGAATGGATGGGCGATAAAGTCGCAGCTAACCTGTTCTAGAAGGTTCATTTGCTGATATGTAATTGAGTCTCATGATTTGTTCCTGTGTTGTTATCACTGTGTTTTTAGTTTGGTTTGGTTTAAAATCAAGTAGCTGATAGAGTTTACTATGATAGTAAAAGCAAGTCATGTGTGCGCTCGCCTTGTGTTTCATACGTTGCAATGAGTGTCCATCACTCAAGCAACAACATGATGTGGTTCGCCTGTGCCAAACACCTTAAGTAGTCTATTGTTAACCTTAACCCTAATTGATTGTTCATTTAAGATTTCGCCATCGGCGTTCCAGCTACTGCACACGCGCAGCCAAGTTCGTCCAGCTCGCCCGACGAGCCAATAGTGCAATTGGTGGTGGTGGTGGTTGTTGTGGTGGTGGTGGTGGTGGTGATGGTTGCGGATGTGCTACTGTTTGACGTACCGGATTGCTTCGTGTCCAGACTATTTGAATTGGAGCTCTGCTGGCTACTAGACGACAGGGAATTCGAGCTGGCCGTTGGTTTTCTAGCATTGGCGCCACTTGAATGATAACGGCCATGGCCATGATGGAACTCATCTACATCGCCAAGATCATTCAGTGAATCATCTTCGGCAATGAACTCAAACTGGCGACACCGAAACGCGTCCATATTTCAAATCAAAGGCGCTCTTCTTGGTGGCCGCCGTTCGCAGCAGATAGTTCAAATACTGGATTCGGCTGCAGGGCCTCACGAGGATCAGATCGGCGCACCCATTCGCCAGGTGGTTGCCCGGCGAGAAGCCTTTCTTCGTCTGCGGACATCTGCACGCCATGACGGCCGCGTTGACGCCCCACAAACGAGCCCCGACACTCGATCAGGCTCAGTTGCTGGCTGTCCTGGTTCTTGTGTTGGTCTGGCTGGGCCGCCCTCGGTTGGCTCCTGCATCTCGTCACCTGCAACCTGCCACCTGTGGCGCTGGCCTCTGTTCGGGCGCGCATGCTGGCGCGGCTGGAGAGCCGCCGCCATGCCTACACAGTGCACAATTGAAGTGGCATCGACTGGCCAGATCGTGCGGACTGCCGCCGTCGGTGTTCGAGATGAGCATCCGTACCAGACCCTTATAAGACCTGTTCCTGATTAGATTGTTCAGGCCCGTCAGGTCGTAGCGCTTCGGGCCAAGCCAACGGAACCTCTCAGATTCGCGGATGACATCACCGAAGTAGCCATAGGCAATGAATGTGCTGACGAACCCAGCAACTTGTCGTCCTGGAATGGAATGAACCGAGCAGACATCGACATGGATCTGGTTGCCCAATATAATGTTCAGCGTGGCTGTTATCACATCGTTTGTTCCCAACAAACCGAACGAGTTGCAGTCGGTGGAGCCGGCGCCAATCACGCCAATGGGAACACTGGGCGACTTGAATGGGCGCCCAACACCGCCCAGCTGCGACCTGAGCCACTGGAGGCTCGACTCTGCTTGTTTGTTGTTGTTGTCGTTGTTGGTTGCTGTGTCAATAATATTGCTATCTGAATGTCCATTATTATCACCACCATTTGCTACCCTCATTTTGTTTAATGTTTCACTTAATTGCGCCGTCAACAGGTCGTCTCGGTTGCAACGAAACAATAGGCCATTCATGAGTTCCGAGAACATTCCGTCGCCGCCAATGCAAATGATCCCATCGAAATAGTCCACATTAAATAGGGGATCCTCTATGGTGTCGCGCGCATGGTTTGCGTATCTGGTCACAATCAGTTTCGTCTCGACGCCCGCCAATGAAAGTAGCCTTCTCACCTTTTGCTTGTAAACCTGCAGTGCCTTGCCTTTGCCCCCGAACGGATTCACAAATATCAGTAGCTTCTTTGGCCTGGCGCGCTCGTATCTCTCTAGATTTGGTCTTGATTTGTTTATAAATACGTTCAATATTGGTGTTGTTGTTGTTGTTGCTGGTGTCTCTTCAATGGACAACTTCTTCAACTTCAACAATCGATGGCCAGTCGACTTGGAGCGCCCATAATAAAGCTTTTAATTTGAGCGCCGTCGCACCTGTCGGCCTGTTGGTGTCTCCGTACGCCTCCGCTCTCTGGATTTTGTTCAATTCTATTCTTTTGATTGCAATCACATTGGCCAAATGAATCTCGTTCTTGATCTTGTTGTTGTTGTTCTTCTTGTGATTCAATTTGGATGTTGGCGAGCCGCTTTCGGTGTCCTTGCGCCAACTCAACCGATCGGCCCCAATCCAGAGCTCATTCGGCGAGCCATTCACCTGGACGCTCACTCCGGACGCGCCGTCGTTGTTGTGGCCATCGGCCGTCTTTTTGATGGGACTCCATACTTGCTTGCCCACTGTTGTTGGCTGCCTCACTAATTAATAGAATGTCTTATTTGAGAACGACCGTCTCGTGAATATAAGTATGTTCAATCAGTTTGTTCTAGTATTGTGTTGTCTCTAGTCTTAGGTTTGCTATTTTGGGTTGGTTGTTGGACGAGAATAAAAGTTGTTGTTATTGTGACAACAAACAGACTGGCGCACAACAAACGGGCGAGAGAGTTCGTCTCAAACAGGAGAGAATCAAGTTTTGTTGTGGTGCGAGAAATATTTGTTTATGTTTTGCGCATGATTAACGTGACATATCTACGTTGATGATGACGGCGTCGACGACAACGACAACCATGACAACTGTGACAGCCTCCTTGAAGGCGATATTGTAAGAGGCTTGGCGATGATGACAATTGTCTTGTAAGTCAGTCGTATCGGCTGCGTCCAAGACAACGCACGAAACATGCACTGTAACCGAACGTCGTCCGGTCGCGTTGTTTAGTTCAAAGAGACAGTTCAATATTCCGTTTTACTGCTGCCGCCGTTGCTGTAATTTAAATCTCTTATTGTTGTTCCTCTTGGCCGACACGTCAACCTCAAAACAATTGATTGTCTCAATTGTCTCTTTCTCTGACTTATTATTATCATTCTTCAACTGATATGTCTTGATGTGTTTCGGACACTGTCATGTCAGCCGGGCTTGCTGGCTGGCTGGCTGGCTGACTGGTTGGCCGAACTGTGTGTTGGTTCTATCGGCCAGCTTTCGTTGAAAATTTTTAAGTCAACTTGATTGAGTCTCGCACGTAGCCGTCTGTTTGTCTACTTTCGCGGCCAATGTCACGTCGCCAGCCTCAATTGTTGTTCTTCTTGGCGATTATTTGCCTTGCCATTGGCGAACAAATAACGCCGATCGGCCATACATTCATTCATACCTCATGGCAACTCCTCCAACTTCCTCATAACCTTCAACTCTCGTGCGCCCAAAGATCTTGTTCTTTCTTTCTTTCTATCTTCCTCGTCTATTCTTGCTCGCTCTCGTGGTGATCGGCCTTTCGACGACTTGATGGACATAATCCAAAAACAGCCTCCACTACACGCAACAACAGCCAACTCTGTTCAATTAACCTGCGCGCGCAAGTCACCTCAAAGGCCTTTACAAGAAACTAACATTCGCGTCTGGACACTTCTTGGCGTCGTTGACGTCCAGGTGGGTGTATCTCCTGTGTGGCCGTCGCCGGCAGCAAACACAGCCCACAACTCTCGTCAAATACACTCTCACAACAATCAGCAACCACCTGATGAGGGCCGTCTTCGTGCTTGTCTCCTTCGTCGATCTACTGACTACTGGATCAGACGCCGCTGTGGTTCAGCGATAAAGGGACTCTTTGCAAATCTGCGCCGCCTCCCGTCTTGCCTCGCTTCCTCTGCTTCCTCTCGGCGCCGACGTGAGATGATTAGCTACCACCGCTTGCAGGCTCTGACAAGCGGGCGCCGAAGAGCTCGAGAGCGCATTCGCAAGGAGAAGAAGAAAGCTAAAGTTTTGTTATATTCGAGGGTAGCTTAAACAAGTTCGCGCTCTCGTCTCAGTCGATTTGAGGCGGGCGAAAGTGTTCAACACTACTGAATTATCTCGTCCCCTTCGCGCGGCCGACCGCCTGTTGCTGGTCTGGGAGCCGCCAATTGGCTTGCCAGTCGGCGTCTGTTCGACGCTGTTCAGCCAGTCGCCCATTGCAAGCCTGTAAGCCTCCATTCGAATAGACACAAACTGCCAGCGCTGTCGGAATGAGTTTCCAGAAGGCTTATGTTCAGTGTATCGGCTGGGCCATCTGAAACATCACTGCTACAGGCGACAGTCGGCCGCCTTCTTATTGGCCTGGCTCCGATTGCAACAGCGAAAGATACGCTTAAATTAGCGCTTCCCAACACTCGGATTGCAAACTGACTGCCAATACGAACCGGTTCCATGATATGGGGCTGGCAATAGCTTGCACCATCACCGCCATCATGACGAGCCCGATTCTGTTCCACCGAGGCGGCTGCTGTTGTCCCAACTCGATGAGCCTGTCACAGATAGACGACTAGGCAGAGCTACCTGTTTGCCTAGTCGTCTCTTCGTGTTGTCATCAGCGCGGTCATGGCTGCGGCCCATCCATTGGCCAACACATGCACTGCCGATGTTCGCGCCACTAGTAGACTTTGCAGCAAATCCCCATCTCTCGCAAGTCACCTGAGGTTTGTTTGTTTATGTTTCTTTATTCTGAGACTGTCGTGATCTTCACAGTCGTCGAGGGCGCTAGTCGAGTTTCTTCTCAGGCCTTGCGTCACATGGAATAAGCCGTTGAGGATCGAAGCAGTTCTCGGCTGATATCAGTTATAAAGAGTACTCTTTACACAGAATGATATCTATGCTGGCAAGTCATGAAAGCCTTGGAATAAATCATATAAGCATCTCTTTCTTGTTTGTCGTCGTCGTCGCCGCTCAATGTTATCAATCAATCTCAATACTTACTTAATGCACATAACCTTCCGAGAGCCGAACTGAAATCTTGCAGTTTTGAACTTTCATGGCCGCCTCTTCCATCTGCTGACGTTTGTTTTTGTTTTTACCTCCTTCGCTTTGACCGAGAGGAGTCATTTTTCTTCTTTCTTTGTCGTGCGCCATTAAATTAACAAATATTGAGAAGCATAATATCCTCCTGCATCTTCTTCTTCTCTTGACATTTATATTATGGCTCAATAGAAGTGTACGTGTCTAGAGTCGATCTTATTGATGATGAGGGCTCCAAGCCATGCGCTATTTTCTCGAGAGCACTTGATAGAAACAACGTCAACCTGAATGCTGACTAGATTTCTTCCAGAATTTGAGTAGCTCGTTTAGTTGCAGTTGTTTTCCTTCCCTTTCGCCTCGGCGCTGTCCCAGCAAGCGAAAGGAATCGAGCATCGCCACGCATAGCGACTTGGCAAAGCTCATAGCTTCGGCAGCAACCAAAACAACAACAACAACAACAACGTCGGCAATGCTGTCTGGCCGAGAGGCAGCCAGATGAGGAACGTCGCCAAGCCGAGCGCCATCTGAGAGCATTGCAGACACAACAAAGCCAGCTGGTGGTCGCTAGGCGCCTCGTGTGGGCTGCCACGCGCAGCCCCAGGCGGCCGGCCAGCGCCAAGACAGGAAGGGCCGATGCCAAAATAACTCCTCGTAGTGGCCCTGACAGTGAAGTTTGAACGGCGCTAGCGACATCTCCCGGCGTCCGGAAGGAGTTCTCCTGCGAGGAGACATAGAAGCAAACGATATGGCGGCCAAGGATGGTATTTTTCCGAATACATGATCTGAGATTTATTTTATTAGTTCGCTATTTCATAATTTAGGCTCACCACTAATTATGATAGTCTTTATCGTACTATTTGCAATATGGCGCTAGATCCTCTGGATCAATCACGCAACTTTGATTGCAACAAGAACAAAGGTTCATGTTGATATAGTCTCGCATTGTTGATGATTTGTTGTAACCAGAGCAATGTGCTTGTTGAAATTATTAATTGTATTGTTATTAGTGAAGTTGTTTGCTGATGAATTCCTGGTTACAGGCGAATTACACCTAGTCTCAGAGTCTAATCGCATTATGTGTTTACATAACCTGCGCAACATTATTGGCAACTCATCCAATGTGTAACGATACAATAGGATATGATCTTTGGGCTGGCATTTTGACACAACTTGAGCCGATGCACTAGACAGGCCAACTTTCTTGAACTACTTCCATTAGATGCTGTTATTGTGGTTGGTGATGAGAGCGGCGGCGATGGTGGTATCGCTGGTGGTGGTGTTTCGGTCATTGTTGTAGTTGTTGTCATATTAATATTGCCATTAATATTATTGTTGTTGTTGCTATTTGTTATTGGCGCTATTGTTTTGCCGTTGTTATTGTCTGTTGCATGGTTATCACATAAGCAGGCTAAAGCTGATAAAAGCAGGTTGTTTTACAGTAAGAGCATTGTCTTTCGTCGTCGGGATATATTTCAAATTTATGCCGCAACGACTTGGTTACACCTCAATCGAATAGCCGTGAACGTAAGTTTCCCTCTGTTTCACACATATTGAGCATATCATGATAGGTGGCCATTGAAATGGTATAATCTAATAAGGACGGATCATTCACCATTTTGCATATCAATTCATCATGACTGAAGACGGGAAATCTACGTAATGATGCATAATGATCTATACAGTTCCTACCTAATCTAAGCCAATCTGCTGGCGCAAAGTTCACGGCCTCGGCAAAATTCAGGCCCTGATTGAAACCAGTATGATATGCGCGCGGAAATGTAACCACAAACTCACCCGCGTATTGATGAACCCGATGTATGAGAACTTGGTCTTCAATCAGGACGTAGGATTACAAATTGTCACCAATTGATGTAATAAATCGGGCTGAGATTCGAACAAATTTGGCGCCAATCGTTTCATGGATCGCTCGAATGCCTCAGCCTGAGAGCCAGGAACACCGTACCATGTTTTTGGTTCACCTTGATGCAGATAACTAATTGAATACGTCCAATGATCCTCGTTATGCCAACAGAATGTCGAGAAACACATGCCCACATACATCCATGGTATTATCATACCACTAATATTTGTATTGATATATTTGAATACACTACCCTCGGCAATGGGTGTATTATTGAGATTCCATGGATGATCTATATATTCGTGATCTTGCTCGTTATGCATATGTTTTGTCGCCTTTGTCGGGAACCCACTACCAAAATCATTACAATGCAAGTCAGCCCCATATTCAACGCTAACATTGTCCTCTAGAGACCCAACGAGTCTCCAATATTCTTTCTCGACTTGATTCAAGGAATATCTGTTGTATTTGACCTGAAATGTTTTTTCTTGAAATCATTTGCCATCTGAGCGAATTCTGCCAATGTATACAGTTTTTGTGATAATGTAAACCAAACTCTGTATAATTGAGTTTTGTTCTCATTGATGCCTCGAGCTCATTCAATCTCTGTGTCCGAGGCGTGAATCGAAAACAATTTTGATCAACAGCAAAGGGCGGCTTAAATGATTTTGGCGGCACTATCTTGCATATGCCGTATTTTTCAGCTTGAGATCTAATTTTGGCAATATAGTTGATTGGGCCTCTCTTAAATTCGGCCAATGTAGGGGTAAAATATGGGTGCTGCTTCAATCATCATGTTGTAGTGGTGGTTTGTATTGACTGGGCTTGTAGATGTTTTCATCTTGTATACATGAATTTAATATTAGAATAGCGAACCTAGCAGGTATTTCTATTATTATCTAATATGAATATTTGTTTCCTTATCTCCCAGTAGCTCAGAACCTTCGTGTATGCCAGATTATATCCTTGTAACTGGGTAATATTGTTTCTTTTTCGCAGTTGGTAGTGTAGCAAGCGCTGGCTTTGTGGTATAAAATAATAATTCAATTCAAATTCACATAGATGTAGTTATATATTTGTATCAATATTGATGTCAATAATAGTGTTGGTTACGAATAAATATCTATTATTGAATAATATAATGTTTATATATTATCCCAATGTTGATAATACAACAATAGCTTTCGTTTCAGGCGTGTCAGATGTATAATAAAGATGACGCGCTTTTTAAAGGTCTTTTTCCTTTAATCAATCAGGCTAAGTAGTGTCTTTATTGTGGATCTAATAAGATGAATTTGGTGTCGCGGTAGGAATAGACACCGACTTCGAACAATTTGAGTGATAAAGTGATAATATTGGTATCAATTGAAGATTGAATTCGTCCGAAACTTGTAGGGTGCAAGATGGCGTTCGTGTTGTTGTTGTTGTAGTGGCCTATCAAGTTATTGTTGCGTCGTTTCCCTAATGGCCTGTAGCAGCTGCTGTTTTTGTTATATGTTATATGGTGGCGCCTGTTCAGACTAACTATGCGTTAATTTGATTGAATCTTTCATATAGACTAATTGTAATCGTGCCAAATAATTTCAAGCCTAGAGGAGAGTAGACAATAAAGATTTGCCTGGCGTTTCAAAAACTACGACTATCGATGCTGCTAATTGTTGAGCTCCTGGGAGGAGGGCTCATAGATTAACAAGAGATGTTGTTCTTGGCCTATGGTATCGCTCTCTTCCTCAATTGTTATATATTGATCCTCATTCCCTACCACTGTTGGTGCTGTTGGTGGTGGTGGTTGTGGTGTAGTAGTATTGGTAGTGCTGCTGCTGCTGCTGCAGTTTCGTCGCTGTTTGGGCCTTTTAATCGTGAGCAAGCGTGCCTATGTGTGTGTGTCTGCCTGTTTGCCCGTCTGTCTGTCTGTTTGTTAGCTGCCGCTTGGCTACTACCATCAACGCCAATGCCAGCCAGCCAGTGCGGTCTGTCTGTGCGACTGTCTGCCTTTATGAGTCAAAGTGTAATCTTTGCCTTGTTCGTTGGCTAGGGCTCGGCCTTTCTGGGGCGCCTTTAGATTTAATTAAAGAGATATATGGTAAATCTATATATTTGAGAGATCAATGAGATGCGAGAATCGAGATGACAGTCACACATGATAGAGCCGGTGATCGTCTTTGTTGTTATTGTGTCTCTTGTCCACTAATGAGTTGTAGTTATAAGTGTAGTTTTGTATTGGTCATTCTGGAGGTGAGGGTGGCCCCAGTTGTGATCTCATAACTTTGAATAGTTTGGTTGTTGTTCTTAATCATATAGCGCTGCCTGTTTTGGTTGATAGCGACGGCTATGGCTCCCAGTTGGGTGTTATTGTCGTTATTGTTGAGGTGGTTGTGGTGGTAGTGTCGCTCAGGCTCACTGCAACTGTCTTGCCCAATACCAGCCTCTAATGATGGTGATATGTCCGCTATTGATTAGTGGCTATGTTGTAGGCGCATATAGAGGAGTTACCGATCTAAAGAGAGATAGATAGATGGATAGAGACAGAGAGAAAGAGATAAAGAATGTAAGGGAGATTTGAGGAAACAATTTAGGCAAGTGAAGGCTGCTGCTGCTCTCTCTCTCTCTCTCTCTCTCTCTCTCTCTCTCGCTTTCCGGATGAATAGTAGAGGTTGCCTGCCGCCTGTTTGTTGGGCTTGGTTGCTGTCTCTAATACCGGCACAAGTCGTCGTCGTAGTAGTCGACTGAAATATCCAATAGCAAATGAGATACGACCGAAGGCTGATGTGAGTTCGTGTGCTGTCCCAATGGGCGAAATTTTTGGCTTCTGGCGTCGGTGATGCTGTGGCTGTGCAGGGCGCAGATAGATGAACAAACTGGCAGGCAGGCGGCAGCCAGTCGAATGGAAATTTAACACAGCGCGGAGGAGGGACCTACGCCGTCGAATAGCGCACAGAAATTGCAATTCTCATGCAACTCCAGGCAAGCGAATTCACAATAAGGTTGCTGTTGTCGTTGTTGTTGAGCTCGCAGAGTGCGCAGTGCGAACGACACACAACAACAGCCAAAGTGCGACAACAACAACAATGCGCTTCATCTGCTGCAGTTAGCGTGATTTCCACACGGAATTGCTTATTCCATTTTGCGCAGAAAAAACCCTGAATTTTAATGAAATACTGCGCAAAAACCCCAAATTTGAACAGGGCTGCGTGCGAATCTGTAGAGCCGTCAACGTGAAATTATGAGTTCCACAATGTATTCAGATACATGTGAAGCATGATTTGGACAGAATCCTAATCTATCTAGCTATCTAAAGTTGGTTAGATAGTAAAACGATCGCGCTACAATTACTTTGTCTCTTTGATTGTGTTAATTTTTAGTCCAAGAGTGAGTTGTAATTTGGGATTTCTCAAATATGAATCTAGAAAATCTCCAACTGCAGGATTCGGATCGGCAATCAAGTTGGGGTTTTAAATTTATCTGCAGGCCCTAGCTCCTCGATCAGTGATTTCGAAGCGGG
Organism: Oxytropis ochrocephala; assembly: GCA_020916435.1. Lineage (NCBI taxonomy): Eukaryota > Viridiplantae > Streptophyta > Magnoliopsida > Fabales > Fabaceae > Oxytropis > Oxytropis ochrocephala. The sequence goes on from JAJHUT010000164.1 coordinate 159,503, forward strand.
GTAAAATCATTTTAGATTTCGACATAAATACCCAAATTACAGCCTTTGTTGGGAGATTTACACTAGATATTTGTCCAATACTCCGAGCAGAGGTAGAATGAGAACTGTGCAGTTGAGCAATTTTTGGCACAGAAATGAAGACGAACACCAGACCAAACGAACAGACAAACAAACCAAGCTGAATATCCGAAGTTTTATGACACACGCACAGACAGATAGCTAGCGCATCTCTGTGCGCCCTAAGGCACAGCAAATAAATTAAACTGTCTACTATTCTGGAGGGGAACAGCGTGGCGCACGACGACGAGCCGGTGCCCCATCCGCCGCAACAGCTACGACTCTATCCAACGCACACTACTACCGGCTAGGCCAAGTTTGTGCGTTTCGTGCACAATGTGCCATTTGTATTCTTTTCGCTTTCCCCTGCCTCCACCAGAGACGATGTCCTTTGTGCTCTCTTTTTGTGTGCCAGTGTGCGCCTGTGCCACTGCCAGATAGAGGGTCGAAATTTAGGTTCGTTCGGCGAACGAACTCAAGCGAGAGCACCGGCGGCAGGAATACAGCCTCAGTGTTCGTTAATGTATGTTCGTTTGTCTGTGCGTCTGTCACTTTAGTTCTTCTCAACAATCATGTCTGTTTGTCTGTCCGTTTGTCTTAAGTGCATTTGTCTGATTTTGATGCAGCGAACGATAGAGGAACGAAACAGACAGACAGGCCAAACCTTCCTTGGTTGATGACGCTGCGCATTAGCGTTGTGTGAGTGCCCTGTTCTTCTTTGTTGGCCCAAATAACTGCGCATGCGTACGAGCGGCCCGTTCGACGTCGGGCCTCAGGCCGGGCGCCTAACTGGCTGACTAGCAGGGGGACGTTCCGAGAATGTCGGGCAAAATGCTTCGCTGCCGGTCGTCCTCTAACATTCTGCCTGTATGTTCCATGAATTTGGTCGCGCGTTTTCCCCGCCAGAGTACATCTGCCGCCCCGACTCAGCCCGGCCCGACACCATTGCAATCGGACCACAGTGGCGGCGGCGGCGGCGGCGGCACCACAACAACCACTACAAGAGCAACATTAGCGAGATGGCCGTGGCGGAGCGAATTTCGGTCATAGGGCGAGAAAATTTATAGTCATGGACATTGGCCGGCAGTGGAGCTGGCTCGGCTGTTGCAATGAAGCGCAGCCAGGCCTACAACAACAACAACAACAGTGGTTATGTCGGTGGTGCTAGTGGTAGTTCTGCGAGCGGAAGAACGACATGAAAGGCACAAGAGGGCATACACAGTATAGTGGAATGACGGTGAGGCAGCCCTGACAGTGTTAGGCCAAATGGATGGAAAGAGCATAAATTCGCGTTGCAAGAAGGGACCTATTGGGAAGAGATGGAAGGCCATGCGCACAACAAGGCTGCACTCCACGACATGACAGCCGAGCAGAGTTCTACGATGGCAGCCACAATATCTTGCTCTTGCTCTTGCTCTTGTTCCGCTCCTCTCTGGCCTCTTCGTCTGTCTGTCTGTCTGTCTGTCTAATTCCATCGATGCCCTCTGCCTGTGCGTTGGCTAAGGCAAACTAACGACGCGCAGGACACACAAAGTTTGCTCTGACGTCGGTGGTGGTGGTGGTGGTGGCGCTGCAGTGGCTTCGACGAGGTTAGCCTGGCGCCGGCGACTGGCTTCGGCCCGAGCTGGGTGCGCAGCTCTGGCGCGCAACATTGTGGCATTTAGGCAGGCCATGGACCATCTTTGTATGCTGGTGCTGCTCCTGCCATGGCTGCCAATGGAAATGGCTGCTCTTCATCCCTGTCCTATCCCTCTGTTGGTTGCCCAAACTCGTGTGTGTCTGTCCGTCGGCTCCGTTCGTCTGTCCATCTCGTCGCTGATCTTCCAATCGAATCATCGTGCACTGGCATTGGAGCTGCAGCACTAGAAAGAGAAGCCAAGTACGCTCGCGGAATTTTAGCTGCCCGCAAATGTTCGCCATCGAACTGCCACAACTCGCGCCAGTCCACTTGGAGCAACATTAACGCGAACTTGCCTGCGGTGTGAGATGCCAAGTTCGTAGTAGAGTGTCGCCCCTCTTCTTTCTCCCCTGTGTGTGTCTCTATCTGTCTTGCAGTTTGTTGTGCCGGCCGGCCGGACGAACGAACGACGACGACGACGACAGCGAAAGAAGCAACGAACGAATGAACGAACGAGGACGAATTGAACTAAAAATCTGTCAAGACATATACCAAACGAAACAACGACCAAGACGAGAAGATTATTACGCGTTTCTTTCTTTCTTTTTCTTCTCATGTGTATGTCCGATTTGTGTTTGTGTCCGATTGTGATCGTTCACAATTGTTTTCTGAGTGTGCGCTTGACAACCACCACCACCACCACCATTACCATCACCACCACCATTACCATCACAACTACCGACTCGACCAAGACATCATCGTCAACTAGCATGATTAACATGAAAGTTTGAATTCAAACACAAAACAATGCACTAGATTTAGCGATTAACAAATCTATCCGATGCAATATGCCTCGCATGTATTGATGTATTTCTACAGCTTTTCAATCAATTGAGCTCCACTCTATCAATTAACTATTGATCAAGAAGTGACACAGATCATATTAATCAACTCTATCTCAACAATATAATTTGATAATATATCTACAGGAACTATAGCAATGTGTTTTATTCAAGTGTAGGAAAGGCACCTTAACATCTAGTATCTAAACAAATCCGGTGGTGAAATGCTCAGAAGAAGGAGAAGAAAAAGAATTAACCAATAAATATTGATAATCAGTATTGAGATATATCCAAAGTAAGAGACACAATACAAAGTATTCAATCAAACTGATATTGACCACATGAAAATCATATTATATAGGCACTAATTTAGATCATTTGCACGATAAAACTCTAATTTATTCATGACATATCAATTTTGAAACACAACTGTCAACAAGAATCTTTATCTCTAGAAATTTGCTCAATTATTAATGTGACGCTCGAAGAGGAAGTGACGAGGATTCTTAGTGAAGACAACAAAGCCCGAGGAACTTATGATCATGATATGAGTCTTTATGAATCATTCTGTTTATTTAAATTAAACATCAAGAAATGTCAATCCAAAAGCCAACGTAAAAGAAAACAAAAATCTTGTTTCAATGTCTCGAATCTGGATGTGACCATAGAATAATAAATAATAATATAACAACAATTATCATTGTTATTATTATCGTTAGCAGCGATCATGACCGATAATTCGTCTATGTATTGGTCAGACCCGTCTGGCTGGTACCAGCAACCTGGCCAACAACCAAGTCAACCACCGCAACAACCTATTCAGTCGTACCAGGCTGGCACTTATCAATCCAATGGTAGTGACCATTCACCCCCACAACAACAGCAACAGCAACAAATGATGCCAAATGGCGCCCCAAGTGGGAATCATGTGAGTCATAGTCCACAAGCGCCAGCAAATCAAACTCAAAATATGAACCATTACAATCAACAAAACAATATACAACATGAGCAACGACAACCACCGCCGCCGCCGCCATCTCAACAACAACAACAACAACAACTAGAGTCATCTCCTGGCTACACGATACAACAACCTTATAGCCAGCCACAGCCCCCTCAACAGCAACAGCAACAACAACAACATCCAGCCCAACCTCAAATGTATTCACAAACTAATTCGAGTTATCCTCAACCGAATCAACAGTCTAATCCAAGTCTAGTGCCAAGCCCGCAACAAGCTGGCCCAAATCAAGTGTCACCCCACATGCAACAGCCAAACCATCAACAGCAGCTTTATCGCAACAACAATATTCGCCAGCGCCATACTGGAACTCTGGTCCCCACCCCTCACCCACACCCGCAACCACCGCCACCACCAATGCACAATCATCATCATCAACCCTACGGGCCGCCACCGCCGCCGCAAAATCTACCCCAAGGCCAACCACCTCTTTCATCACAACAACAACAACAACCACCACCACCCTCCACCGCAAAGCCAACCACCCCCACCCCCATCACATCATCAAGGCCCAATACCTACACCCCGTCAAGCATTCCAGAGAATAATAACAGTTATCATACAAGTAACGGGTCTATGCCGTCATCTGGCCCGCCACCACCACCCCAACAGCAACAATCACCCCATCAACCTCCCCGCCAGGCTCTAATATGGCCGCCTACGACGGCAGAGGCCCAAACATGACTGCCAATTACAATGCCTCATACCAGCAACCAGCGCCTGGTTATTATGATATGCAACATTTTCCACCGCCTCCACATCCATCGGATCCATATGATCCGCACCATCACATGTCGCACCAGCAAGCGAACTGGTCAAATGGCTATTATCAACCACCAAATCAATCACCATATTCAGGAGGAGCTATGAACTCTTATTCGTCGATGCCACCTTATACAAATCATTCGATGGCGCCGCCGCCGCCCGGTAATCACCAGCATAACTCAGTGCCCCAACCGAATCACATGCAAGGACCTCCACCACATCACCATAATCACAATCACAATCAAAATCATCAACATCCCCAACATCAACAACACCCTCCTCCTCATCATCATCACCATCCTCATCATCCCCATCATCCACAACATCCATCCCAAATGCCTCCCCCGCATCATCAACACCATCTACATGGCCTCCGCCTATGGGTCCACCACCTCAGCACTATCATCCACATGGCCACCCGATGCAACAAACTCCCCACCGCCTTCGTCAGCCTCACACCATCAACAACACATGCAGCAATCACAACACCCAACACAACAACATCAACAACAACAATGGCAACCTCACCAACACAATCATTCTAGTATTCCCATAATCGGAAGAAACGATAAATCAGGACAAGAAAAGAAACCGGTTAAAGCGAGAGCAACAAAGAAGCAAGCAAACCCCAATGCAACAACAGTTAAAGCAAAGAAGCCGCACATGTCCGAAGAGCATAAACAATCCGGTTACTCTAAATTTTATCAATTGCAACGTAAGAAACTCAAAAACTCATTCGGGGATTGCTCAAAGATAATCGCAGAAATGTGGGCCAAATTGAGCGAGGAGCAGAGGTCAGTCTATGTTCAAGATGTTAGTAGGAAACGTAAAGAGATGCTTAAGAAGAAGGCCTCCGAGCAGGCTCAGCAACTTGTTCAAAGGAATGACCCAAGAACAAGGCACTATCATTCAAGGAGTCAAAAAGAGATGGAATAAATTGAAATATCAACAATCGATTACTAGTGATCATAAGTGTATATAGACTTGGTTTAGATTTTCATTTTTCAGAGAGACTTCACTTCTGATGACTTGACACTTGATTTTAGACTATCAAGTCGACAATTTTTTTCTAATATAACCAAATCTAGTTAATGTGTTAATAACTCGATTTAATGAGCAGCCTTCCCTAATAATCCTATATACTCTCCTATCCTCTTGACTAGTCAAATCCACAACAGTTGAACCCATTCGCACCTCCTCTGTTTGTAATGGCCTTGGTCGAACACGCAATCTAATTGGTCCCATATATCTATGAAGTCATTAATTAAAACCGAATCTGGCGCCCCACTTTTATTAGCCGATGTTAGAGCAAGCGGTCCAACTTCATAACAAACTGACGTGATGAATGTGTGATTAGGAACACGAACTCCCACAGTGTCAATCCCCGGATTGAGATCCTTGTTTAACTTCGTTGATCTCTTCAAAACAACTGTAATCTGTCCGGGAAGTAGTGATGAAAGCATTGCCCTTGGAACATTGCCAATATCGGCGACATCATCGGATTGAATCCACGTCTGCTATACAAACGGCCAACGGTTTACACTTATCCCTTCCCTTGATGTTATAAATCCGTTCGAGGGCCACCAGATCATCAGCTCTTGCGGCAATCCCATACAAGGTGTCTGTCGGTACGGCTATGACTCCTGATTTATTCAATATACTGCTAGCCTGTTCGACTTGTTCCTTCAATATTCTACCACCTTTAACGAAAATTTTGACGACCTTTTGAACATTCATGATTGTTAGTGGCGGCTAATCATTCAACACACCAAGATGCGTGATGATTTTTATTTATCCAGATTGAAGTAACATGTTTGTATCATGTGACTTGTGGATTGTTTGTAACACTACTGCCATTATATAAATTTGTAATGGTGTCTTAATAATAATGATCTATGAATTGGGTTAAAGTTCAGATTATCTTTAAATTGCCTACTCGCAAATTGCCGACAAGGTTTCGAGTCCCATGCGTTACCATAACTCCACAGATTCTTGAAAAACGTGCTACGGGCACTGGCTGCCTCCCCTAGATTCCTCAGGGTTTCCAATACTAAATAATGGGGAAAAACATAAAACGTAAACAAAAGCCCAATAAGTTTCTTTCTATATTTTGGATTCAAAATTGTCACCAGAGTTATTATTTAAGTGATAGTGTCAGCTTGATTACATTTGATATATTGTATTCCTCAATTTTTATCGATATATGTATATATACATTTTGCTAACGATGTAATTACTCATTATTAAACTCAAAAATTTTATCACTATTTATATTCATCGTGATGTGTCTGTTCTAATTGTCTCGATGTTTGACATTATTATTTAGAGCCTCCAAATGAGGTGGTTTTCCCCAAGTTGAGCTCAATATCGACATTCAGCCGCGAGTGCCTGCTCGAGGGCAAAGTTCGAACCGCATTAACCAGGCCCTTGATGGCCATGATAGTGGACTTGGCGCCAATTAGATGGCCTCTAAGATATTCCTTCGCCTCGCCGAGTATTTGTTCATCACTCTTATTTGTATCATCCAGGATACTATTGACTAGACCAAGATTTTTCGCCTCCTCAGCGCCTACAAGACGCCCTGAAGACATCAATTCAACTGCTCTACTTGGGCCAACTAATTGAACCAGCCTACTACCGCCGCCCCAAGCCGCGACAATACCAACTCGACAATGTACATAACCAAATTTACCAGATTTTGTCATTGTCCTAAGGTCAGTCGTAACGGCGATCTCTGCCCCACCGCCCAAAGCTTTACCTTGCCCTTATCAAGGCCATAGTTATCATCGGCAAGGCCTGTAGGCGGGCCAGATTATACTGCATCAATGTTGCCATTTTGAGTCCATCTTCGTAGTTGGCTAATTCTCGGACAGATACTAAATCCCCACCTGATAATTATGGTTATTAATTTTGCGAGTAAGCATGAATTTGTTAGTCTAAATTGCCCATAGTTATTTGTTCACGGCCCAATGTCTAAATCAACAAATGGAAGCATAAATTACCTGAGCAAAAGAATCCATTGTGACCATAGATTATGACACCTTTACCTTCGGGCCAATTATGAAGCTCATCAATGGTATCCAAGAAGTCACACATCATTTTGGCTGATATGCCATTCTTGGCCGCACTTCTGAAACATATCGTTCCGATTCCAGATTCATTATCTTTCACCAATGTTATCTGCTGGTCTTGATTGTCCTTTGCATTGCATTGTTTGAGAAAATGTCGAATATTCTCTATATGCTCCTCGTGGGCTCAATGGATAGTCTCTGTATACAAGCCATGTTTTGAAAATGCGAAATGTTTGGGAGCGTATAAGTACGGACCACTTGTGGGGCCTTGAGGGCGGTGTTGTTGGATGGATTGGACGAGCCATTTGTATGTACATGATGTTGAGATTTGATATTAAAATTTTTGCTGAATTAGTGTTTGTTGGCTGTAGGACAACTAGTCCCGACTGATTAGTCATGCTTGTTAACCGGAATGTCTTCTCTCTTGTCTTCCGAGTTATGTAAATCACGCAAATATGATAAACCTCTTCTCACTGTTAGTGTATTCACTGTTCTACTCTGGTGATAATGAGTTCTCACTGATAACTGAATGCCTGATGGACTACTTATTAAATTTATATTTGTTGCATTGCCTGCTACTCGATATGATTCTGACAGAAACAATCGAGGACAGCCACTATAAACTAATCTACCAAGGCTGGTCATTGTTAGAATACAACGACCTAGACTAACTAATTGTGACGGACGTCTCTAGACTGAGAAGTAATGGTAGATAGGATAAACAAAGGTGTGATCGTGCTAGTATTCGGCCGTTTGGTGTTACTCTAAACAACAAGTCAATCTTGATTCAAGTAGACGACGACTACGACGATGTCTACTATTACTATAACAACAACAACCTCGGCAGCTACAGAGCAAGGATGTCTTCTTTTCTATACTAACGCACGCAAACTATCACTGTACCGTCGTAATAAGGTTGTTGTTGGCTCGAATTGAGATTGTCGACTTTTTGATGACGATATCGAGTCTTTGCGTCTGCCTCTTTTTCATCGAGTTGTCGACTGAGGTTGGCTAACTTCCTAAGTAAATAACCGTTAGGCTTATCAACCAAAAATTAGGTTAGACCAAGCCGACGATAAAGGTGTCAATACTTCGATTAAGATACGTTATTATCTGAACTTTATCAATCTCATGTAACATTCTAATTTATTTTTGTTTATGTCATCTACTATTACTATCACAACCACACTAACAAGCCGTGTGATAATGATCTAAGGCAAAAAATCGATGATGACTAGGTGTTATGATGCATTTTTCTGATGATTTAAGTCTTAGATATCGTTGTTGTTGGTTGTCATTGTTTGTATTGATAGATGAACAGCTGATTGTACTTACATTCAATACCTAAGGAGAAGAAGAAAATAAACAAGAGGAATATTTGTGTTCCACTTCTCTCCCCCTCTTGTCAGTTGAGCCCGACGAGGACTTACACATGTGAGTTGGAACAACAAGTCATATAACTGGATGATGGTATTCACTTTGCATGCGTCAGTTTTCCTTTGCGATCACATTTATCTTGATTTATTTTCTGTAGATGCTTCTCGCCACCGCAACAATGATTGGCTTCGATCCTGCACAAGATTTCTGTGTTGTCGCAGGCAGAATCTCGCATTCCGCTGCTCTCAACACGAGCATTCGATTCCACGTCCGTAGGCCGCTCTCGTCAAGACTCCAAACACCCTTCTCACCTGAACATCCATTCGTTTGATTGAACAACCATAATCATCTACAGCTATCCTATTAAAACGTTCAAAGTCATCCAAGATAGCCCATAGTTTATGGTATTGATTCGCGGTAATTTCAATCCAGGTCGTCGATTGTGTCAAACTCACCACTAGGCGATCGTAGTGTTGCCTAATCATCATATGCCCACCAAGAGAGTCAACTAGACTCTGACGAAAAGGATATATCTTGATGGTGAAGAGTGCAATTGTGAGTCCAGAGTTCGAAACTCAGACAAAACTGCTGCTTTTAATGCTTTTGTTTATTCAAATAAATAAAATATCACAAGAATTGTCAATTAACTATATGGGTTTTTTTATCATTAATGCACCCTGTGAGGATTCTTAGAGTCTGTGAGGCCTCTCGTATCTTTCATTGATTTGGCTAGATTTATGTACAACCCAGAGCACTCCGATACTCATGATTGCACTGAATAGAAAAATCAAATCAAACCACTTGTGATAGAACTGGAACTGCAGGTCACCCAGAACTTGAGTTATGATTTTTCTATGCTCCAATGGAACGTTCATACGCATCAATAGAACACTAGATACGAAGTACATTCCCATCAATTGAGCCAGCACCAAAACGATAATATTCGACGATTTTGAGCTGGATAATGCGTAAAACCATTTCGTCAATGTGATCAAGAGCCCTCTAATCGACGTGAAAACAATGATTCCAACAAGTGCAAAAGACAGATGTTGCACGACCACAGCCACATCGATTTCCAATCCTACATGAGTATAAACAATCCCCAGAAGACCACGTGTAATTATGTCCACCTTGGCGACGCGATCCAAAATTAGGTTGTAGGTACAATTCAATATCTTTCCAACACAATAGACGCTAAATATGTAGCCCAGAAAGTTAAAAAATACACCCTTATATGTCTTTGACCAATCAATCCTTTGTTGCATTTGCCTCAGCTCAACAAGTTCCAGAAATAGTTGTCTCGTAAGTTCCTCTAATGTGCAACAACTAGATTTGAGCTCTGATAACGATTCGGAATCTGGTGATATGAGTAAACCAAGCGCATAACTGCCAACATTCCAACCAGATGGTCTCTGGTTTCTATTCTCCTCCTCCTTGGTTACAATCCTCTTCTTCTTATCTGCTACCATCGCGTAATTGTGCATTAATTTTCTTTCCAACTGATAAACATCGCTCCTGTTAACGGACCTCATAAAAACATGTCATACTCGTATAAGGATAGTTGACGGCACCAAATCCCGAGAGTACTCAATCAATGAGACACCAATCACTCCAATTCGACTCAAGCCTTGCTCGATTGAAAGGGCACCATAATTTGGACTTGTATTGGAAACTGATCACCAATCTTAACAAATATACACATGAATATTATATAAAGTGTCACTGATCAATCTTGATCCATACAGGATTCCTCTTTAATCTACTATTGCTAATAATGAAATAACTAATACAAAATGGCAGGATGAATATCAACATAATCAACATGAAATATATAGTGATTTTCCAATAGAAATAACGTGAGCTAGCATTTAGTACTCCCAGTATCTCAAATATAATTAATTCGAACATTGAGCATGACAATGACAATGTTACTGAGAATAATAATTGAACTAGTGTATGTTGGACCTCATAATCACGAAATAATTGCTTACTGAAAAACATCCAGCCGAATAGCAAGAAGATGACCTGTGATGCGAATATAACAAACACATCACTGATGATCTCCATGGTGCTATATGAATTTGACAATTATCACTGAATGGCCACAACCATTAGTTGATGAGTCTAATATGTGTAGTTAAGGAAATTTTGATAAATTATCAATCTTGAGGTGATTATTCTTGTTTGATGGTGGCCGAAAGAGAGGCCCTGATGGCAGCCAGCCACTCGTACGATAACGCACGCGCGCACGAGGCGAGTTCGGTGTGTTCCTATCGAGGGTGCGAAGCAACATGGAGGTGAAACCCGACGAGAGTTTCAATACTTTTTGTAACAGATGTTTTGTACGACGACTGCACGACGTAAGTCAAAGCACAATTTTAGTTGCACCCATTGGGATTCGATTTGAGATTTAAAATATCAACCGACAATATATAGAACCATCGATATTGTTAGCTGGACCAATATTAAGACTGATTTAAATAAAATAACAACTATTTGAACATCTAGCTTGATATTTAACATTATGACTCACACGCTGTCAACTATTATTGGATTGACAAATGCTACACATCCACCACATTGGTTCGAATTTTTTGCTCGATCAGGCCGACTTCAGCAACATCTGGAAACAAGTGGCTGTGAGCCCCTCTCCCATCCAATTGATAACATTATTCTTCAGGAACATACCAAACCTTGAGACGACTAATACCACGACACCACCACCAAAATACTATGTAAAAAAAGACATACGCCTTACAGACACTGGCCATTAAGGTCGCGTCATTTCTCAAATGGGATCTCGATATCCTCTGCAAAGGACTAACCATACCTATTCAATGTAAATTAATGCAAGCTCTTCTTCTTGCTTGCTCCCCGGAATCATGTCCACCGAAGTGAAAAAGTTCGCCTCCGTTCTTCATTGTCATTGGTTCTTAAGGTCGGCAATAGCTTATAAGTTGTCAACATTAGTGCCCCAATCCAACAGTACAACTATAATTTATTTGTCTCAATTGCAACAAGAACAACAAGCTGCTGATTCGTTAGCCCTTCTTAGCATGGGCGAATTGTTTTCAGAATCCAGCAAAATGTTGGAGAAATGTTCAAATGACCTCCATACTTACATATTGGAACTGAACGAAAACAAAGATGCTAGCGGGAAGAAATTCAAGGGCTCCAATCATCCATTCAAAAAAGCTAAGCTCAGTAGGCCTAAGATGGAGTGTTTCGATTCACGTGATGAACAATTTAATGATTGGTCACAATGTGAACTGATGGAGCCTTTAGAATTCATCGAGGCCGCATGCTATGACCTCGGCAGATTCTTCTTCTTTGGAGAGTCGTATGCACTCGCCAAACAATCGTTCTGAAATTATCAAAGGCTCCACTCCTAAGTTCTCCCTACTCGAACAGTATCTAGAATCTTCCACCAACATTTTGGCCCCAGACGATAGGCCACCAGTTGATGACGACGACGATGATATGCTAGTCTCAACGGATCAAGACTATTGTGATAGACTAACAAATGAGATCAATGAAAGATGGAAGCAGACAGAGAAATATCTGTTCGATTGTATGACACAATACAGTCAAGCGAAACAGGATTCGGATATCGATGAGAAGACTCCAATAATATAGAGAATGGCGATAATGGACTAGAGGATAAGATGATAGACGACACTGATCTGAGATATCAACAACAAAAGATCCAACAGAAGTTGCCCGAAAACAGTGCTTGGTATCTGCAGGTTCCACCTAAATGTGATGAACAACAATTGCTCGAGTTGGCCAAAGGAGATTTGTTCATGTCGAGGGGTAATTTTAAACAAGCTATGGGCTGTTTTGTTGGAGCTCTCATGATTGTTTCCAAACTATTTTAGAGAATTTTCCAAGAACTACACCGACGAGGAGCCTACATTTTCGAGGATGATTCAATGTAGTGTATCATTGAATTGTTATACCCAAGCAGTTGCTTTGTGCCAGATGACAAAAGTTTAAATTACACCATAGCCTTTAAGCAATTGAACGAAAAGTTTGTAATGATTGCTGTGATGATATCTACGAGTGCATTTGGAATGTCACCCTGTTGGAATATATTATAAATTTACATGCCAGACGTGGCGAGGTGGAAAGAAGAACAAGAGTGATACAATTGATAGGCCAATTAGAATTGAATGAAAACAATCCAGATGAGATACTCAGAGAGGCAGAACATGTTAGACGTGGCAGATTTTTCAGAATAATGTCTAATAAATATCTGTGAGGCTTTTACAATATGAGCAGCTTGTTGGATATACCTAATGAGACTGTTGGACGGATGGAGCTCGCTCAATGTCTGTCTACGCCTTCTTTTCCGTCAAAAGTATCTCAGGTTCAAATGAATCTGAACCACGCGCGAACATAATCTAAACAGAACCTGCCGCCGTCATAATAATTCAGACACCTAATGTGAGCCTCACGGTAAATTGTTCATTGTAGTTTCTGTTAACAATTGACCGATTAACTTCTTCCTCTTCTTCTTCTTCGTTGTACACGATCGAGGAGAAGAGCAGGGAGGTTAGCTTCAGCTACCACTGATTCTAGTCTAGCCACTGGTACACTAGCATAGACTTCAGTGTGCTATGAAGCAGACTCAATGGCGGAGTTGTAATCAAGGTTACTAATGACTCTTGTTGGGCTTGTGGCGGTGGTTGTTGTTGTTGTAACCGCTGGCGTTGCCCTTCCGTCGCTAATAGTGGTCGATAGGCAAAATTTTGTTTACAAGGAAACCGCCATTGACAGGGCCACTCAAGTTGATTGCATTGCCGGCTGGAATGGAGCAAGTTACAGGTGTTTTAACAGTTTAGGCGTTGATTAAGACAATTATGGCCAGAGCAAGAGGTTTTGCATTTCGGCTGTCGAATATAAAGACAAAACAAAATTGTTTTGAACTAGCATGATGAGTGGCCAGCTAAGCTGGTGGCTAGAATGGCGGTGGAACATTCAAGCCATTTGGAAGACAAAAATAATAAGAGTGAACAAATTCACATTCACATAGTCCATATAAAATCATCCTAATTTTGATCAAATATACCTATTCGTCAGTCTGCCAGTTACCTGCGCGTTCATTGGTTCATTTATTCATTCATACGTAGAAATCACTAATCGTCCTGTAGGTGTTACTTGGATCATCAATGCCAACCAGGCGCCATCAGATAGTTTTGCGAAGATCTTCTTGTCTAGACTTCTCCAAATTGAGTAGCATTTTCTGTTCAAATGATCTACTGGGTCAGACAGATAGAGCAAACAGGGAATTGCTTATGCATGCATTGGCTGGGCCGGTCTAGATAATTTGATGTATATAATTGGCAAGAAAGGAGGAGTTATTCGAACAATATTGAGATGTAAATATAAAGGTAATATTGAGAGGGCGGCAGAGGACGTGCATGAAATCAGACGAAAAGGTTGAGACATTACAACAAACATGTCACCTAATCAACTGTCTGGTTGTAGTGACCGCCGCTGTCGCCGTCGTCAGCGGTCAGGTTGTTGTTATTTGTTGTTGTTGTTGTGATGGTTGTTTTGTTTGGTTTGCTGGCGGCTGAATTATGATTAGCACTTCCGCTCCGGCCTTGGCTCCAGACGACAGCTAATTATGAATTCTGGCCACGCTTATCAAACTAGAGCTCACGACCCTAAGAGTCCCTGTTAAACTTTCACACTCTCATCCGAGTTTCGGCCTCGACGTGCTAGAAGCAACAGTGAATGGACAAACTTAAAAGCCGCCAAAGCGATTCCAGACGGGAGGGACAAGGATAATGAAAACAACAGTGATCATGATGCTAACCATGACGACAATTATACTGGTCAAGTGTAATGTAATTATAATGATAAGAGACTGGCCGTGGCCGGCTGGTAATTGATAAATTCAAGTACAATGTGAGATTGATACGCGTTCAGAGTTTCATTAAAAATTGAACAAAAAAGACGGTGGCGACGACGACTAAGATGACCACAACGAGTTGCCCTGATGATGTCGGTCGTCTTGATATCTTCTTCCCTCTCTTGTGTTTCATGTCTCTTTATCTGTCTCGGCAGCCTCTCTATTCCGTGTTTTCGTACTTATTAATTTCATCTAACTCTGCTTCCACTAAGAGCGCCGCCGAGATGGCCACCACTCCTGGTCAAGCGACGAGCAAAGATTTACAGGCTCAATTTTTTCGAGCAGATGAGACGAGTTTCAAGTTTAATCAAATAAATCCAACTTGACTCCAACTGCCGGTGGTGTTGGTTCTCGCATATGACGTTGCAATAGCGAGATGATGTTGTCACCCAACCAGTTTGCTCATTTATGAGCTCAAACAGCTTTGCCTGCCTCAAAATGATGACCAGTTACATCATGATGATCTGGCCCCTCGCCGGTAAACAGTTTTTAGTCCTCTTGTCTCTCCCTCAAACTGTTGCTTTCGTTGTTGTTGTTGTTTTTCATCTTCTTCTTCTTGCTGTTATTTGTTGTTGTTGATCATCTCCAAGTTTACAAAACACCAACGTCTTCTTGGAACAGCACCTTTGAGCAATGCAGTTGTATGAGATTATCTCGAAAGGCCAGCGACTTGAAAGGTTAATTGGCATTGGCCGAACTCACCATTCAGGTCCAAGCTGCTTGCTATTTGGCTCGTTTTGTTGTAGTTGAGGCTGCAGTTTCAAGCTAACAAGAAACACCTATCAGCCAGCCAACTACCAAGAGGAGGGGCAGAGGTAAATCTTATGCTAGAGATACATGTATATTCGTCTGGTAAATATATTCATATGTTTGTTTGTTTTTGTCTATCTGTCTGGTTGTTATTCCCATCAGCTTTGTCCAGGTCTCAGGCCGATTCGCTACTTCATCCGAGCAACTGTCCAAGCAATTTAGTTGCACTGCTGTCCACCAAAGAGAGTCATGTTTACTAACTATCAATCAGTTTCAGCTTTCTTCCTTGTCTTTCATCATCTCTTGTGAATTGTTTTCTTCTCCAAATATCAACTTTCATTAAATTCCAGTCCCATGGGACATATCGGACGTTACTCGTACATTACTTATGATTCACGAGCTCATCAATAACTCAATACGAAAGCGGCCACGACAACAGGTTTTGGACTAATATTGTTCCCAATAGAACAAGTTCACGTTCGACAGCATAACATTATCTGGCCAATACCTCTTCCTCTCTGTAGCCTTCTAACTATTGCAATTTAACTCGTTAAATACAAACACATTGACTTGCCCGGACAGTTAAGCATACAACAGATAAACAGCTCTAGGACGACCATCACGTCGACTGCCATGATAAGGTAGTTGTATAATTGCCTACGTCTACCATACGACCATCCAAAATGACGAATTGAATTATATATTCGATTGTTGTCAGGTTAATAGTTATTATAATTATGTATAGGTAGCAAGAAGCAAACGTTTGTTGAATTATGAGGGCGAGATTGACTAGTGCGTGTTGATGGCATAACAACAGCAATGATAATTATCGTGGTAATAACCATAATAAAATGTAAGTGATAGCTTAATGTGACGTTATCTTCATCTAATAAAGATTGTTGTCTGTAAAAGAAATTACATTGAACTCTAACTTATCTGTTTCTCGTGTTTTTAATACTGGACTTCAATTGAACTGCATTATTCTTAGACATAATAATCTGGGCTAATTAAATAATCTTCACCAATAACGGACGCGATAATTGTTGACCAGAAAGGAAGAGGCACTATAAAGTGTAGTCTCCCATTCTCTCCTAAACCCAGTGGCCTAATGTTGTCTGCCTATTTTTGTTGGATGGTGCACGTGTACGACTTTTTACGTGAATGCGACTTTGTACGAAACCAAAATTCGCCGAATGAAATCATTATTTGGTGGCTCAATTACGCGACCGGCATTCGGCCATTGTTCGTCCCAAGTGCGATGGTCTCCTTTATGGACATGCACTGCACCAACTTTATTCGGCCTAGTTCGCTGGCGAACTATCGAACTGTTTAGAGCGAACTATCAGACCAAAGAATAGGACACTCTCATAGGCGCACGTGTTAATTGCTTTTGGTACATTTCATATTTTCCTATTGTTTGATCTCCTTCAGGAAAAACTTAATTGATATTACATATGGCTGGTTGGTGAGTTTAGTTCATTGTTGAGTGGTAAATAACAACTAAATCAAGGTGATTTATATCAGATGAGACAAGATATCTAACAGAGCAAAAGCAATAGCAACAAGTGAAAGACAAGTTTTGGTCTACTGGTAGTGTCATGTCGAGAGTTGGAGGCGATAAGGGCAAAACTGTTGCTAATCAAACTATTTGATTGTTGTGAGAGTGGACTAACTTGTTTTTGTCCTCTCGATTCGTTTGGGATGGCTATCGGTTGGGGTGGTTGCAAGAAGAAGAAGAAGATTTAGGCGAAAATGCATTATATTAAATGGAGCTAGAAGAAGGAGACGAAAATTGATTTGAAACCACCCAGGTCGACAGGGGTATCGGCACCTCTTCTAATAGACATGTAGAGGTCGGATACCTTATCTTATCGATAGGAGATTAAGAAATGTGTGTGCAAAGATTGATCTAAAAGTGAAATGAGCCGCTGGCGTCGACGATCTTGAAAACTCAAAAGATCAAGTGGAATCTACAAAATTAGTGGGCTTAACAAGGAGAAGGATTTTTGTCGATCATAATGAGCATTTTCGCACTAGTTCTCCGGTACATCAATGAGAATAAGTCCTAAGGGCCACCAACGAGTTGCCATTTCATTCTATTGTTAGCCATGAAACTATTGTTGTTGTTGATTTAAAGACCTACCATGGCATAGATATAGTCAGGCTACATCTGGCCTACATGTTTATTCAAAACCGATCTCGACAAGTCAAAATAAAGCAATTAACCTTATCGCTTATCACATACTACATTACCACCATACCTTTGGCCTGGCAGACAGGAGATAATCAAAACTGACACGGCAATTGGATTTAATTAATCTGTCTATCGCCTGTGTCATAGTCATCATCATCATCATCAGCAATACATCTGTAGACAGTGTTATCTCAGGATGTCATCGGGGGTTGGCTGGACGTGTTGGATCGTCGGCGACTGGTTCAAGCAGGCCAAGAGAATTCAATTAACTTTGCATTAGTAGTTGCACGGGCAGACGACCTCTACCGGGGCCACGTCTCGACGCAACCTTGAAAATGAACTCAATATTGATATCAGAGTCCTCATACAGTTGGGGTGGGACACAAGTCAGGCGACAGAACTGATAGATAGAAATAACAGAGCACGACGAGAGATTGCAATAAGGTAGAATTGATGAAGAAAAATCCTGCTGCGATGGTTGGATCTCAAAATAAACTAATCTTGCGGCTTGTATTCCAAGTGGGGACATTTGGGATGAAAAAGATTGATTCAATTAAGATTATCATTGCGATAGGAGCGGTTGGAATCGAATTCACATAATTGAAAAAATGGCCCGCTCCGACCTTGGAAAAAACGACGACGACAATTCGCATTTGATGGTAGTTTCATGAACCAAAATCTAAGCTAACACTGACTCCTGATTGAAGACTCCTGCCAGACGCCAGGAGATTTATTAGACTTCGGGATATGCTAGGCAAAGGTTTCTTGCAAAATTTCGCAACACATGAGCAGGTGGCCGAGGGTACACACATGAGATATTTAAATGTATGAAGAGAGGAGAACGAGAAATGGTGGGCCCACGTGGGCTGCAACATTATCAATGCATGTTGTTGTCTTGTGTATAGGGGGCATCTGTATGGGTCCTGTCAGAAGTATCTCTCGACAGAGCTCACTGACTGGCTTCTCTGGCAAAGAAGAGAGACAAAAAACGACAGTCGGCGTGGCGACGGTGTACGTAATTTGATAACAACAAAATGAATGTATGTGTATGTCGAATTGCAACGACTTCTGGTAGACGATCAAGATGGAGGCGACTGCATGGCCGGAAGATAGCACTGGCATGAGCTACCTGTCGGAAGGTATGCGATGATGAGCCTTCAAGTTGACAGTATGAAAAATTAGCCGGCTAATTGGATTCTCTCGAGTTCAAATAGTTGACGACTTTCAAGCTGGTCGAGACAGTGAGGAAGGGCCACAGGCAGAAGGGACTAAATTTACAACCATCACCTTTGGAATGGTGCTGGAAGTCGAGAAATATCCAGCCCAGAGACTACGTGAACTCGGAACGAGATGAGTATGAATTTTAAACGACAACTCGAACATCAGATCATCAGCTCACCTCGCCAAGGATTGGCTAGCCTTATCTTAGCTTAAATCCAACAGACGTCTCGTGTCTCGTTTGGTTACCTTTCTCGGTGTACTGGCGACATAAAGGCTTGAAGATGGGCCAGTGTTGTTTTAGGGAGGAGGCAAAAAGGCACAGATATTTTGCTCCTCTTAAAGAGACAAATTTCTTTCAAGCTCAATCAGGTAAATCAAAGCTGACTGGCTGGCTGGCTAGTATGCACTCAGACGAACACACTATTACACCATGAGATTCGCAAACAAGTTCACGCCATACTTCACCATGAATTTGAAGTGAGAGGTAGAGAGCATGATCAAGGCATTCTACTAGAGGTAGCCGGTCTACCAGCGGCACCGGCACCAGCACCACTTCCATGACATGACTAGACGAGATTTCATTAAGAGTCATAATGCGATCGTGTCGAGCCTTCTCTGTGTGCCCTCATCTGCGTCTCCATCTCAGGTAGACTCTCTGGACTATTTGGTTTGGCTCTCTTCCAATGCACAAGTAGTGTCACCACAACCACATGTTCCTGTGTCTCGTGTTTTTCAACCAACCAATTAACAGGCAGGCAGATCAGGAGGAGAGAATCTTCATCTCCCGTATCCATATCCATCTCATCTGGAAGCCACGAGCCCAGTATAGTCCCTAACCAGCCCTTCGAGAGGCTGCGAACGCCTCTTCGGATGATTGACGGCGATGGCGGCAGCCGAGGTAAAAGGCAATTGTGACGCCGACAGATATGGAGACGAGCCTGATGCTGATATTGATCAAGCAGGATGGAGAATGACGATGTTGAATATCATTTGACGAAAGAGAAAAAGCATGCAAGTGAAGACGACGGTGAGGATGATGAAGCTCACCTGTAGGCTGGCCGCCGAAAATAATACACAAAACGTGCCTGAAGTCTCAGCTGGCCTGGCCTTGGACTCCACACCTGACAGAGCAGACTCACCAATTTCACCCTTTCGCGATGGCAGGCCTGCTGCCGTCGACAGTGTGCCAGACTTTAAAATACAAAACGGTAGGCGTGGCCAGCTAGACACCACTTCCTTGGGCTGCTTGCTGGCGCTCGAACGTGCTAATGTCTCTGTCTCTGTCTGGCCAAGTCTCTTGCTTGCTTGCTTGAGAGAGATAGACTTGGCTCCCTCTGGCTTGAAGAGTGGTAGAGCTTCTTGCCTACCATCTAATCTAGTTGGTATGGCCGGCAAGATCGAGAAGAGAACCAAGTGAAAGTCTAGACTTGGAGTTGGGCTCGGCCTAAGCCTAGTGTAGCCTAGCCTAGCCACCAGCCGCCAATCATTTGGAATGAAACCCTCGAGAGAAACCAATTCATTCATATATTCGGGCGCCGCCTGAGGATTGCACGTAAGTCTGTTATAGTAGTAATGTGGCTCCAGCTGGCCATACGACAAACTTAAACGGATGATCATCTCCGTCGTCGACATCATCAACTACTTCTCATCATCATTATCCAGCCTTTACGGGTGAGCAAAGGAGAAGAGAGGTGAACTGAGCGCTAGTAGACTCGTATTCGGCCACTTCCAGTTGATTCATCTGAGGCTAAACATCCACTGAACAAACCAATTGACATTCAGCCACATCAAGCAGCCTCAAACTGCTGGTGCCATCATATAAATCGTCTCTAGTGGTAGGTAAAAAGGTTTGCGAGGTTTAAATTTAATCTTCATTATCAAATTGTCTCTTTTGGAGACAATCAAAAAAGAGACAACCAACAGAATACAATACTATCAGAGACACAAAACAAATTTCATTTGTGTTACTTTGTGTGTGTTTGTATCACGAATATCATTAGCCAACATCAAATAGAAGATAGCAAAACATGACAACAACAACCACAACAACCACCACCACAATAGCAAAAGAAGCTCATGTAAAATAGACAGGAAGATGAAGAACATGAAGTGTAGTGGTAATAGATTAATATTTATTCAACCTAAACAGGAAGCTTTAAGTGGACTTCTAATTTGGGCGCTGCTAGTTGCAGGTGCCCTGGTTTGTTGTCGACGGCCAGCTTGTTCAGGGCGCCCACGCCTTGCAAGATGGCTCCGAACAACTGGTGCAGCAAACGGAGGACTTATATGGATATAGTAACTATGCAAACGAGAACGACCAGTCGCTGGGTCCGGCCGCCTTTGGAACGACAGGCCAACAGTCGGGCTTCGGCAAGAGGCCCCACCTTTGGTCGTCACCACAGCAAACCCGACTTCAGCAGCTTCGGCATGAGGCCAACCACCACCACAACCACCACTGAATCGCCTGTCCAGCAGCAAGAACAGCAGCAGCAGCAGCAGGACGACGACATTGAGCAGCAGCAGCAACAAGTCTCAGATGTTGGAGGCTCGTCATCGGGTGGAAGCGGACTTGGATCCAACTCTGGCCCATCAAGCAACTCAAACAGTGGCAGCAGTAGCAGCGGCAACAACAATGGAAGACCAAACAACAATCAAGACTCCTACGGCAGATTGTCCAACAAAACAACCTGACCGGCAACGAGAAGACGAGCAAACTGGCAGCCAAGTCGTGCAGCCACAAGGCGGCCGACCGACCTCATCGTCGGGCGGCAGACCGGGAGGAGCTGGAAGGCCAGCATTTGGAGGCAACAACAACAACAACAACAACAACAACAACAACAGCAACAACAATGGTGGATCATCAGAGACCAACCTCGGCCATCACCACTGAATCGCCAGCCCAACAGGTACAACAGAACGAGGACGATTCTTTCGTCGAATCAGGCAAACAACAACAACAATGATGGCTCGCAGCCGGGCTCTGACTCTCAGCAGCAACACGTGCAAAGCAAGACCAGCAACAAAACGAGGAACGACGACCTAACTAGCTCGAACCAGCAGCAACAGCAGATCCCCCACTCGCGCCCCATCCGGCTCGTCGTCGGGCTCCAGGCCAAGCGGCTCAGGTGGCTCCTCGTCCACCTCATCGGAAGCAACAATGGCTTGAACGGCGGCCGACCATCTGGCGGTTCTTCGTCTAATGGACGTAGACCAGTTAGCAGTGGCTCCTCGTCCTCGTCCACGTCTGGTTCGGGCAACCAGGGCCCACAGTCGGAGGTTACGGCAGATCGTCAACGGCGGCGACCAGCAGTCTGAGGACGACCAGACAGAGGATGGATCTTCGAACGGCAGCGGTCCATCGTCGGACGACTCGTCCAACTCGGGCGCCAATGATGACCAAACCCAGCAGCAACTAGTTGACTCTACATCCACCACTCGTCGCCCATCATTCTCGCAACTCCGACCAACAACCACCTCACGCCGCCCGTCGAGGTACAATCGTCGACAGGCGGTGGTAGTAATGGAATCAGCAGCAGCAACAACAACAACAGAGCAACAACAACGGCAATGGTAACAACAACAGCAAGCCCACAGCAGCTCCAATCAGCCAGGAGAACGACAACAGCCAGTTAGAGCAGAACAACACGGAAATGATGGCGCCAATGGAGGTGATGCTGGCGACGACAACCAAGACAATGGAAACAACGGCCAGAGACCAACAACGGGAGGATGTGAGCAATGGAAACTCTTCGGGTGACGACAGTTCGAGAACAACCACTCAGGCCCCAACCACCCACCACCACCTCAAGCACAACTCGCGCGCCAATCTCAGGCCAACAGTCGAAGGGGGCCGTGGACGTGCTGCAGCACTTGCGCAATCCAAGGGGCGTCAGTATCGCCGTCGACCGCCACCAACCAGCAGCTGTCGAGGCCCAGCCAGGCCCAGTGAAGTCGAGGCGGCCCGCGAGCTCAGCAACTGCAACAACAACAACCATCGTCGCAAGGAAGGGATCGCGTCGTCCTGGCCAATCGTCGAATGGAATCCAAACACCAGCTCAGATCAGCCAGCAGCAGCAACAACAGAACCAAAACAACCAGGCCAGCAACAGCGGCAGCAACAGACCAGACAACCTCACTCAGCAACAGCAGAACAACAACGAGGACAACGAACAACCAGCTGGAGGCCTCGCTGGAGAGTTCAAGCTCGGGCAGTTCGAGCACTGGAAACACAGGCTCATCATCGTCGACAGGTGGCAATGGGCGCCCAACCACAGACTCACCCATCGTACAACAGAACAACCTAACTGGAACAGGGAGGACGACCAAGTCTCAGGTGGACCAACCAGTGGTTCATCCTCTGGAAGCAACAGGCCAACAACGGGCACTGGTTCCACAAGTGGCCAGCAGCAGCAGAGACCCACTGGAGGTAGCTCGTTCGGCAGGCCCACTGCTGGAAACCTATTTGGTCGACCAAACTCTGGCCGTCAGAAGTGGTTCGGGTAGCAATGGAAGCGGCAGCAGCAGCAGCAGCAACAACAACAACAACAACAATGGACCATCAAGACCAAACAGACCATCAGTAGTGGCTACAACTACGACTGAGTTGCCAGCTCAACAAGTGCAGCAGAACGAGGACGATTCATCATCTTCAGGCAACACCAACAACGACAATGGTGACGGATCAAGCCCATCTGGAGACAACAACGACAACGCTCAACAACAAATCCAACAAAACGAAAACAACAACGACAGCGACAGCAGCCAACAAGTTAGCCCAACACGTGCACCATCCACCTCAGGCGCCAGCGGCTCGTCCTCATCCTCTTCCTCGTCGAACAATGGAAACAGTGGCTCGTCAGGTCGACCATCGTCGACGGGTGGCTCGTCAGGCCGACTGGCCAGCAGAGGCCAAACGGCAGTGGATCTTCGAGACCCACAGGCTCCGAGGCCAACCGGCAGCTCCAGGCCGATCCGCGGAACCACCACCACCACTACTCAGGCCCCTCAATCGGAGGGCTCCAACAGATAGTCAACGGCGGTGACCAGCAGTCGGAGGATGGCTCGGACGATGGCAACAACTCAGGCAACAGCTCATCATCAGGAGGAAACAACGGCTCGTCATCTGACGACAACAACAACAACAACGAAGACAATGACCAATCACAGCAACAAGTCGAGGTTCCATCAACCACAACCAGACGTCCATCGTCTCAGGCGCGACCAACGTCGACACGTCGCCCGTCATCGTCGTCGTCCTCTGTGACGACTTCGCGCCAATCAGCCAAAGAGAACGACAACCAATTTGGGCAAAACAACAACAACAACCAGGACGAAACGACAGCAACAACCAGGACCAGCAACGGGAGGATGTGAGCGGCGGGAACTCGTCGTCAGGCGATGATAACTCGCAATCGAGAACCACAACAACAACTCAAGCCCCAACTACTACTACTACCACCACCTCAACCACAACTCGCGCGCCAGTCTCAGGCCAACAGTCGAAGGGAAGCCGTGGAAGAGCTGCATTGGTGGCCTCAAAGGGGCGCCCAGTGGCAACTCCAATGAACATTATTCAGCAACAAAGAGTCAAACAACAACAGCAACAGCAAGCACTGGAGGCTAGCCGACCTCAAGTGAGCTCCGGATCGGCCACCAAGTCGCCTGGTCCGCGCGCCCAACAACTACCGACCGCCACCTTCATTCCAGTTGGCTCCAGCAAGGGATCTCTGCCAGCCGCCGGCTTTGCAGTCAGCAGCCCCTCCAACAGGTGCAGGTCGTTCCACAGCAGCAGTTGGCCCGCCGACCAGGGCTCACCGGACGAGTTCTCAGGTGTGACAGGTCCTCAGGTGGTGCCAATCAATGAGTTCCAGCAACAGCCCCAGTTTATTATGGTGCCCATGCCAATGCAACAGCAAGCCTTTGAGCTGCCGCGCGGACAACTGCCCGCCTTCACTGGCCTCTCCAACGAGCCCCATCCAACAACAACAGCAGCAGCAGGTGTTCACCGGCCCCATCATGGAGCCAACCTTCCAGTCGAGACCCCGAAGAAGCCGATCGGAGGCCAGCAGCAGCAGCAGCAGCAGCAACTGTCAGGCACCAAGTCGAGCCAACCATCAGACCTGAACTCCGAGCGCGCCCAGGGCTCAGACGAGCAGCAGCGGCTTGGAAACAAAGGCCCACGTCAGCTACGGATGGATGGACGGCCTAATGAGCAGTCGACCAACAACGACAGGTGGCCAGTCTCCAGTCAAGGGTGCTAGCCAGCAGCCATCATCGTCATCTTTATCGAACGGTGCCGGCAACTCGCAACAGAGAGCCCAATCGGGCGCACCCGTCAAGGAACCAACTCGGCCAGATTGCCTCTTCGAATGCCGTCTCAGGCCCAACAACAACAACAACAACAGCAACAACAAGCTCCACGTGCGGGAGCCGTCAAAGGCCAACAACAGTTGGGCGCAAACAACAGTGGCTTACAAGGCTCTCGTCCTGGCCAACAATCGCAACAGGCGCCCCTCTGAGAGCCGTCAAGACATCCGGCCAACAGCAGCAGCAGCCACAATCCTCTGGTCGCCCGATCGCCACCAGCCTGGACGGCCAGTCTAGCAGACAACCAACCCGCGGCTCAATCAAGTCTTCGCCGAGCTCGTCCAGCTCTGGCTCAAGCTCCAGCTTAGATAGCAATCAGCCAAGGAGACCAACAGGTGGTCTTACACAGGTGCCAAACGGCGGCGTCAGCGCGCCTCGTGCAGTTGCTCAACAACAACAACAACAACAACCACAACCACAACCACAACCACAACCACAACCACAACCACAACCACAACCACAACCACAACAACTACAGTCGTCTCGCCCTCAAGCCGGCTCCATCAAGAGTCAGCAACAACCATCGAGACCCTCA
The DNA here is from genome assembly GCA_020916435.1 of Oxytropis ochrocephala. NCBI lineage: Eukaryota > Viridiplantae > Streptophyta > Magnoliopsida > Fabales > Fabaceae > Oxytropis > Oxytropis ochrocephala. The sequence goes on from JAJHUT010000164.1 coordinate 185,240, forward strand.
TCATCAACATCACCATCTTCATCTTTCACTGGAGTCCAGCAGCCTCAGCAACAAGTAGCTGTTTCGCCCGCCACTGCAGCTCGCGCCGCAAAGGAGGCCGAGATTCCAGCCAGTGCTGAGCAACGGCGACGATAGCCAGCAACAAACCAGTGACAACCAACTGGACGGTGGCAACGCCAACGGCGGCGACAATAACTCATCGTCGGTGACAGGCCAGCAACAGGACAGCAACAACAACAACAACAACAACAACAACCTGTCCGCTGGCCTTCCAAGGTGTCAAGGGCGGCCGCCCCAGAAGCCGTCCTCGTCGTCGCAGGCAGTGAGAATGTCGCCTGGAGCCAGAGTCGAGACTGGCCACCAAGTCTCTGATGGCCCAGCAGCAGCAGCAGCAACAACAGCAACAAGTGCAGGTTGCCAGCTAACTCGTGGACCAACTCGACCCACAGACCACCGGCGAGGTGCCATTCGCCGCCTCGACTCTCGAGCGGCAACAACACGCGCGCAAGATCATTGCGAGACACCTCGCGCGAGGATCTGCCTTACATTTACCTGATATTGAATGGTAGAATCTAGTAGGCCGATAATAACCAGAGGCCAGGCAGGTGGTTTTGTGGGCCGAGTTGGCTAGGCCGAATGTTTGGCCTGGCGCAACGTGGACGTGCACCCGAAAACAAAGCAAACGCACGATTTCTGAATCAGCGAAATCTAAAATCTGTATGAATACGTCTCGTACAAAAAACAACAACATTAAAAACAACCAATAATCATTATCTTAAGCAATGATAACACATAACAATCCTCAATCTACACTAATGCGACAACAAAAACAAGCACAATAGCAATGTAAATGTTCAAACGTCCAATGAATTGCTACAAGAACAAGCCACAAACAATGTGATGAATAGCCTCGGCTGCATGTCATATTTAGCCTAAATCAGGCTCAGTGATGTTGGCTTCATTCTGTGGTTCATATTCATTTGGCGAGAGTCGTCGGACGAACAGTAAAATCAATCAGTTCTTATGTAAAAATTATCACCACTAATCGAGATAAAAGCCTACTACTCACAATGAGAATATTGCACAAACACATCCACATAAATCTCGCGATGAACAATGATTCAACTGGCGTGAAAAGCAAACTGATGATGTTGATGATGATGATGCAACGCCTCAATGGCGTCGCCTCCGATGGTGCAGCCACGTTTTTAGACTTACGGAATGAACCTTCCAGCTCTACCAAAACTATTCGAACTTGAGCCTTTGCTGATGGCTATGGAACGTCCAAGGCAGATGCAAGTCTGTTGGCTTGCACGGAATCATCAGACTTGGCCTGGCTGGCTTCAGGCGCGGGGAGAAGAAGAAGAGTTGAAGTCGAGCTCGCCTTGCAACGTGTTGATGTTAATCATCACAACCACCACAATCATTATCTTACCCCTGAGCCTGCTTGCCCTAAACCTGCCCCATTCATTGGTTTGATTTTAATTGAGTTTGAATGAAACAACATATCGTGTGTGTGAGTGTGTCTTCAAGTCTCAAGTCCTCTAATCACCTTTAAGATCTTTCGCCACCACTCCACAAGACGACGAGCTGTTGTGTCGACTCGACTGTCTTGAGTGTTTGTTATTGTGGTTTTGTCATCAATTCAAGCGTACCACAACTTGTTGAGTCCGGACTCCCAGAACAGGAAATGAACAAGAGGAGGCTTGTTGTTGGTTGCTGGTATTGCTTCTATCTCCGCCCGTCTGGTTGTTGTAGGAATGCACAGTCTCTCAGGAAAGCCAACTGACGATGAGAGATCCTCGAGAGATACTCATTTCACGCTGTTGTGTAATGGAAATTCCGGGCTAATGTCACACTGTCTAGATGTTTGCAGTGGTCAATTTGATTCCTGCAGACACGAGTCAACACGCACATTCCTATTCAAACTTCAGTTCGTCGCATCCAGTCTGCAGGTTCAAGCAAAAGATTTCGTGGGAAAGAAAACACGAAATCAAGTCGATCAATGGCCCGAAATGGGGAAAATACAGCCTCAGTCATTGCCCTGGCGAACCATTTCAAGATCAACCACCGGCGGATCGAGCGCTAGCACGTTAATGAGCTATAATTGTCGCTCCTGTTATTTGTTTTGTGTTTGTAAGCTCACCGAAGACGACTATGAGGACGAACATGACGACCAATATGGCGAGAATGACGACTGGCGACGGCGACGGCAACCAAGACGACGACGAATAGTAACATACACTAGTTTGCCATACATCTCTTGCTCGTCTTGTGCCTTACGGAGTATTAACCCAAAACAAAACAGTATTGAATAATTATTATAATCGTTGGCTAATATTACGTGAGATGCCTTCGATTTGTCGCCCAGCAATTAGTCGCCACTTAGAGAACAATTGAATAGGTTACATAATAAAAATTTTGACAAAACATATTACGCGGAGAAAGCCGCACCTTTAGGGCCCAGATAGTTTCAATTACAAAGTTATTATATCCACACACACACACACTGGGCAGCCATGAGGAGCGCCATTTTATTATTGATATTGAAAGTAATTATCGTTGGCGCATGCATAGCCGTATGCTGCGTACGAGGCGAACAATTATCGAATGTATTTGTATTGGAGACGTCAGATGATTCGAGCACCAGTGAAACGTCCACCGCAAAGACGAAGAGTTATAATAACAACGAGGACACCAATACCGACGTAGTTACAGATGATTACGCGGCCAAGACTCAAAAATACCAGACTTCACCCACGACAACGACATCGACAACGACGACAACATCGTCGGCCAACGAGAGAGACAAGCAAACAAACAGAGACAAGGCGAACTCAAATACTCAATTGGACGGACAGGTGCAGAATGACGAGGTTCGACGTAACAATCACAACAATGCCAGCAGTGGCTCGAGCCGAAAGATTGACCAAGACGAACAGGTGGCTCAGTTCGCGCCACCCAAAGCGACCACAAGAAACACAAATACTCCCAATCAGTCACAGCAGCAAGTGGTGAAGGCGAAACCAAGCACAACGACAGCAACATCAAGTTCATATGATTACAACAGTAGCGACCAATCGACGCCGAAGGTGGAGGATCGCCTACTGATCAGCATCACGAGCGAGGACGAGGACAGCGCCTATAACCAACACAGACCCAACAAGCACATCTCAGACGATCCACAGTCGTCATCATCCTCGTTGTCCTCCTCCTCCTCCTCCTCTACTTCAAACTACCAAAAAGAAAGCCCGCCATTACGATCTCCATTCAAGACGCAAACATAAACAAACAAATTGGCGGGCCAAGCTCGAGCGGCAGCGGCTCCAGTGGCGGCCACCCGTCGGTCATCCTAAGGCCGGGCGAGGATGGCCACAGCATTTGTGATAGCAACAGTTAGTTCCAATCACAACCACCAGCCGCAACAGCAGCAACGTCCATCGAACAACAACAACAACAACCACCACCAGCTAATCGTGACGGAGCCTCCTACAGAGAGCCGGTGAACAATCCCATCCAGGGCGTGATCAATCAATACCTGTCGTCGACGACCAGAAGGCCGCCGCTCGTGGGAGGCAACAACGACGGCTATCAGCCGAGGCCAGTCACGTCCACTCTGGTGGATCAGCCGAGCCGGCCGCTGGTGGTCAATGACGAGCGTCCGCAGCGGCCCTCGCAACAGGTGTCCGACGAGAGTCGGCGCCGCCGCCGCGGCCCAGCTCGAGGCCCAACGCCAGCCGACCGCCTACCCAGCAGCCAGACAACAACTACGGCCAGAATCAGGGCGACCAGAGCGGCTACGAGGCAAGCAACAGTCGACCCATCATCAACAACAACAACAACCACGGGAGGAGGCGCCCAAGTACCCACTGAACGAGAAGAACTGTGGCCTCGTGCACGAGACTCGCATTGTGGGCGGCGAGAGGCCGATCCGGGCGACTTCCTGTGGATGGCAGCAGTGGTGAAGTCGAAGCCGAAGGAGGGCGAGGTGAGGCCCTTCTGTGGTGGCTCCCTAATTACTCGGCGTCACATCTTGACCGCCGCCCATTGCCTTGAGGGTTTGTCGCCTCGCGATGTGCTCGTGCGGCTGGGCAGCTACGACTTCGACGACTCCACCGCCAGCTCGTTGTCGGCCGACTACGCCATCGATCAGTTCCGGGTGCCCGCCCGGTACAGCAAGAAGACGCACGCGGCCGACATCGCCATCATGCGCCTCAAGACGCCCCTCCAGCCGTCGGACAACTACAAGACGGTGTGTATGCCGCTCCCGCGGCGCTCCTATGTGGGCGCCCTCGGCAAGGTGACCGGCTACGGCTCGCAGAGTCAGACCTTCCGGCGGGCGGCGCCCAAATTGCGCCAGGTGACGGTGCCCATATGGGAGAACCGAAAGTGTTCGGTGGTGTACAAGCGCAACCTGACGGAGTCGTTCCTGTGCGCCGGCTACGAGGAGGGCGGCAAGGACGCCTGCCAGGGCGACTCAGGCGGCCTCCTGACGGCGGAGGCCGAACGAAAAAAATGATGATCGTCGGTGTGGTCTCGCACGGTATCGGCTGCGGCTCGCCAGGTTATCCAGGTGTCTACACGCGCACCACCACCTTCCTCGACTGGGTGGAGAAGAACACGCGCGAATAACAGCTATCGGACATAATTCTTCAGCTAATTATATAGAAGATATATTGTTGTAAAAATTGATCTATCTGTGTGCAATACATCACATAAGAGAGGCGAGATGAATTGATTCTGGTTTCGTATGTTTTCACTAGATGTCTCTGTTGGTGTTTGCATGGAGTATCCATATACACACACATTCGAGCCATAGCCGATGGCCCCATTTTTGGCCTCAATAAGTGTGGCCCATCTCGGCGCCAGGCCAGCCCACTTGAGAGGTCACTAAGCTCTGCTCGTTTTCCAGTCCTTTCTAGAATCTAAACTCTCGCCGAGTCTCGCCTAGTTCACAATGCGAGGGCCCTACACGTTAGAGTGAGAGACATAGTTTAGACTGCGCGCGAAGCCGCCCCAGTGCATATGCCAAAGGTACAGATGGGCCCACGAGAGGCGACTGGGCGCTTCTTCTTGAACGAACACAATGGGCAACACAAGTTTGTTGAACTTCTAATTATTATCATCAAACGTTAGGAATTCATTGAGCCTGTGACTGACTTGACGGGGCGGCATTTGTGTGGTCTCGAACACGAGGCGAGGCCCTTTAGTGTCAGTCGACGTAACATAACATTCAGCTCATACTCTTGTTAGGCGGGCGGGCGGCCAGCCAGCGACGAGAATACTTTAAGTCTCAATCAAAGGCTCCAATTTCTTCGCCAGTTGAAGCAAGAGGAGGAGTGTCGTTGGGGCGCCCCAGTATGCTGTCAAAATGATACTAATTAAACGAGTTGACCGACAGTGTGGCCTACACACAAAAATCTGGGCCAAACAACAACATCATCATCTTGTTGGGCCGCACGGATCGCACCGAATGAGGCCCCCCAATTCCAGAGCCATCACTTCGCCGTGGCCATCCATTCCTTTCGATCGAGCAATCAATCAATCAATCAGAGTGACCCAAATGCATGTGTAAGGCATGTTGAATGCTCAAAACATGTTTATCTCTGTGTGCAACACTCTTTCGTGAACGCCTGATGGGTGTTCCTGTGCCTATCGCTTGCTGGCTGTCAATGAACTCGGCGACGAGCCAACCTAAAATGAACATTCTTGGCCGTGACGAATAGGAAAATAATGTCCATCACCATCAGCGTATTGTCTTCATTCTTCAGTTTGTTTAATTATTATTTTTGCGCAAATTGGCGCTCGCTGTTGTTGTTGTAGGCTGGCTAATGAATTATCATGTATATCATCATCATCATTATCATCGCCATGCGTCTCGTTATTTGTTTAAGTTTTTTAAACTCTCTCGGCCTCGGCGGCCGCCTTCGAGTTGTTAACCCATAGATGGACCATCGACTCACATCTGCACAAGGAAGTGAGTCTGCTGTCGGTGTTGGAGGTGTAGTTGTTGGTGTGGTGGCGACGGCGGCTGCCATAGACAAAGCAGGCGATGACGAGGCGATCCGCAATCCTTTCATGTTGCCGTCTACTTCATGACGCCAGTCGCATCTGTAAGAAGGCCGGCCGAGGGTAGGCTCGACTGCTCACTTTGCTCGCCGTCGCCGTCGGCCGCAATCAGCAGAAAGGGAAACAATCGAATTGGTCTCGTTGGCGTGAACTTTCACGCTCCTTATTCGAACCTCAGGAGCTGCCCATTCTCGTAATGGAAACGAGCGGTGCCTTGATTAACACGCCGCCGCCCCTACTCGGCCCACCAATCCCGTTAGTTGGCCGACCCGAGAGAGCGAGACAGGAGTTGAGAGTGCAAATTACGGCTTACAGCCAGTTGCCGGTGCCAGTTAATTAACACCAGCAACTCGTTGGCATGATGATTATAATGATCATCTCTTGCCAGTGAGCGAGCCCTCGATTTGGTCCATTTGTTGTGATAACAACCATCTGGCCGCCAATTCTCCTCTTTCGTCCACCTTCACCTCCACGTCCACCTCCACAACATGCCATTCATAACAATAACAATAACAATAACAATCGGACGAGCTCGCCTTTGTAGTTGGCTCGCATTAGAGTTGCCCTTTGTTTGTTCCTCTTGGGAGACTTTTCGCTTTGGCCGTCGCGCGATCGCCTCTGCGGTCGTCGTCGTCGACAACGAAGACCAGACTGTTGAGTAAACTGGATCACGAAAGCTGACATGAGCCGAGGAGATTTCCTAACTACAATCAGAACTTCATGGCGGCCGCCTGGACTGCCCCTAAACAATCAAATCTAACCGATCCGAGCCAATCCAATCAGAGGAGCTAGAGTCAGTCATTTGAATTACAGTTAATACTTCAAAAAAGCGCCTGACATGCCTCCTCAAGGTGCCTCAAGTTATTTGAGGTCGCTAAACTTGGCACCATCGATGACACCGTCGTCTCATCTGACGAGCCGGCTGCGCAAGACCAAAAAAAGTAAACAATGGCCGGCGAGATTTAGACAAGTTTGTTGAACCTACCGTTCGAGGGCTGAATGACATCAATCGCCAGCAGGACAGAGCGGAGTCGTCTTCTCCTCATCTGCAAGACAAACACATAAATCTCCCTTTTCCGACACATTTATTTTGTCAAACAAAACATCAACGTAACGGTTGGTGATGTTCTGAAAAACAGAACAGAATAGAGCTGACAGATGCTGTGTGTGGAATTCCCTTTGCAATGATGTTGGACATTCCATTGGCCTGAGTCGCGTGGGCGTCACTTTCCTGGCATCTCCGGCGACCTGTTTGTTGTTTGGCGACTAATTGGGCAGCCTGGCGGCCAATTGGCGCGGCTTACGCAGCCTACTCAACAGCCTGCGGCGTCTCTGCGAGCTCAACAAGTCGCCCGTTGAATGAGGAGGGGTAAGGAAGTAGTTGTTTTTTGATTAACTAGTTGAGTGGTCTGGTTTTACGCCACTCCCAAAGCGCGCCGACATCATCGCCGAAGACGACGACGACGAAGACGACGTTGGCGAATCACATGACTCCACAAGATCAACAACACTGGCGGTTTGGTTCTTGAATCTCAACAAATAAACAAACATACAGACAGACGGACAGCCACGAAAGAAGGTAGTATCGCCCGTTTGTGAAGTGAACTGGCGAGGGCCGCTGGCAGATGCATTAGTTAGGTTTCATCAAATTGGCGGAGCGAAAACTCCCGCCGGGACTTTGTTGTGCTGTGTTTGCCTTCAGAGATTGGCCACTCCGACTAGTTAGATTAGCGTGGCCATGCTGATGTTGATTTTATGAATTAAAATTATATAAACTCAATAAATAAAATTAACTCTGCAGGCAGAGGGGACGAGAGGAGGAGGAAGAGGAGTACATGAGAGGAGTGGTATGTTGAGAGGCAGTGCAATGCAGGTAAATCACGCAGCCTCCATCCAGACGAATGGCGGCGGCGGCGGCGGGAAGTTGCTGTTGATGGTTCAATTTAGTTGTTTGTACTTGGCGAGCTAGCAAACAGGTAAATAATAATCACACAAATACACATAGACGACCGACATCACCAATGCAAGCGCTAAATAGATACAAAACAAGCCGAGCCGAACTTGACTCTCAGGTGAGCCAACCTGTGCCTCCGCAAAGCTCTAACATGACCACGATGACGATGACGATGACGATGACGATGACGATGACGATGACGACGATGATGATGATGAGTGGTGCCAATGCCGATGCCGAACATGATGACGCTGCCTATATGTTATTCGCTCGCCTTCATCGGCCGCCCTTGGCCGACGGCTCCACTCCATCAGCCACTTATCATTGACTTTATTATCCGATGCGAGTGTTGTCCATTCCAATATGAGAGCAGCACACTTGTTGTATAGATGAGCCTCCTCTGGCTGCTGGACGACAATGTCGGCGGGCGTCTGACTTTGTCTGGCCCGTAAAGCCGATTGAGCGAACTTCGTGGCGCCACAACAACAACATCCACTTCGACCATAACAACCTGCGGCTGCCGACGCATTCATTCGACAAGCTGCCGATGTTCATCAATGGGCACCTGTACCGAGCGAGCCGTTTTGTTGCCGATGCTGCCTTTGGTTTTTCACCAAACCATTCGAGTATCATCGAGTCCACCTACAGCCACAGAGAAGGCCATGTTGAAACACCTCGATTGATTTCTGTATTTGCTGCCGGTTCATCGACCCAGAGAGTATCGGTTTGGTCGAGAGAGTGTAACTGTTGGTGTGAGTCGATTCTTGTTGTTGTTGTTGAGGCAACAACTTAAGGCGACTCGAGAAGCCACAGGAGAGGCTGTTGGACGAGAGTCGAAGAGGCACAAGTAGGAGAGTCTTGATTTGTAGCCGATGAGAGCTGACTGTTTGTATGTATCCAGTGTGTATTCTATTAAGCAGTCGATGAATATACTCCACTCCTCAAGTGGCCGGATCAGCAGGTAGATCTGTTTGCTGTGACTCCTTTAGATATATATATATATCTATAAATACGAATGTATGAATGTGTATGTATTCCGACACAGACTCTTGACATTCCTTAAAACTAAAATGCGTGTTGTTTAATTCTTGTTGGCTCAACAGTGGCCTGAGAAGTTGCCTCTATTCGGCTCTGTCTGGCTGGCGATCCACTGCAGTATAGTTGTGGACCGACAAACATACTACTCTGTGTATTAGGGCTATGGAATGGCTTCTTTGTGTTTGGAGAAGGAGAAAAAATACCTTCAAGCTGCCCTGAATATAAGCCGCCATTCCGAATGGATGCGCCTCCTCCTCCTCTAACTCCTCGCCATAAAACCTGGCCGGCCAATGCAGGTAAAAAAGCACTAGCCACTGGCCACTTCCTACCTCAACAACAACATCAACAACAACTGCAGTGTGTTTTTCTCCCACCAAATGGCATTCGCCGAAGCCGGCATTTTTGGCCGGCGCTAGTGTTGAGTAAAGAATGCCCACGGGCAACACACTACTTCTGAGACAGTTTCGGGCAGTGTGTCTGCCCGTGGGCATAGGCGGGCCTGGCTTGACGGTCGATGCCCGTGGGCACAAAATTGCCCACGGGCAAATAGGCTCCTTCTCGCCCATGGGCAAATGTATGCCAACTGACGGCAATTTCATACCCCTCTTTTCCCCCTTTCTACAGAATATAAACAAAAATTTGTAAACATAAACAACGCAGATGGCATGTATTTGCCCGTGGGCAAACTCTTGCCCACGGGCGAAGAGAAGGGCCCGCCTGCCCACGGGCAGCAAATTGCCCGCGGCCCGCAGGATAGGCACCTTCTGCCCACGGGCATGCACACTGGCTGAAACTGTCGCAGAAATAGTGTGTTGCCCGTGGGCATTCTTTACTCAACACTAGCCGGCGCTCGTTTCGATTTCTGTGCGTTTCTGTGCGCGCGGCGCGCGCCTCTTCGGCACAGAAATTAGGCTTGAGATGGCATTCGTCAGTTGGCTTGTCGGTGAGGGGAAAGGACGGAGGGGAGACAAGACATCAATAGGAGCCAATAAAAGCGCGCACCGCGCACGGATTAAGAGGCTTTTCTTGTTCGGTCCGCACAGCTCGCTCACTGTCGTCAGCCTGTTGCTACCGTGCGATTCATAAATACATGCACTCTGCCACCCCATTTTGTGCCTTCCCCACGCGTTAATTTGAAAAATATCTCAAGTGGGTGTGCAGAGATTCCCGAAATTAGCTGAAATTGGGACATGCGCATTTGGCAAAACATGACGTCAGAGTGCATGTATTTATGAATCCACGGTAACAGGCCGGCAAGAATGCATAATTCAGTCTGTGCCAAAAAATCTCATTTGGGCGCACAGAAATTCCCCTAGCAAGCCAAGTGCACTAAAAAGCAACTGCAACAACAACAACAACCACCACCATCATTATCTTCTGCCTCCACCTCGCAGACTGGCCAGCCGAACAACCAAGACAACCACAACCACATTCGCCATGTTGCACATCATTGCAGATGCTGTCGCTGTAGCCGGCCAAGTCGAAGCCGGTTGCTTCGTCTCGTCTCGTCTCGTTTTGCTCACATTGAACGTGCGAACTTGAAGCCAAATCGAGCGAACTTTTGCGTACATTTCGCTGGCAACGACGCCGAATCACAACAACTCGGACCAGCAAAAGGAATTCGCTCCTTTTTATCATCGATAATTCTTAGAATATTAGCTATCATTATAACAATATTACACATAAATTTGATATTTATCGATATCAATAATTATAAATACTATCTAGGATTGTCATAATTTCTAAATACTCAATTGATTATCAATCTACCTGTTGAACGAACCAATTCCGGATTGTGTGGCAGAGTGTTTTTGCCATCTAAAGCGCGAATACCAAGCAAGTAACAAGAGTGCCAACCTCATATAAGTCATTCGACTATAAAGTAACGACACATTTTAAAGTATCACAACATTCTTCTTCAAGATGTCTAGTTTCAAATGAAGATTATCATCATCAATTATACGCAATTACATACGACTTTTGTTGAATGGAATTATCAAGAAAAGAAAATTACTTCTCCTACATGAGAGATACTCGACAAGAGGCGGCCTAAAAGTGAAAAACACAAATTCAATTAGGATAATAAGAAACTTGAGATCAACAGTAATTACTACTCTCGCCTCTCTCCGTGTCCCTACTACTTTTAGTCATCAATTTTGCCTCGAGCAGCCTCAGCTGTCTAGGTAAGTAGCTAATTTCCGCTCCAGCCACGACGACGGATCATCTAGACTGGGCCATCTCACATGGTTGAGCTAGCTTTCAATTTAACGACGAAAGAAATTCAAGACTTCTTTGTGTCCTGCCTTGACTAGTGTCTTCGGATGGAATTCGGTAGCCAAATTAAGCGCCCATCCTATTAGACTGTTGAACGGAGATTGTTATGGAGAGATAGCGAGAGCGTTGCCAATTGAGGCTATTCACGTTGCTGTGAGTTCGACGCACATAGTTATGTTGACCCACTATTTAGGTCGACGACGAGAAGAGAAACCATCATCGTCCGAGCGAGTCTCGTCCTTCATTTGATGAGATTAACAAATTAAGTAGTCAGAGAGAGCCAAGCCGAGGCGTTGAGCTTGATCGGGCAGCTAGAAAATTGACAAAAATATATAGCCCGGAAAGATGGCGCCCACGAGGTAATGCTTACAGACTTAATGTCCACGTCAAGAAAGAGGAAGACCTAGGCATTGCGAAACTTGCCTTGATGTTGATGGAGCAGATATACCTGCCCGACTATAGAAGAACAATTTACGACCAACAATCTGAGCCATCAAAAGTGCGACAGGCGACGCCAGTATTTTGTCGCTGGCGCCTCGGTTAGCTGGGCGCATCGGTCATGCCTTTGTTGCTGGCCTGCCCCACTACTGGTAGGCCATCAGGCTGGCTGGCTGCCTGCCTGATGGCATACCTAGTAGTGGCTTCGTTATAATGATGGATTTGGTTGTTTTGTTGCCGTCGAGCACAACCAACAACAAGCAGCCACAACATCATAGACACTTTTACAACTGTTGAGGGATTCCATGGGGTCGTGACATATGCGCCTGCAGAGACGCATGCTAATATCATCAAGTTTGATTGAAACGATGCTCGCACAATGGTGATGTGTTTTCCACCAGCCATTTTGTCTGAAATCCGAGCGCCCGCTCCCGTGGACTCAATGATAGATAGCGCCGGCAGAGAGGAAGGCATTTGCATGGCAGTCGAGCTTCGGGCTTGTTCCACACTATTACAGCAGGCAGATGGCTGGCATCGCCTCTCACTAAACGAGAGTATAATTATGGAGCACCTCAAGATAATCTGCAGGTTCCTCTTGCAGCGGAAAAGACTTCGTTAGCGGCGGTTCCATTCAGCGCGCCGTAGTTTACAGTTTTTAGCTGATCAGCGAGCATGAGATATGCCAGCCCATCTCATCTCATCTCATCGGACTGTGTGGGGTTTGTGATGTAACAATCATCGCGACGACGCAACTAGCTCTAGTTGTCCTCTCTTCCCCTATCGCCATGATGATGCGCCGCCGTCGCCGCCACCGCCACGCCATATAAACAATACTACCACAGTACAACTAGGCGTCGTATTATTGTTTCCATCTATTGCGTAACACACACAATCGCGCTTCTTTACGCCACCCCTCGCCCGCTAGATGCACGTTGATGTTGTTTCTAGTTGTTGGTTTTTTCACAAAAAGAAATTTTCGAATCCATGAATATTGCCAAGAATTTGACTTCTCCTCTCAATCAGACTCTCGTCCTATTCACTTATATCTAATATTACTACGATACAACACACAAAACAGACTCATTTCAAAGGAACCCATCATCATACATCAGAAACCAGAAACCAGCCAAATAGCATTGCTTGAGAGAAAGACAGCAAATAGACACATAAACAACCACATTGACTTTTCCTATTTGGAATCAACAATTTGTAACTAAAACAAACAACAGGAACCTCATCACTCACAAACACCCGAGAGACATATACACATTAATATAATCCGAGAGAAGGCATATGAAATTAAAGTAGTTACAAGGAAAGAAGATAGCAAGTTGATACTATTGACGACGTCAAATTAGACGGCAAAGAGACTATAGCTCGACAAGTGGCGGGTATCTTCGATGAAGCTCCCCAAAAACCATGGCCATTAGTCAGCAGCAATCAACGGCCGTTCGCAAAGATTCGAGAGATCAGCGCAGCAACAACAACAACAACAACAACAACAACAACAACAACAACCATCTAAATTAAGAAAACGCGAAACAAACAAAATCAGACACCAGCAAACAATTCAACATCTCAGCAACAGGTCAATAATGACCAACATCTAGTGCGACGAACGCCGTCAATGATGTAGTAAAGGAGAATGCTAATTCAAAGGCGGCCGCTATAACCAACGACACGACGATAAACAAATTGGTGACGCCACAGCTACAGCCTCAGGCTATGAAACAAGTACCTAGCGAGAGAACAGCCATCAGAAACAGCAACAAAACAAGCAGCAACAACAACAACCAAGTGCCATTAGAACGACAGGAACCAAAGCAACAAGTTATAGTGGAAGAAGAGAATATTGCCGTTGATAGTAAGAGCAACAAAAAAGGTGACGGCGCCAACGCAATCAGTGTGGAAACCAGCAATACTAATATAATTGGCAAACATCAGCAGCTTATCTCCGGCGAGGATACGGACGATATCGACGCTGGCATTGAGCTAGATGGTTCTAGCAACAGTGGAAGCAGCGTCAAGGACATGAACGAGGACCAAGCAAGTCCACCTCTTCGAGGTCGGTGATGGCCCAGAGCAATCTAGTGAATGAAAATTGTAATAACACGACCACTAAGCATGCCATTGAAATGGCGCCCATTGAACAGATGACCAGCTCACTTTGTACGGATGTTACGCCGGCTAGCAAGAAAATAAGCACCACAAAGCAACAATTGGCCGCCAATCAGCAGGTGATCGATGCCGACGAACAGTTGCTGCAGCAGAAGTTTACCAAACCAAACAAAGGAAGTCGTCATTGACGAAGGACGCCAAGACTAGTGCCAATAATAGTACTAGCCCGCTAAGTGTTGGCAAAACCTCCGCCATGAATGTCTCGATCAACAACAGCACACTACTACTATTAATACCCAGTACTAATGCTAATGCTAACGGTGCACAACCTCAGAGTCCCGCCATGTGTGGGTATGCGAGCAACATGTGTATCAGATGGAACGGATGATGGCCGAGAAGTGTGTTTATCATAAGCGATGCTTCAGGTGTCATCAGTGTAAGATACAGCTGCGAGTGGACAATTATTCGTCCCACGAAGTTCACGTCTATTGCAAAGGCCCATCATCGGCAAATCTTTCAACCTCAAGTTAGGCTCGACAACGAGGATGATGTGGACATTGTGGCCAAGTCGAGTAAGTAGTAGTACAAGAAATGTTTTGAACTAATCAAGATCGAGCTTTTACTCCAAGTTCTCTCCTTCCAGTTCTGATGATGATGTGATACTTCTTTTTAGAGTCATCAGAGTCGAGTGTGGATGATGAGTGTCGTCTAGTTGTATTGTAATTATTGCCTAAAACAGTCACCTGCATGCGCCACAGACTAATTATATGTGAAAACTATTTGCTTATAATATCTGATCTAACCTGAAAATGTCTGCTTGAGCGCCAGATTGTAATTACTGCCATCAATATCTCTCTCAATGTCGCCATTTGAGACGGCGACGACGACGACCAGATGGCTGACAAGGAATACTGTCGTGCATGTGTGGCATTGGATACACAACGACAACAACAACAACGACAGCTCGTATCTGCTTGCAAGTTGTAACGGTGAGTAGGATGCACTGTTCAGATGGAGATGGACTGAAATTTGAGATATCCCTCGACGTCAAACAAATATCCTGTGTGTGTTGTTTGCGAATGTGCACGAATGAAACTAACCGAAGGCCTGTTCGCCAAATCAAACCCATCTCTCATCTCCTGCACGCACCATCCATGAAATCACATCATCGCCATCGCCATCCAAATATAAATCTCCATAATAATAACAATCAACATCATAATTTGAACCTAAAACAAATACCTGCACTGCACAAATGCTTCAGCTTCAAAACCCGTCGACGACTACCTAATCCATAGAGGTCGTTTGAGTGAACGTTCACTCTTATTCTTGCAACCAAAGCTTACACGCGAAGGTAAACATTTATCGCTAACCAAATTAATAGATTGATATCTATCTTGAGTCACGAGCCGACCCTTTTTAGTCCAGTAATATTTACAATATTCCATCTATCATAAACAATAACAACAACAACAGGAATCAAGAAGAGACAGATGATTATTTGCGAGAACGAGCCGGCCGAGGTTGCCAAAGGACGTCGTTAGGAGCGATACCAAGGTTGACGATGGTATTGATCAGTTGAATCTAAATCTAAATAACATATTGGAGAAATTCGAGAGAGGAACGGCAAGCAATGGCGAGGAGAGCCAGCCATCTTCGGCAGGTGTACTTGTTGACAAGCCATCGTTCAATATCAAAGAAAACACTAGCGGCCTTTGAGAGTAAAACTGTGAATGCCAATGGCAGTCAGGACGGCGCCAAGATGATGGCCACAACAGGACTATCAGTAGGACCGAGCGGCCAGTCGTGAAGAAATTGTCGACTAGTTTGAATCAATTCTTAAGTCGTCAGGTAGCAGCGAAGCGAGCCCTCCACTCCAGTCAAGCCATTGGCAGTTAGGAGGTCCGAGTCGTTGATGTTACGTTTGAAGAAATACGAGTCGAGAATGGCTGGCGAGCAGGTGGCCGACGATGAGGCCAGCGACGACGACAACGACGACAACGCCGCCACTGATAACAACAACAACAAGCACCACCGCCAAGAGAACAACAACAATGATACTCTAGCAACCCAAAGCCATGTGCCAAAGAAACTGATTAATTTGTCCTCATTGAAGAATCAATGGGGAAACCGGTGATATAAACAGAGACATCCTGACGAGAATGACGACGACCATGACAGCAGCAAGCAGAATGGACACGACAATAATGATCGTCGTCAGCTGGTGGTAACAGGAGAAGTGTTGGTAAATTATCGAGTGATATGATTAACATGAGTTGCAATGGCAATTCGTCGCCATCAGTGGAGACAACCGAGGAGTTGCAGAGGATCAGACGGGAATTGCAGGCCCGCAAGAGGCAGGGCGATTCAGGTAATTCGTCAATTAAGAATATATACGAGAATGCCATACGACGAGGCCCAACTCCAGCAGACTCAGCAGGTGTCTCGGCGCAACTCGAGCGATCTCTTGGCTTTAAATGGATTCTCAACCAGTGAAATACAACAACAATTATTACAACAAAACAATAGCTCATCCAAGTCGACTCATGTAAAATCATCACCAGCAACAACAAGCAGCTACAACTACAACATCAGCAACAACAACAACATTATCGTTGTCTACATCACCACCAGCGTCCAACAACAAAGATCACTTCCAATTGAATTTGGTAGGAAAGCCAACAAGTTGAAGGAGAGGTTCGAACAAGGTTTGATAACAAACAGCTCAATTGACGACTCGGACAATGAGAACAATGACAATGACGAGCCGCCGGCCATGACAAAGCTCGAACAGATACGCCAGGAGAAACTCGAGGACCTGAGCATCTTCAACGAGGGCGAGATCAGGCTCGCGAGGCCAGGAGCATGTTTCAGCAGATAGATGAGGCGCCTTTCCGCTGCGAATGGTCAGCATCAGTCGCCAAGATCATCACTCTCCTCAGTCAGCGTGTCTATGCGCAACAAGTTGTTGAATCAGCAGTCTAATGGGTGACACCAGCAACAGCAGCCAATGCTCATGACAACAAGAACCACCAGGGCCGACAGGGAGCCAGTGGCCGACCAGAAGCGTCAGCCTATCCGCCTGACGAACAATGCGAGAACGATGATGATGAGCGAAGGTCAATCACTAGATTCTCATGTGGACATCAATAGCACCAAACAGGTTCAGTTTTATTGCCGACCAACTGGCATGTAAGCTGAATCTATCTTGAATATGTCTCGTGAATATAGACGGGTGATTTGGTATGTCCACACGAGCGCTCATGTTGATTGAACCAAGGCAGAATGATCGGTGTGATTGGAGGCCAAGGACAGCGAAGGCCAGCGTTGCGCAATATTGAGTTTAAATTAAAAACAACACAGACACAGATACAATCTAATTGACTGTTAATTGATTGCCATCTAAGTATCACATGAACGAATATTCTAATTAACATCTGATTAAAACATAAATAATTAAAGTAAGCCCACACAATCAGTTGGAAGACGATGAGTTGTTGAAGTTGTGAATTCTGTTGAGCCTCAATTTGTTTGCCACATTTTTGCTTCTGAGCCCAGCCTCAGATGTTCGTCGATGTTCAGCAGTGACTGGAGATGGCCAATGTATCTAATGGGCCTATCGATTGGGTGTTGGAGCACAAAATCGACAGTACTCGACAGACTCGGCGATGTCCATTACTCTTGATGGACACTAGAATTCTGGAGACCGAAATCTATAGAAATAAACACAGAATGATGATGGACTTCCAATATTGTTTGCGATGTTTTCTGGATCAGAACTCTGCAATTGTTGCTACGGTTGCAAGTCGCAAGAGATCTCCTTGTTCTAATCATTCTCATGTAACCTTTTTCGCCCCATTGGTCGGTCCAGCTGTCCTTCTGATCATCACAATTGCCAGAGCGGTGTGGTTAGTGTAGTGAGAATAAACTTGTTAGATGGACACTTCCGAGTCGATAAGAATAAACAAATTTTTACCATTCTACTGTGGACAGTTTTACTCACCAGAATCCAATAATCGCGGCCATCCTGAGAGGTGCCATAGCCAACAATTAGTACGGCATGATTTCGGTAACCTGGCGAGCAAGTTCTGTCGTCGAGGATGCCCGACCGATAGCCGATGTAATATATAGTTGCGTCGACGGCCGCTGCCACTGGGCCAAACTGGGCCACCGCCTTCTGGACGGCCTCCTCCGAGTTGGGCAGAACAATGCCCCTCTTGACGCCCATCACCGACTTGCTCTTATTGAAGGCGCACTTATGGGGCGGCAGTGATGCTTTTGGAGACAAGTAGGGATAGTCGGTCTCGCTCTCTATGCCGCCATTGGCCGCCAGGTCGTCGAAGGCGTCGGCCATGAAGCCACCGTCGCAGTATCGATTGGTTGGCGAGCAGTCCATAAGGTTCTGTTCGCTCAGTGGTATCAATGGGCTGATTTTAAATCGCGCCTCTTGGCCTCCAGCACTCCAGTGAGGCGAAGGCCCAATCCGAGGCACAGTAGTCTTGGTATTTGACTGGCCCCACTCGGCCCGATTTGCGCCAGTCGACCTCTTTTGGCAAATCCTTCACGTCCACGGCCAACATCTTCTTCAGGAACTCCGGGTACTCCTCTTGGGGCGTCTCTCCGAATCTGTCGCCACTCAACTTGAAGCCCCTCAATCGTTCCAATTCCTCGCCAGTCTAATCCGACAGGTGGCTGTAGCCAAACTTGAAGCCCTGGTAAGAGGAGAACTGTCCATTGTGTTGCTCGATCTTCTGTTTGTTAACCTAGAAGATGGCCTTCCTCAGGACTCCTCCGCTGGATCGGCAATACCTTGTACAGCCTCCAGTGGAGGCCATCCGAATGGTCAGCATTCACCATGGAAGCGACAATACCCATACAAACCACCAGACTTACTACAATTGAACACTTCATATTGATCCAATTAACTCTATTTCTGATTAAATTAACTAATTATCTTCCTGAAGACGTGAGTAGGCTGATAAAAATGAATGAAATTTTATACAGGACTACCAGGGTTCATGTCAGGTTGTGTCGTCATGTGATGAATCTAACTGATGAGAGAGATCGCTTAGATGGCTGGCAGGCGCTGCTTTGATGAACACGACGACCATTACATCATCCACACAAACACACAATCGGCCCGCCTGGCCCACAACTTCAACAACCTATTAGGCGCCACATACCTCGTCCGCTGGTGGTAACATGCGGCAGGTGAACCGCCCCCTTTGCACGAGGCCACCCTCATGTGTCGGCCTCCTGGCTTTGTTGCTAGCGAGATCTACTTATCATATCATCGCACTCCCTCACCATCTCCTGTCGTTATCACAACATCACCGGCGCTGTTACTGTGGTTCGTCTGATATGTTATAGTTGACAATAACTTGTTGGTTTGATTGCTCCATACTCATGAAGCTATGGATCAACTATAATAGTCATCCCCTGAGCAGGACATGAATCAACATTCTACTTGAATAGAAAATTACATCAATATCTGGCCCAATTTGTCCATCAAAGGTGATTCCAAGAAGTATAATAAGTGAGTGACAACAATGAAGTGGTTGGTGTTGAACAGTGTTGTATGTGCGGCGGTAGGTTTGGCCGGCGCGCTCGACGGGCTCCGTTCTGATGGCGCCCGCCATTGGAAGGTATACAAGAGCAAATTCAACAAGGTGTATGCCAATCCGGGCGAGGAGTCGATGAGGAGGGCCATCTTCATGGACAACAAGCGTAAGATTGAGCATCACGAGGCGCACTTGGCCTCCAAGCTGGGCTATCAGATGGGCTTGAGCCACCTGAGCGACTGGACTGAAGACGAGGTGGAACAATTGAATGGCCTGAAGCCGGAACTCGAACTGGCCCTGGGCTCGGCCGAGATGCCGCAATTTTTGAGGAGATCCTCGAAATGGACGCGAATGACTTGCCGACGGAGGTCGATTGGCGCCAGGTGTCAGGTAGAGTGGGCCCAGTGAAGAACCAAGGCCGTTGCGGCTCCTGCTAAGCCTTCGCCACCACTGGAGTCTTGGAGGGTCAACAATACAGGTTCAACGTGAGCCTGACGCCCTTAGCGAACAGAACCTCGTCGACTGTTCCACCTCTGACAAAGGTTGCAACGGCGGACTGATGGCCAATGCCTTGGAGGATATCGCCTTGGAGGGAGGAATAGACAGCGAACAGGATTATCCATATCTGGAGGTGAAGGGTCCAGTGGAGCACAACTGTACGTTCAAGCGAGACAAATCGGTGATGACCAACAGAGGACTCCACATGTTGCCCTTCTACGAGCCGGCCTTGCAAAAGGTGGTCGCGAGATTTGGGCCAGTTGCCAGTGGAATATACGCCTCTAAGAATCTTGTCCACTACAAGTCGGGCGTGTTCATTGACCCAGACTGTGACGGCGGGAGTCCGGTGCCCAATCACGGAATCCTTGTGGTCGGCTATGGAACTGACCCCAAGCAAGGCGACTACTGGATAATTGTAAGAAGTAATTGACACCTCGATGTGCTCTCCCACTTCTCGCCTCATATCATTACTATGAGCGCCGTTGACTAACATGATAACATCAAAACATGAATCACCCGAACAATCAGAAAAACTCTTGGGGACCTGAATGGGGCGACAAAGGATACTTTAAGATTGCCAGAAACAGAGAGAGAGTCACTGCAGTATCGGCAAAGAGGCAACAATTCCAATCTTTTGAACTAAACATTGGCACGCAACAACAAACAAATGTTGTTTACATTAATAATAAAAATGTTCTACTAAGTCAGCTACATTGTGACGTTAGTTCGAGACTTCTGTCTAATCTAAGTGTTTCATTGGGCGAGAGAATCAAATGGTTCTGTTTGATTACAGAGCCAGCAGATAGTATGCGCTTGGTTTGATCGTATAGCCACCCCAGGTGGGGCTACATGGCGTAGCTATACGATCAAACCTTTCATTACCCTCAACGTCGATCAAATGGGCTCCTTATCGATGGCCTGTTGGCGCTTATTCATCATCTCCATGGAGCAAACTAGGCAGCTCGTAATGCCACCAATACAAACAGACACAATGTCAACAACAGAGGCGTAATATTGAACGATAAGGATTTCTGGTGGGGGTGGATCTTTATGAAGAGTACTCAATCAATTGACAAATAAGTTTGGGAGACGCTGATGAGTGTTTCGATTGAGACACATCGATGAAAACTACGTGACGACATCCGAATCCATGGCTACGATACATCCAATGCTTCTACTCTACTAATAAAATCCATGCAGTGTCCGCAAGCGAGGACCAAAGCAACTGATCGAAGGTATGATTGTGGACTTTAAAGCAACAAACGATAACAGCAACAATAGCAATGATCTCATAAACATCTATCACAGTGGACGACGATACACCAACGACAGATGCGAAACGGAAACAATATCATTGATCATACAACCATTAGAGTTGGTGCAAATTGTTCTATATGAGTTAGAATTAATCTCTTGTAGATGAAGTATCTTTTAGAGAGAAACTGGACCCAATATAATCGATTCAATTCAAAAATGAAGAATCTGAGTATAGTTATAAGTGTGGTGGTCTTTGTGGCGGCCAGCTGTCTGTTGGTGGCTGTCTCCAGACGCTAGCCTTGCAGATGAGCTCCATTGGACGCTGTACAAGAAACATTTCAACAAGAACTACACCGACAGAGGCGAGGACTAGATGAGAAATCCATTTTCTTGCAAAACAAGCGAAAGATTGAGCGCCACAATGCACTGTTTGCCGCCAAACTGGGCTACCGGATGAGCTTCAACCATCTGGCCGATTGGACGAGCGACGAGTTAGCCCGGCCCAGAGCAAGCGAGCAGGATGTCTCGAGGATGAGGGCCAAAAAGGACATGTTCAGCCAGTAGGAGAAGCCAGAATTCCTCAAGAGGATGCTGGAGGTGGACGTGAAAGATCTACCGAAGGAGGTCGACTGGCGCAAATCGGGCCGAGTGGGTCCGGTCAAGGACTCGGGCAGGTGTCTGGCCGATTGGGCCTTCGCAACCACCGGCCTGTTGGAGGGCCAGCAGTACCGATTTGGAAGAATACAAGTGTCCCGGTGTCGCTCAGCGACCAGGACCTAATTGATTGCTCAGTAAACAATTTCGGTTGCGAGGGCGGCTTCGTAGACGTCGCCTTGGAGGACCTCTCGGTGTTAGGCGGCATCCCAAGCGAACACGACTATCCTTATGTTGTCTATGACGACCGCCATAGTGACCAGAATTGCACCTACAAACCCTCGGAGTCGGTGATGAGCGTGAAAGGTAGCCTACTGTTGGACAGGTCGGAGAGACTCTCATGAAGGTGGTGGCTCAGTATGGTCCGGTGGCCACTAATATGTTTAACACCATTAATTTGATCTTCTACGAATTTGGAGTCTTCTTCGATCGTACCTGTACCAATAGGTTGGCTGATGACTTTTCGCCAGTTCTCGTTGTCGGCTATGGAACTGACAAGTTGCAGGGCGACTATTGGCTGAGTGGTAAGTACACAAATTTTGAACAAACCCTCTCATCTGTTTCAGTCCAGATTGCTAATCTATGCCCATCCCAACCAACTTGAATAACATCGCCTAACCAATGGACAGAAACAATCTATGGGCAACGATTTTGGGCTCGATGGCTTCTTCAAAATAGCCAGGAACCAGCACAATCATTGTGGCATTGCGAATTATGCCACAATTGCAGTGTTCTAATCGCACACTCGAGAAAGAGACAGGCGAATGAATATTGGGTTCATGCAATTCCATAGCTAATAAATCGGTTTATTGTTAATGAGAGAGTTTTATTTCTAGCAAATGGGAAGTTACAATCTCCAGCTAGGTGTTCAGCGCCCACTGTTTGATGTATATGCGAGGCCAGAATAAGCAAGGAACTGATTTAGATCTCTATTTTTTTGCTCTTTGCTTCCAGTCAGACCCTTCTTTGTCATACATCAGTTCTTGGTCACATTAAGGTCCGGCTGATGTCCAGCTCTCCGAATGGTCTCCGCTAGTTTCGACTGCCATCTAGGATCCATTGGGTGAGCTTAGGGTGTTATTCTAACAACGTACCTGACACCGGTGTACACTGTTCACCTATCGAGAGTGTCAGCTGGGGCTCGAACCCAACTCAAAAAGATTCCTGTGTCTGTCTACATGAGCTGTGTCCGCTTGTTGATTGGATTCGAAGATATAGCATTGATATTGAAAACAACAACAAGCACAATTCCATTGACTACCAATTATTTAGGAATCAAATATGAACCACCAAATAATTGTCATCAACTAAACTAAAACAAAGAAAACCAATCAGGAGTTTGCAAAGATGTTGCGGTCATGGTTATCTTGACTCTGTTAATTCAATTCGATCTGGATACTACTCGCTAGCTGCCGACCAAGCAACCACTGATCAGCCCAGCCAGACCTCTTGATGTTTACCGAGAGATGTCCGAATAACCAGAGATCGGTGTTTGAGCTGGAGCGAGCATCAGATAGTAAAACACCCATTCACGTGGACCATTGATGGAGATTTAGTCTACTCAATCAGGAGTTTGGCCAGCCAATTTACAGTCCACAGTTTCCAAGCGAATCCGAGAACAAATCAGGATGGAGAATGGAATTATATCCGATGGGCTCAGTTAGAGGTCACGCCGATTATGTGGCCATATTCTTGAAACTTGTGGAAAGCAAATCAGAACAGTCCAGTTAAGGCGAAATACAAATTTGAAGAGCTGAATGACAAAGGCCAACAAGTAGGTACAATGAAGACCACACATATCCAATAGGATTCAAATTGCCCGTGGCCTTGGAGTTGATCAAAATGGACAGTTTGTTTGAGTCCGAGGCCGGACTGATGCCAGTTGATAGATTGACCATCTATTGCGAGGTAGAGCTCACTGATGATACGAGCAGACCGGCAGCTGGTGGGCCGATGTCGATTCCCCACCCTAAATGAAGAAATATAGACTAGCCGCGGATTTGAGCCACCTGTTGGTTTGGTGAGCCAGAGGCCGAGCGATCTGATCATCCAAGTAGACAAGAGGGAGTTCAAGGCCCTTAAGATAATACTGGCGGCCGGATCGCCCATATTCAATGCAGTGTTCAGCCACGACATGCAAGAGAGCCAATTGAATCGAGTGAGGCGGGCGACGTCGAGCTGGACGGGTTCGAGGAGGTCCCACCAAGGTTGACCACCACGTGCAATTCAACCAGATTATCCACTAGTTCGGTCCAGTTGACTCGTTCCAGTTGGTGGCCCAGCTGACCGGTGAGCCTGTCGGCCTTGTCCACCATCGGAATGAGCCGCATGCAGAGCACTGCCATGATGATGGCCGCGCCGCAAATGACGAGCTTCTCTATGGTGTTGAATGTATTCATGTTGATGTTCTTCCTCTTCAAGTTCCTCTTCTCGTCTTCCAATGTCACCTGTAGCGCCTGATTGGTGTACAATTGTTCCCCGTCGATGAGGCTTGCGATCGATCGCTTAAGAGTATGCATGTCTATTTGTTTGTTTTAGTAGTTGGCAGAACAGTCGAACGGACACAGGTGCCAACAACTGGAAACATATATGTTACATTCTCTTCTCTGTGCGAACGCTCTAGCCAGTCTCAGGTTAGGAAACTTGATTTAGTTAGTCGAGTGAGCGCGTCCACATTGACCTGGTGGACCATCAGATTGCGCAACAAATAAATAAAGCCATCTTCAATTATTATCATGAGCCTCCTATTTGCTCGTCTCCAATCATTAGAGTGTCGGACGAGACTGTCCACTTGGAGCTCCACCGGCTCCATCTACTGGTCACCAACGGAGTGAGGCCGAACGACCGGTCAAGAATAATTAAAACAGAGGTTCTTAATGTCAAGCCAATTCAGCTACCTGAACCTGATGACTCATATTTGTTGCTGTTATGGTTCATCTTAGACCAGCGAGTGAATGTTCTAATTTGGTCCATTGTCACCTGTGTTGGTAAGTGTAAAATTGATGCATATATTCCATGCAAACTTTCGGCTTACGGGTGTTATTGTTGTGCTCCAAAACAGGCAGAGGCTGATTCTATGATGTGTCTAGACTCAATCCACTCGCTAGACTGTCGTCCAGACGCGTGATTGTTCTAAATTTAACTAAAAACTTGGTTCTCTTCTCTTCTCTTCTGATCAACTATATAATGGAGCAAACACAATCTCACTGATCCATCAATCAATCCAAGATTCACTCCAATCCATTTCCAACAATCCCAAAACGATTACTAACGTCTACGCACAACCAACCAATCAAAAATGATGTCCAACAAGCTGTTCTTTGTGGCCTTAATGGTGGTGTTTGCATTCGCATTCGCCATGCCTCAGGATGCTCAGGCCCAAGAAGAGTGTCGCAACAACCTGGGTGTGTACCGTTGCAGGTTCTGTTGCTTCAAATATCATATGTGGGGTAGAACATCAAAAATCACCGAGTTTGTTTTGTGAAAGTTGAATAAAGTATGTACTGTATATGCATTGATGGATTTTGCGCGATTTGTGAACATTCATTCACTCAATCCATCTGGTTGTTAACAAATTGCACCCCTCAAATGGGCTCGATGAATAAAATGGAACTCAGGACACATCAAGTGAATTTAATTAATGAATTGCAGTGAAGGCGGTAGTTTATTGCACTGACTATAAGATTGACTTTGGTTTCACAATTGTGGTGGCTGTTGAAGATTTGTGGGCTCATTGTTTCTGTTTCTGACTTTGTTTGTTCATTTTATCATCTTCATCTAGTGAGAGATTGTAAAGACGATGAGATGAATTGGGTTGTTGTATGATAAATAGTTTAGATTTTTCAGATTTTTCCTGCTGTATTTGTGTAGTGTATATGGATGGTTGGTTTCCACCTGTTGGCAGGTTTTCACTTTATTTGACACTTTATCGTCATTCCAGCTCGACCGATGCTTGCCATCGATTGATGTTCCATATGTAAAGTGACAGCGGTCTCCTCTAAACTAGTGAAGGGTCCCGATTTGGCCATCGGGCGACCGGAAAAGCTGCTGTCAGTCGTCCTTTCTCGCTCATCCGCCCACCCACTCAGTCAAGAGGGACAACATTACTGTGGGGCCGCATCACGTGTGTGTTCAAATATAGAAACTCGTAAATGTCGTTGCTTCTCAGGCAGGCATCTCATATGATCCTCTTGCACTTTATTTCACTCGACTTCCAGCTAACTTCCTAAATTTAAGCCAACTGGAGGATTTGACAAACATGGCTTGGCAAAGACGTGTCATCATTGTTGTCAACTTGACGTTGTCAGTGTTCCAAGTTTTCATCGGCTTCATTATAGCAGAAGATATCAAGAGAGGCCATACATGTGCAAATTAACGACGCCCATCTCATCGAGTTTGGACGTAATTTTGCTCTCAGCTCGCCCTCTTGATGCAAAAAACTGGCTGGAAAAGGTAAATGTCCCATAAATTCTCATGGAATGAACCCCAACTCTCATATGACACATCAATTAACTCGATAACCTCTTCCAGTGTCAACCTTAATGGAGATAATGTGCTGTCAGTGACACCAGATTGTCGTTATTCCATCAAACAATACAACTCACTGACAATAGAACAACGAGAAGCACTCGCCGGGCAAGACAACAATTCGATGATGTTGACAAGCGGCTCTGTTTGACCAGATACTCTCTTTCAGGCCACCTGAGGGCTAGCTCGTCCTGTAGGGGTCAGGTGAGCCCGACTTCACTGTATCACAATGGAAGCTCGATCGTGGGCTACGACAAGCGAGGCGACAATATTTCGGTGGCCAGCCTTCGTCGGGACTTCCCCAAGAACATCAGAAGGCTATTCATCGACATGGAGCTTGCCACATTCCTCCACAAAGACGGCCGGCTTAGGATGAGGCCGATCGCTTGTTTGCAGTCCTCTCAGGTTCGGCTCGTCGAGCAGGCGAGAGAAGAGGCCGGACAGGTGGCGAAGCATCAAAAGAGCAGCCAGTTGGACTCACAGGTTGCGGGCAACGGTGAAATCCTTCATTTGCAATTGAACGAGGCTCATCTCATTGGAACGGAACCTGGCAAATTCGCTTTAACGGGCCCAGCTTTGCAACGAATCGGCTGGAAGACGTAAGTTCAACAAGTTGACGTTTAATGTCTGCATCTAATTACAGTAGATCTCGTGAATATTAACTAACCAATTGGTCCGATACATCGCAGCGTCTCTTTCAAGGGCAAGTATCTGCTGTTCTTCTCTGACACTTGCGAGCATTCAGTGGAACACTTCGACTCGCTGGAACCAGGCGAACAAGTTGCAGTATTGGAGGCCAAGGAGCTGGCCGATCCAAAGCAACAAGTGTACAGGTCGGCTTGGAGTAGGTACTCGCTGTCGTCGGCTGGAGGCCACTTGTCCATGTCGATGGCCAACAACATTAGTTTTGGTGTCGTTCGATGAGTTCAATGGTAGTCTCATTAGCAAATACGACAACTCAAATAATCTGTCAATGAGCCGCGCGGATCTACCCAATGGGATGGCGAGAATATTTGTGGTCAATGGCGACGTGGCTGGCTTCGTGTTCGCTGACGGCCAGGTGATTATGATACCTGTGCATTGCCTGGAGCCAATGGGGCCCACTTGATTGAGCGTCTCAAACGAGAGGCCCCACTCGCCGAGGAGGAATCTCTGAAATAGAAAAAGAACAATTCATTCTTCTTGCCAACTTGATTTAGGCACATGTTTTGAGGATGGTTTTAGCTTTATTTTTATATCAATGAGAGTGTTTCTTCAGTGATTTTGTGTGTGTGAACCGGCCATTTTGATTGAGATCAACAGGAACACATCTTAGGGAGGTCAGGAATGCAGTAACTGTTTGGGATGGGGCCTGGCTCACGTCCCAGAGTGGAGAAGGGCCGTCTGGTTGGTTTGATAGCCAGAGTGCTGGCGGCGCTCTCAGGGCAACAGGTGCCTCAGTGATGGGTGCAACAGTTGTTGTTGTTGTCTCTGCTAGAAAGGTCTCAGTTTCGGTCAGTTCGTCAGGTGAGGTCTTCTCGTTATACTCTTCGCTTGTGTCCTCTGGAGGAGGCCAGCCGACTGTTGCCTTCTCGTTCCGGCCTCTCGTCTGGCTGCTTTGTGGTGGTGGTGGTGGTGGTGGTGGTCGTCCGTCTGCCCAACAATGAACCTCTATGGTGATCGAAGCCTATTTCGGGCACCATTTGCAACAAATCGCGCGCGTTTCTCTGCTATTATTGTGGTTATTCTCTTCGTTGTTGTCGACTGGCTCTTCGGGCCGCAGCTTGCGCAACTCCTTACTGGCCTCCTCGTCCAACTGTTCGATGGTTAGCTTGACCCGCTTGACCACCACGTGCAATTCAACCAGATTATCCACTAGTTCGGTCCAGTTGACTCGTTCCAGTTGGTGGCCCAGCTGACCGGTGAGCCTGTCGGCCTTGTCCACCATCGGAATGAGCCGCATGCGAAACACTGCCATGATGATGGCCGCGCCGCAAATGACGAAGCTTCTCTATGGTGTTGAATGTATTCATGTTGATGTTCTTCCTCTTCAAGTTCCTCTTCTCGTCTTCCAATATCACCTGTAGCGCCTGGTTGGTGTACAATTGTTCCCTGTCGATGGGGCTTGCGATCGATC
The DNA here is from genome assembly GCA_020916435.1 of Oxytropis ochrocephala. Classification (NCBI taxonomy): domain Eukaryota; kingdom Viridiplantae; phylum Streptophyta; class Magnoliopsida; order Fabales; family Fabaceae; genus Oxytropis; species Oxytropis ochrocephala. Next base: position 213,744 of record JAJHUT010000164.1, read on the forward strand.
GCTTGAATGTATGCATGTCTATTTGTTTGTTTGAGCAGTAGGCAGAATTTGAATCACAGGGAACTATCCTCGTAAGGATCTAGCTGAATGTCTGGGCACCTCGACAACATTCCACCAGAAGCAGCAGCGTAAACAAGCCGATGAAGGCTCCAAGAATCCCCACCAGTTGAGATTTGCGCACTTGGCGCGAGTGATTGCAGAATGATTCAAATCCAATGTGCAAATAATTAATGGTTAAACCTCTGGCGGACGTATTTCAGACGAACGCAAACAGATATACATATGATTAATTATATAAGAGGGCCATTTAACGACTTTAAATGTTGTTTTTGTTGCTTATCTAGAACTTTTGCAGAAGTCGCAAGAGGAAAACCAGTTTTCAAGACCAAATGCGACTCCTTTCCCCGAGTGGTTGTCATCCCATCTCCACATGAACAATGTTGTTGATGTTGTTGTCGTCTCCAGTCCTTTTAGGCGATTAACAGAAATCATACAAGTGGCTTGTTGGCAAGAGTTTTGTCTCACGTGGCCCTACGTGTTGTTGATTCTCCTGAAACGACCCTCGAAAGTTGGCTGGAAGATAAACAAACAAAGCTGCCGAATTCCCATTTCCAAAACGTCTACTTTGGATCAATCCAAACCATCTAACTCGCGCCTTAGACTGAACAATTTAATACACATTGATTAGAGATTACTAATTTAAAATGGTTCAGATGTCAACTCTGCTTACGGATATCACCAAATTGAATTGCAAATCAATGCTAGCATTTGATTTGTTTTCTTTCAATCCACTATGGGAATACTGGGCCTCTGACGAGCACGCTTGTCGTAATGTCCGGCGAGAGAGAGTTGTGGTTGTAGTTGTGGTTGTGTTCTTGTTGTTGTGTATTTCTTGAGTCTTCTCTTGGTGTTTGTGTCGGCCAGATTCAGTCCGATGGTGGCCGATGGAGGCTGTTTCGGGTGAAGCGCTCGAAGTCCCCACGGACTTGGTCCATATCATCTCCTCTGCCCTCCGCCTTGAATGGTGGAAAGAAAAATATGCCCAACACGACGGCCAACATTATGTAGGCAACCTTCTTCAGTATCTCCTTGGGATTGAACAGGATGTTACCTTTCGCCTATCAAGTTTGAAACCTTGCGATTGTTTCTAAGCTTCCGTTGCTTCTGTAGTGAGCCGCCGCCGTCGACTTCGGACTTGTGTTGGTCGTCGGATTTGTGGCCATCATTTTGCTTGAGATTGGACGATATTCTACTCTCTTCGATGGAAGTTTATATGGATAATAATATGGAGAGTTTCGATCTCACGCGGGCATTTAGATGCAACCACTTTGTTGGACATTAGAGCGCAAATCGCAACAGACCCAAATGAAACAACTTGAAGGTTGCATGTTATTGTTTACTCTCAACTCATTGCAGTGCTTCGAGCTGATAACAGGTTTCTTGAGGCTTAGCTCTTCTATAGAATTGTTGTTGTTGTTGTTGTTGTGACATTAATTAAGTGAAACTGCATCTCGCGGATGCTCAACGACGGCAGAGCTTCGGAGTGAGAGAGGAGGGCCCACAAGATTCATATTTCAGCACTTAATCTGGAGAGATTATTTCGCTTTGATTTATTAAACACTTGTTGCATTGGCACTTCAATTACATACAATTTCTCATGCGCCCCCTTCTTTCCGGCCTCCTCCAGCAACTCCTTGAGCATCTCCTTCGATTCGAGCAGCTTCTCGCGCTTCCTGCTCTTCATGCGGCGTCTCGTCATGCTGGCCATCCTCTTGAGGTGCTCCTCGAGGGTCAGCTCGCCCCTCGCCAGCCGATAGATGTACTTGGGCGTCCCGTAGGGCCTGAACTGGCCCGCCTCGATGGAGTCGGCGATGGTCACGTAGGAGTCGAGCGCCAGGTCGGCCAGCTGGGCCGCCCTCGAGCCGGCCGTCTTGTGGGCCAGCGCCACGGCCAGCTCGCGGCTCGACTCGGCCCTCACCTGGCGGGCGCGCTGCCTGTCGCCCGCCAGCTCATGGGCGCCCGCGAACAGGTGGCCCAGGCCGGGCGTCCGTTCGGCCATCGGCTGGAGTGGTCTGTTTGATGAGATCGGCCGCCGCCTGATGATGGTCGGCGCTCGATATTAGCGCCAACAACACCAACACAGTGGCAGGCAACACACTTTGCTGTCTGATGTTTGGCATCTTTTCTAATCTAATCAGTTCCTATTGATGTCGTCTGGATGATTTCAATCTTCTTGACTTGCTACTTTGTTTTCCGGCGCCAAATGCAGAGAGTGACAACAAGAAAAAGGGTTGCGGTGCTCATAACGGCCACTCGTATGGGCGCAGTTCGTTCACCTGTATCGGGCTGGCGACTTGTTTGCTGAAAGTCGGCTCGTTCGACCAATGCTCTCGTCATCAGAGTTGTTGAACATACCAAACCAACAAAGAGAGTGGACTTTCTCCCGATCCAACGGCCAAGTTCGAGGCCGACCATTAAATGGAGTCCAATGGACACATGTGGCAACAACTGGAAACATGTTCCTTCTCCATGCGAACGCTCTGGCCAGTCTCAGGTTAGGAAACTTGATTTAGTTGGTCGATCGTCGAGTGAGCGCCACCACATTGACCTGGTGGACCATCAGATTGCGCAACAAATAAATAGAGCCATCATGTTCAATGATTATCATGAGTCTCCTATTTGCTCGTCTCCGATCATTAAGAGTGTCGAACGGCGAGACTGTCCACTTGCAGCTCGACCGGCTCCATCTACTGGTCACCAAAGGAGTGAGGCCGAACGACCGGACAAGATTAATCGAACAGAGACACTTAATGTCACAGCCAATTGAGCTACCTGAAACTGATGACTCATATTTGTTGCTGTTATGATTCATCCTAGACCAGCGAGTGAATGTTCTAATTTCGTCCATTGCCACCTGCCTTGGTAAGTGTAAAAGTCATGCATATGTTGCCACAATTCCATGCAAACTTTCTTCTTATGGGTGTTGTTGTTGTGCTCCAAAACAGGCAGAGGCTCATTCTATGATGTGTGTAGACTCAATCCACTGGCTACACTGTCGTCCAGACTCGTGACCATTCTAAATTTAACCAACAACTTGCTTCTCCTCTCCTCTCTTCTCTTCTCTACTGATCAACTAGATAATAGAGCAAACACAATCTCACTGATCCATCAATTAATCCAAAATTCACTCCAACCTAACAATCCCTAATACGGTTACTAACTTCCACGTACAACCAACCATCTAACCATCCAACCAACCGAAAATGATGTCCAACAAGCTAATCTTTGTGGCAAAATGCTGGTGTTTGCATTTGCATTCACCATGCCTCAGGAGGCTCAGGCCCAACAAGAATGTATCAAGAATATGAGTGGAATCCGTTGCAGGTTTTGTTGCGCCAGATATCATTTTTGGGGTACAATATCAGCAATCAACAGACATTGTTATTGTGGTAATTGAATTAAGTCTGTGCTGCGTATGCATTAAAGTATTTTTGAGCGATTTGTGAACATTCGTTCATTCAATCCATCTGGTTGTTTACAATCAGATGGATTGCACCCTCAAATGGGCTCAGAAATATAAGATGGAACTCGGAACACCTCAAGTGAGTTTAATTAATTGTAGTGAAGGCGGTAGTTTATTGCACTGACTATAAGATTGACTTTGGTTTCATAATTGTGGCGTCTGTTGAAGATTTGTGGGCTCATTGTTTCTGTTTCTGACTTTGTTTGTTCATTTTATCATCTCTATCTAGTGAGATTTTGTAAAGACGATGAGATGAATTGGGTTGTTGTATGATAAATAGTTTAGATTTTTCAGATTTTTCCTGCTGTATTTGTGTAGTGTATATGGATGAGTTTGGTTTCCACCTGTTGGCAGGTTTTCACTTTATTTGACTTGGGTGTTTAATGATTCGATAGTATTCATCCTGATTGATTAAATAGGTGTGTTAAATTATAGATGTCTAATGATCCGCCAATAGGATATGACAACAGTAGCAGCAGTAGCAGTAGCAGTAGTAGTAGTAGTAGTAGTAGTAGTAGTAGTGGTGGTGGTGGTGGTGGTGGTGGTGGTAACAGTTTTGGGTTAAATTTACAGGTGACGTGATGGATGACGAGGGCGCATTGTGTAACTTTTAATTTATGACAACATTACTTATTAATAATGTCCATAGCTTTGATGACTGTATGAAGGTTGCTCATAGTAGACTGGTTGGGTTTGCTTCAAGACGCTGAATTTTTTGTGGTGTCAATCGCGAGTGATAAACATGTTTGTTAGTCAGATTGTGAACGCATTGATCTATGCTCCAGCTGAGCTCACTGGACCAGAGTTGAATGTAGTCAATAATTAGACTTCAGGTATATACTTACGGCACTGGAATGGGGATTGGGAATGGGAAGAGGATCTTCTTGCCTCCATGCAACAGAAGGGCGGCCATGATTGCATTCGAGATGGCCTTCTGCTTCTTTCCCGCCTCGACGCCGGTTTGTTGTTGGCTCATCAAAGCGAACAACAGCACGAAGCTCATCAATGTGGCGAAGGTGATTATTCTGAGTGACCTCATGATTGTTGTTGTGACTCTTTCTGGCTGCTTGATGATTTAGGCCTCGTTGTTTTATTCGTGAACAGTTGCTCGTTGGTGCATTCGATTGTATTGGATGCCAACTAACTATTGATTGTCTTCAATTTTGAGCTCTGAAAATTGCCTTTCTTTGCGACTTCAGGTGAAAACTTGCGAATGATTTGGTCCACATCCAAACGCGCGTTCAATTTATACTTGCCGTGTGACCCGTACGCGAGCAAGAGACGGCCAATGATGAACTCGTGTGATTTGGTGAGCGCCAACCTGTTGCCCTAGTGGATGCAGGCGCAAGGACGACAAAATCAACGATAACAACAACAACAGGCCACACGAGCATCGGCCAGAGGGCTAAGTAGGAGGAGGAGGTGGAGATGGAAGAGGGGACGGAAGAATATTAAAATGAATCAAGATTGAATGGATGCTGGCTAGTGGTCGGCCAGGTGGCAGCCACTTGTTCGAGCAAAGGAACGGCGCCCGCGCGCGAGAGAGCCACTGAACTTCCTGGCCAAGTTTACAGGAGGAGGAAGAAGAAGAAGAAGAAGCAAACAGACTGGCGAGAAGTGAGAGCATCTCATTGGTTCGCTTTGGAAGGTAAGAGCGCCCGTTGTTGTCGTCATGATCATCATAATCATCTCGCTCGCCCGTTGTTGTTGTTGTTATCGGCTGTGGTGTCGCCCATTGTCGTCCTGATCTGTGCCACTTTCACTTGGCCGAGACGCTTAATCATGTCCACCATCTCAGTGCTGGACAGCCGAACGGACGGACGGACGGACGGGCTGACAGAGCAAACTTGCTGCCCATTGGCCTTGCCCATCTGCTAGATTACTCGGCCGGCTGGTCAAACAAAACCTGCCTCAGCCTCTGCAAACAAGTGTTCACTTTTCAATGGCTTCAGGTGGTGCTGGTGGTGGCGGTGGTGGATGAGCATGACGACAAACATAAATTAAAGCTGCCAGACGGGCTGGCGGCCGGCGAGCGAGCCAAGAAGGAGAGCAGAACAACTGACAGACTCATACTGGAAGTAACCACAAGCCACAGGCCAGACGTACGACAACAACTACGACGCCGAGAGGAGGCTAGTTAATGAAAGTTTAAAGCCTCAAACAACAACAACAACAACAACAACAACTAGAACAAACTCACCTGGCTAGATGAGCCATGTGAGCTCCACTTTGTTGCTTGCATTGATGCAGCCAGCACCGAGTTAACGGTGCGAGTTAACGGTACGAGAGATAGTCTCGCCTTGCACTTCAAATGGACAAACAAACAAACAACAACAACTTTGCTCGCTCATTAATGTCCCTAAAGCATCGTCGGAAGTCCATTTGTCCAAGAGCGCCTCCTGAGGCCATAAACTTGTTGATATTCATGTTGTTGTTTTCAGTGTTGCCTCACATTTGTTTAAATATATACGTGTATTGACCTTCGTTTCGTTGGCCTTTACTCGCCTCATCTCTGGAGATCATCTGAAGTGATGCGGCGCCAGTAGCCACGACGACGACGACGACGACGATAATGATCGTATAATGGACGGACGGACCGAATGAAACAGCAGCACCTGCACTTCCGCCGGGCCCTAACTGTAAGTGGAATCGACTGACCAGCGGGAAGTTTGAATGCTGACTCACACAGCCAATCTGGAAGTGTCTCACGAAGCTCCGATCTGGTTGGTCGCCTATTTGCCTGGCGGGTCTGTTTGTTTGTTTGTCTGTTTACAGTGTGTTGGTCGGCTAGTTAACGAGTTGCCAGCCACTTAGAAGACAAACTCCACCAGTCCATTCTATTCAACTCTCACATAGGCCAACAAATTGTTCAGTTACAAACTACCAAAGCTAGGTAGTGAGCGATGCGTCAGTGGCGGCGGCGGCGGCGGCGGCGGCAACGGCAGCGTCGTCGTCGTCGTCGTCGGCCAGTTTGTAAAGTAGAATTAACGACAGGACCAAAGATGACCAAGTGATTTAGATCTTCCTTTAAAAGGCTCACGAGAGCTTGACAACATTTAAGGTTACTCAGATAAATACAAGAAAGAGAACAACAACAACAACAACAGCGAGGCTTTTCATTTACATCTCCCTCTCTCTCTCTCTCTCCTGTTTGGCTCTCACATCAGTGAACACAAATGCAATAAACAAGATAACAACAGTAACCAGATTGTGAAAGTGATTTGCATCTCCAGAGGGGCCAGCCTGTGGATGGTAATCAGCAGTTCGAGATGGTTGATTATCGTGGCATTGATGCCATTCAAGGTTGTTGTTGTGTTGGTAGTAATGGTTGTCGTCCTCCTCGATTGAGTGAAGCTTAATTTTTCGTCTATCACATTTATAACACACTAATTCTCGATGTGCAATTCATCTGCGGCCAGCGAAGGCAGTTAGATTCTTAAAATCACCATGATAACCCGTATCCGCTGTTAGTTGTTGTTGTTGTTGTTGTTGGTTAATAATTGAATTTCAAGTTTTAATCCAAACCAGCAGGAGGAGGAGGAGGAAGAAGAAGACGCACAACGAGTTATCTGTCAAGTAGTAGCCCCAAGATGATGATGTTCTGATGTTGGCCGGTCGCGAGTTATGTTAATGAGCTCACAGTCAGTTGTTGGCATCGTCGTGGTTGTCGTCATCGCACGCCAGCAAACCAATAACAACCATGACCACCACATGGACGACGATGAGACGACAACCTTTGTCCCTTACTAAGCCAGGTTCAGTTCACCTGTTGCTGGTCGCCTCTCGACCTGGTCGTCGACTCCAACGAGCGATCTAAGTAGGCAAACTGAAGCATAATCATTGCAGTCAGTCGGCCAGGGCCAGAGGCCAGGCCAGGCCAAACAAGTTGCACGCGAGAGATTAAAAGGAAAAAGTTGTCGTTCATTACTGAAACGCCTGACTCAACCAACTCGCCAGTGATACCTGAAAAGGAAGAAGGAGGAAGAAGGAAGAAGAAAGAAAAGAAAACACCACCACCACGCTGGCCAGAGGAAGCAAATCAATTGACTTTCTTTTTCTCTTCAGACCAGAAAAATCAACATCACCAGGCGCGACAAGTGTCACGATGTGACTTGATTTTAAATAATAATACTAATACTAATACTAATAAATGAGCGATAATCAATCTCAAGGTGTTCCAAATATACTGTAGTATATATTGGCGTCCGTATTATGTGGCTGTGTGGCTATGGAGAACATTACAGGCTAGCCCTAATTACCTTTGAGCCATTTTATTGAATATGAATTTCGCGAATGTCGGCCAACTAATCAGTGAATGCTAATGTCTAATGATGTGAATTCATTTGACTCTCATCATCTTGGCTGTTATTGGCTTGGATCGACTGGAGAATCAAATGAGGACGACTGATGACGTAAGCTTCCCCGTTAACCTAATCAGACAAACAGGTCGATAAGGTAAGAGGCCACACCGAGAACCTGTTGCACTTTTTGTCTATCACTTTCTCGCCTTAATATTCGATCGCCGATCATCATCATCATCATCATCATCAGCAACAACAACAACCCCTACATCAGGATCTCCCGCTAGAGGAAGGAAGATGACAGGCTCACCTGTTTCCTCTTAACCCACCAGAATCAATCGATAATCGTTGCGGTTGACTCATGATTAATAATTGGCAAATACACACTCGCAGTCTTTTTAGGTAAACTTATACAAAGTATTATTCCCAACCAATGAGTTTGCATACATCGACCAGAGAACACACCAATCCTTCCTCATAGTCTGAACGGACATCAGCATCTCTTGCATCGTATGATTTAAGTATTGGACGGGAATTAAGAAGGCTAGTTGCCATTATAGAAGTGCACATAGCCCTCGAAAGAGATGAGGCTCTTTGAAATAAGAAAATACGACCCATCCACGACTAATTAAACGATGCCGAGGACAACAGAGACCATAAGACATTAACATTGCTGAGTTGATTGGTGGTCGTGCTGAGTCGACCATAAGCATCTCTCTTCTCATTCGGTAACTAATTAGCTTGCATAGTCCATTATCTCTTGTGAATATCTATCAATTTTTGACGCATGTTGGACTTCTCCACCTGTCATCCTTCGAGTTGTTTAGATTGAGACGATGAATTGAACATGATGCCATCTGAATGATTTGGAACTTACTTTCAAGTTGTTGATTAGTTGAAGTCAAGTTACGACAGCAGCAACTTTGGTCGATCATTCATAAAGTATAGTCGAAAGTCTATGTGTCCGAGAGCGTCTCATAACTTGTTGATTTCGATTGTCATTTGGCTCCTCAGTGGAGATCATCAGTGATGCAAAGCCAGTAGTGGCAACGACCACGATAAGGATGAGGATGACGATAGTGATCATATGAAGGACGGACGTCACTGGCACTTCCGCTGGGCCTAACTGTAATTGGAATCACATATCCTGTAGGCAAAGTGAAATGACAAATACACATAATCTGTTTGGCAGGTCTTCTTGTTTACATACTGTTTGTTAGTTAGTTGACGAGTTGCTGGCCATCTATAAAACTAGCTGTCCCTTTCTATTCGATCCGGCCAGTATAAGAAATAATAAATTAGCAAACAAACCCTGCTTGAGGCCAATAATGTGGCTGCGAGTGTTTGGTATCAAGTGGAACCAATGACAGGACCAAAGATGATCAACAAGCTCACGTCTGAAGCCCCAGACAGCTGTTTCTCAGCGCCCTTTTATTGTAATAATCCGTGAATCCCTCCTCGTACTCTGGACCAACCTCTTTGGCTCTTCGATCGGCTTCTTTTCCAAAATAAGTGTCCAATATTGGCCTGAAAGATAAAAGAGGTAGCTGCCATAAAACCACCACCACCAACATAACATAACAATTTTCGCGACAGACCAACCTGTCTGGGACCAGAAAGCATTATCAAACCACGAGCTATGCCTGTTGCAAGAGCAAACGCACCAAATATCATTACTGACTTGATTAATGGTCTTGGTGTGTCGGCTAAGAACATCTCTCGTGCAATTGAGAATCTTTTTGCGTTTTCCGACAACAATAATGAGCTCGCATAGTCCATTCCATCCGATGAATATCTATCAATGCTCACCAGTGGCTTTGCAATATTTTGTCCAATAGTAGACTTGTCCAGCTCCTCTTGAACCTCTTTTTGAAGCTCTAAATCTTGAGGTGATCTGTAAATTTGAAAGTCTCAATGGAAAACATGCTGTCAGGTATTTCGTCTATTGAGGTGTAGTTATAGAATTTTGGCAAACCAATCAGCGAGCCGGTGTATGTTGTTGTCGATCCAAAAGTTATTGGCTCCATAGTAGAGGATATAAACCATTTGATCGGGCTTGGTTTATAATTCTCGCCTCGCATGGTTTTCTCAATGTTAGCTATAGGCTGATCGATCTTATCACCTATCTCGATATATACGCTCTTGACTAGGCTCTTGAGATGTTCAGATATTTCTTCACGATTTCCATCAGGTCGATAAGCGGCGAGGAAGTCCTCACCTGGTTGTGGAGAAAAGTGTGACTTAGATAATGGCCGCCTGCTATCGCGGTAGCGACGGTTAGCATAACCAAGGATAACCAGTTAAACTTACCATCCTGGTCAATAGTTGTAAATTTGATGGTCCATAAGTTTGTCGATGATAATACGAGATGGACAATATTGTTTGCTGTGAGTCCCAAGACATGCCGCGCGAAAAACCGCGTGCGACGGGTTGCAATGTTTTGCGGTAGGGGCGAGCGCAGACTAAAATTGCCCATAACAAACCCATGAACATTAAAGAATCCAACACGTCGCGAGAGCAATGGCTGAATTAATTGTCACCCATATTGCCCCCCCATCATATGAATTATAGATAAAATCATGCTGATAACATCACTTGGACAGAGAATAGTTGTTAGGTATGCCAGAAAACCTATATGGATGGCTACAGCTCCTTCTAAGTTGTTTAGAATTCCCGAAAACATATTCTACGACCAGGAGGAGATCCGACAGATACGAGAACTTGTTTATGCTCACAAGGCTCAGATGGCATCAATTAAATCATACATGAAACAAGAGTTTTACATCCCTGCCACTCAATCCGGAGGTATACCGGCCGAATTTTTAGAACAGGAATCTAAAAGGACGAGGAAATATATGCCGAGAATGATAGGTTAAACGCCGAGATTGCCAAACAAAAAAGAGGAATATTTTGCAAATAAAATTGAAGAACTAGAAAATCAAGTGATGGAAGAAAAGTTGTCTACAGAAGAGCAGCTTATTGAGACAGCCGAGAAGATAGATGAATATATCAAAAAGACCAAGTCAGATCCCGATAACTTTGTTACGCCCGACAATTTCGACGAGTTGTTGGACAAGGCGCTCGAAAATCCTCAATCATACGAGTTTTGTATCGATAGATCTGGTAGAATTTATGGTTTCAGCTCAAAATACATCAACAGGCCGTGAAAAGGTCGATACTCGAGTTCCACGCCGAATGAAACGTAAGATCCATTCAATAGACTAGTCCACTAATAAAATGAAACCATTTAAAGGAACATCGTCATCATCATGATTGTACACTTTATTGGTCTCTTTGTTACATTTCAGTTTCTTGCGGGCTGATTTTACCGGTTGAGTCAATGTTTATAAATGTGGTGATATCACCAAGTCGCTACCAATTGCTCAATGATTTAATCTTGAACAATCTGGATGTGAAATTTAGTAAGTCGTCCTCGTGGCACATAATAACATGAATAATAAACACGAGACACCAGCCGCCAAGTATCAGACCAAAAATCACAGACAATGGCTGTGACATGTCAGTAAATAGTGCTCAGACACGCTCAAGAAGGTGAAGACACCCAACAAACTAATGATGGTTGTTAGTGATGGTAGGCCTCTTGGACTTTGAGTATATATCCATGTTTGTCGAAATATTCGCTAATTCGTCTGAAGCTGAAGAGTATTCTTGATAACATAATAAGGCAGTTTGCTAATATAAATGATGCGCTTCCTAGGACGGCTTGCGTTAGATATATGGATATTAGAAATAGGAATGAGAATAGAATCATGAACATGTTGTATTTCTTAATTTCTGAAGTGCTCATGATTGCAAATGTGAAACATTCAGTTATACCATTAACAGCCAAGAATGGAGTGTAAAACAATTGCCATCTCATCAGGTGAAATGCCAGTGGATTGTTGAGTTTTTCTCCGCCATATATTACAATGAGAGGCACAAAGTTGTAGCCGAAAGTTAGAACAATTAAACTCAACAATAGCATAGATTTGATCAAATATATGAGATTCTCCTGAACTTTGTAGAACTTTCTAATATCAAGTGTTTCCGTTCTGCTCACAGTCTGTGAAAACAAGGTATATCCGCTATCTTCTATTGGCTTGAAGACTAACCTGGCCGCCAAACTACCGAGATTGTTGACAACATCATAGATTCCTTGTTCACTTAAACTGATGACATTGAAGAATGTCATTACATAGCGCTCGCCTTCGGTCAAAAATTGTTTCAAAAATGTTTGATACACAAAGCTCGAGCTCAATTTGAGACAAGATCTATCCAGATGTTGGTAGATGAACTTGATCTCAGTAGTATCGGTCTTCTTTGGATGCTGGATGGCTGGTAGGAATTTCTTCGGTGATAATTTGGTCTTGCCCACAAAGTCGGATGTAAGTAGATCACTGAGATGAATGAGCCAACCAGCTGGCAGGTGGCCAACTTGGTGAGAATATGCGATGATTCACCTGATTGATATCGGCCACTCTCTACCACAGTAACGAGTGCTGTCAATACACACTTGGTTGTCACACAGGTCACCTCAACCTTTGGATTATGATCGATAATTGCTTTTGCTTGTGCGTAAATGAAGCATGGTTCGGCCAGCATCTCCACGATGACAGCGACACAAATCAATAGGACAGCTGTATAATAATCATCAACTGTTGTTCCAGCAAGATCTTTGGTTGATGGCGAGTTGAGATGCCAAATGTAGGCCAACGGGAAGCTTAATACTATGGTTAATGGAAAACCAAGCCATATCGTATTAACAATCCTTTGAAACCTTTTGTTATCACTCTTGGCGACTTCGCCCAAACAAGCCCGCCTAAAGGTTCACGTGATAGGAATTGCAGTGTAGTGTATAATAATGCCAGGCGAACATTGATGATTCCAAGTAGGGCGCTTGATTGCAGATACTTTGAGAGTTATTGCTCCCAAAATGAAAGTGAAACCCTGCTAAGGAATTGAACACATATGTTGGACGCAATGGAATAACCCGCGGCCTGTAGTTGTTTATTGGTGGACATTTTGAGTCATAGGTCCAGTATTAGTGTCGCTGATGATTAGTTATCAATATGGTGATGGGTCAAGTTTAAGTATCAATAATATGAGAAATCACTACTGAGAATGAGTTGTTTTTTCGAATTGTTAAATTTATAATTTGCCTATCGGAGAGCGCATGGATTCGCTGGCGGCAAATATCAGCAGCGCAAGCACTGGTCTGCCTATATTTCTGTTTCACAGGCCGGGCGATAACAACAAAATGCACACAGAAGAATGCGTGGGTTCGCTTGAGCTGGCGCCTCCGCTCAGAGAGAAAAACACGAGTTTCGAGAAATTAAAATTACAACTTTTGCCACCCAATGGGCTCTGACCTAATATTGAACCTTATTCATTCCCAGCTTGGAATAACGGACATCACAACACCCCAAGCTTATTAAAATGGGTGTCCTGTGTAGATTTCTCATGAAATTAAGTCACGAAACGGTGACTATAGAATTGAAAAATGGTAGCATCGTGCATGGAACTATTGCTGGCGTGGATGTCTCAATGAATACACATCTCAAAACAGTCAAGATGACCCCATACAGGGGAGCCACACCAGTCCAATTGGATCAGTTGACAATCAGAGGAAACAATATCAGATATGTCATATTACCAGATGCACTCGCGCTAGATACATTGCTATTAGACGATGCCCCTAAATCGAAGGCAAAGAAACCAGAGAGACAGCAGCTCCGGCTAGAGGTGGCGGTGGCCGTGGCGGACGAGCTCGTGGAGGTAGACTAGGATCTCGAGGGGTGGCGGCGGCGGCAGTGGCCCTAGCCGAGGTGGAGGTGGAGGCCGAGGAGGAGGAGGCGGTGAAAGGAGATGAGAACTAAGCCTAATCCTCTCAGAAAAATGTATTAAAATTAATTTATTGGAATTTTAATGTTTCAATCATCACCAGACATGGGTTTGTATGAATCGCCAATGGCGCCCGCTATAAATTTGACATCGTTTTCTATTGTTTTCGTCCAGGTAGTTATGTCGCCAAGATCTTTGACAGCTTCGTTCAGTCCATTACAGGCCACCATCCATTGTTGGGCCTGTTTAGTTAATTGGCAACATTGGCTTGCAATTTTCTGGCCTCGTTATCTAATTTATGTTGATTCAAGTAGGCTTGGCTGACACCTTCGTTCAATTCTCTAACATTTTCTGATGTCAGCTTCTCCACGGCCCTTTCTGCTATCACACGCTTATTATTCGTCTCCGCCTAAGTTCCTCTTGACATCTTTGGTGCTCTTTCCACATGGGAAGAAAACATGTTTGCATTTAATTGATATCAATTTTTAATACGATAACAAAGTCCCAGGCCAACTAATAAAAAGCAGAGACCAAACTGACGCCTCCACAGTGGAGTGCATTGGGAAAACAACGCGATGGCGCGTGCGACGCCAATCCTACGATATGACAGCAACTTGGCGAATCTCTTCGGGAGAATATCCTCATTCGGTTCGCTGGCGAATGTTGGAACGTCATTTTTATTTGTATTTTATAGATTTATCTTATCAACGACGATATTGGAGATGAGAGGGACGAACAGAACTAGAATACAGTGACATTATTATGTGAATCCTGAGGATTCCATTTGTTATTAACCGCCAGGATGGGCAAGCCAAATGTTTTCTTGTATGTGCCAAATATTATTGGCTACCTAAGGATACTCTTGATGCTAGCTTCATTTCATTCTATATTGAATGATTATAAACTAGCAATGATATTATACTCTTCATCGTATGCACTAGATGCTGTCGATGGCTTAGCTGCCAGATTATTCAATCAATCAAGCTTATTTGGTAGTATGTTGGACATGCTCACTGATCGTGTCTCGACCATGTGTCTACTTATGACGTTAGGCCACTTTTATACGGATTACTTTTTTTGTTTTACAATTATTACTAGCCATTGATATAGTGAGCCATTGGTTACATTTTTTCTCATCAAGCATTCAGGAAAGACATCACACAAAAGAATCGATTCGGGGAACAAACCCACTAATGAGATTATACTATGAGAACAAGTTTATATTAACCTCAGTTTGCGCTATGGAACAAATCTTCTATTGTTCATTAGTTGTTTATCATTTCGAACACCAACTATTATCGTTCAATCTACTGTGGCCAATTATTATCAGTTTTCCTGCAATATTATTTAAAAATTGTATAAACTTACTGCAGATTTATGGGGCCTGTAAAGTGATGGCAAACTGTGACTTACAGGGTTCTATTCATAACCAATAAAGGTAATAGCTACGGATTCCCTTTATTGGTTATACTAATAGAGAGGAACAAGAGTCTCTGCGTCGTTGTTATGTGTATGTTCATCGGTGTTTCAATCTGCTAAATTTCCAATTTGCGACTACGTCCCCACCCATTGCGCCTGCTGAAGTCACATCTCATTCTCTCCTGCCCCCACCCATCCATCCATCCATCCTTCCACCTATCCATCTAGCGAGTTGATATAAGAAATCGAGTTTGCGCCAACATCTTGCGTTCGATAGAGTATACAAGCCAAGGGGATCCTATGATTGCTTGACATACTCATAATTTGCTTGAAGTGAAGATTACAAATAGTTAACGAGAAAGAAAGTAGTAGTAGGATAGAAAGAAGAAGAAGAAGAAGAAGAAGAGGTTCATTCTTAATACACAAGAGTGTAATAACCAACGAAACATTGGCAGCGCTGCTAGTGTTTCAAATGAACCAATACAAGAATACGCTCCAATTGAGCAATCACTCGCTATTCGCTATGTACAATATAAGGGCTAGAGACGAGCTCATATCCCTTATATTGAGCCTTTCTTAAACTTGCTCAGACCCCCTCCCAGAGGTTGGCTGGAAGTTTGAGCGACGGCTGAAGATATCTGGCTTGAAAAGACGACTTGACCAGATACACAGGGCACGGCCAATTTAATTTGATGCTGAATTACGACCTGGGGTCGTCGTCGTCGTCGTCGTGGTAGTCGTCATCGTGATTGTATGAGGCACCTACCGAGGCACACTATTTATCGCCTCCATGGCTCTCATCTGTTCATGTAGTTTCCTGTCTCAAATTCATACGCATCATCTGTTTCACTTTATCGTCTGCCACCTATCCGGCGTCCCCTCCGGCTTGTATGGCTTCTCCATTGCTCTCTTTCTGCTAGTCGGCTCATTTGAGGCCAGCTCACTAATTGATGTAGCTTATAATTTCCTATCTTCTTGGTCTTTTCAAGCGTCGTCGTCGTCAGTGTTGTCGTTGTTGTTGTTTACCTCCAGGAGTTCGCTCGTCCGACAGATGGGCTCTGGCTGTATTCGTCGTTATGAAATCGATCATGACGAACTGAAGCAAACTAGCAGCTACCATTGAAACCAACTCTTAGAACAACATTCTTATATTCCATCGCCGTCGCCGCCACCGCCATCATCATCAACACCATCTACTACATCTACTCCTAGTCGGTAACTGCTCTGTGCCTGCCTCTTTACCGTTCATCTGGCCGCTAATCAACAACATAAACAATTTCAATAGGTCGCATCTCTTAACTTGCATTTCGTGTGCCATCTAAGTTGTGAGTTGAAACCCAATTGATACATTAGAAATAAAAATATACAAAGAATAAAGAACAACAACAACAACAGAACCACTTGTTTATATACCTGAACAGTTAACAGTAAGTACAAGTTCAAGATGACCGAGGCTGAGCTGGCAATCGAAGAGAAGCTACGCAAGAAGCGCGAAGAACAAGAGCAAATATGGCAAGAATATTTGGAACAGCGCGAGCAACAGCGACAGAAAGAAGAAGAGGACCTGAGGCGGCTGAAGGGCGCCAGGTAAGTACAATAGTCACTCGATAATTAATCAATCAACCAGTGTCGACGGCTCGAGTGTTTCTGACTTCATTAATCAATCATGAATCCAATGAATGAAATGAAATGGATCTCGTCTCGCCCGACCTCGACAACGACATAGCAAAAGCGCAAGGCGCAACGGGCCGAACAGGGCGTCTCATGCAAGAGATGCGCCGGCTCCAGGAGGAGACCAGACAGAGGGAACTAGAGGGAGGCGTCGCAAGGAGGCGGAGGCGAAAAGGCGACGACTTGAGGATGCCGAAAAAAGAGGATGGCCATGCAGGAGGCCATCCGACGAAAGAACGAGGAGGCCAAGCGCAATTTCATCGTTCCGAGGAGGACGGCGGACGCGGCCCAATCAGGCCCCATGATTGTGGGCATGCGGGACGTCATGAAGACGAAGGAACAATTGGCCGAGGATAAGAAGATTGCCATGCAATATCGTCTGAAGCCGTTGACCATTGAGGACGGCCTGAGGACGGCACAATTGAAAAGATTGTCAGCGATCTGTGCAGGCCAATATCATTCAACTTGAGAGTGATAAATACGATCTAGAGGAGGAACAAAGACGCCAAGAGTATCATCTGAAAGAGTTGATGGAGAGACAAAAACAGATCAACAAAAACAAGGCCCTCAAGATGGGCATGGACATTGAGGATATGAGCGTGAATGTGCTTAAAGGTGAGATTGGCCAGCAAATACGAGCGCAAAGTAGACAGGAGATCCTTTAAGGAGAAGACATCTCTATTTGATGGAGGTTACGTTAATAATCTCGATCAAATTAAGGAACGACAATGGGAGAACAAGATCAACGAGTTCAAGGAGGGCCACGGCGACAAACACGTGCCCAAGTGGGATCCATCGGCACCACGCAAGGACACCTACGAGCCAGGTACAGTTATTTACGAAGAGCGACGAGGAAGACTATGATTTAGTGGAGAAATTGCGGGCTTACGTAGAGGAGGTGTTCAACATCGGCGAGACTCGCAAGCTAAACAACAACAACAATCACAGCAACAGCAGCAGCAGCAGCAACAACAACAACAGGATCTGAGAAGACGAAGCAGCCAGATGTCACAACTATCACAGTCCTCTCCGGCAAACAAGACCCCACAGCAGACAAAGCAACAAGTTGCGGCTAAAACACCACAGCACCATGTCAAGACCAACCAAAGTCAACATGACGACGAGGAATACACTGACGAGGAATACGAAGAGGAGGAGCTCACCGAGGAAGAGGTGGAAAGTAGATTGAACATCTCCACTCCGATAGATCCATCTATCTATATATATAGAGACAAATAAATAGTTGAAATTCAAGAACAAAACAACAACCATCAGCTGAAGCCAGAATCTTAAATTCAGCTCTTCCCGCAGAGACATCAGACGGCAGGTTCGATACAAGAATCCGCATTATAATAATAATAATAATGTCATAGATATAAGCAGCCGAACATGCTAATGTCCAGCATAGCTGATTAGTGCAAATCTTTGTGGATACTAACTAGCACGTGAGTGTTGATTAAAACCAATCGAACCGATGTGTTTTCGATTGTAAACTAATCACTTTGGTTGACGCCAACAAACAGTCAAGGTCTCTCTTTTCCGTTTGTTCAATGATGGGAAATAGTTTAGGGCCATCTAATCAGACACTGACAGGATGGTCATGGATCAAATTTGTGATTTGAAATATCCATCAGGTGTTTCTAATAAGTTCACAACTCATGGTGTCCAAGTTTAGCTGATACCCGGGAGATCTCTTGAAAGAATAATGAATCTATAGAAGAGATAAAGGCTGATCCTGGACATTGATCTTAAGCTGGCATTCATTTTGATACAATTGAAACATCTCGAGAGATTGACAAATGCATACTAGAATCGTCCGTCGATGAGCTCGCCTGGATGGGAGCAGAGATAATGGGGTGATTCCGCCTACCTCGCCTGCTCGCAGCTCTAGTCCATCTATCCGAATGGTCCAATCTCTAGCCAGAGACTTCCTAATTAGTTCACTTGGTTTGGACACCATCCGAATAATTCGTTCAACGACGAGCAACAGATCGATCGACCTTAGGAGGCCCATCTTATTCGATATTTATTAACTAATCGTCGACCGGTGCCGAGCGCATTTAAGGCGGACAGTCGAGTTTGAGCGTCGACTATCACCGGCGGTCAAGTAGAGGATCACCGCCACTCGCCTTGATGAGGTCACATTCATCAAAACAGCCAGTGGTTAGTGTGAGGGGGCCCGGAGTTAGCTAGCTGGCCTGCTAGATAAAGTGGTTAGAACGATAATTATGCGATCATATCTTGCACTCCAGAGGTGCAATGATTTGAATTAGTCACTTATGTGTTGGCACCTTTGCCCATACTACTGGTTGGCGTGTACATGTAAGTCCTTTAAGATGAGACTAGTGATATCAAGATGATCGCACAAAGTTACCTGATGACTCGAGCAAGCTGCTCGTTAGTTGCACCAGTGAGTACCGCCAAGGTCTACAAATGGTTTGAGTGGCTTATCAGGGATGAATATGATGATTGTGGTTGACGCAAGATAATGTTTCCTTGACATGATGCGTTCGTGGTGCCTCTGATTTGGATCTTTGTTCAAACCGATCCATTATTGTTACTATTATCAATGGCTAAATAGCCCAGCATCGTTTGCGATTTATGGTGAAATCAGTTTATCTCGAGGAGAATGCTGGAAGAAAAAATTGAGGAAGAGACGATTATTATATAGAGGAAGACAAAAAATATTTCATTATTTAATATGGTCAACTAGATCTAACTCTGGAGATCGACATCATTTAGAATCATCTTATCTAATATACCTTGAGTCAGTCACCCGCTGTGTTTATTGTATCAACAGCAACATGATTTCCGGCTAACCTCCTGAAAAAGCCTTGATTTGTTTTAGATTCGATAATGGTGATGGTGTGGTTGTTGATAGTTACGTCAGTAATGACAGTGTTCATTACAGCAAATCTTGATGAGACTCGCCGGCTTTTATTGGACACATCGTCCTTGTCCAGCGCATGTTGGCCATGATAATTTTCAATCTGAGTAGCACGTTGGCTCTCTTGTTTAGTATCAATGGTTTGATAATGTTGAGCTTGTGGGGATTGAACTTTCTTCAATGAAGGTTGTGGTGATTTTGCCAGTGGGGTTTGAGGTTTAGGTGATTCGAGAGCTTAGGCAGGCGAGAAGGTGGCGATTCAAATTCGGACAACCGAGATTGTTGTGATTGGGACCCCGGCGACTTGTGTTTCGTTACTTTAGAGCTAACTCGTTCATTGTCAGTCTTAAGATTAGTATGATTTGGGGACTGTAATTCCTGACATGGGTCTGTTTCTTGGCTTTGCTGTATCGTTTCTGGCTGTTCCTCTATCACGAGATGAGAGAGAATCTGGCGAGGATCGGCGTTGGGCGAGCTTTGACGTCCTTCTGGCATTCTTTTTCTCGAAGGCTGTCAGTAATCCAGGGTCTAGAATGTTCTCAACAGGCTCCCATGTATTATCTTTCTCCGAATAGCCCTTCCATTTGATTTTATACTGAGTTATGCCATGATGGACTCGTTTGGATATAATTTTTTCGGCAGTGTATACGTTTGAGTCGCTCATTATTTAAGAATTATGTTTTCGAATATAGGACAACATGTGATTGATCAGGTAATAGTAACAGTGATTTTATCAAATATTAATCACACCTAAAATATAAGACCTTACCAAGATTCATTACTATCTAACAATATTGAATAACTGTTTTTGTTTGCAATTGGAGATGTGTTTTCCTTTGGAGAAAACTCTCACTGGCAAAACCAGGGCCGAGCTGGCAGGATTTTGTTGACGATGTTTTGTCTGGTTTTTCTGCCGGCGGGCCGCCGCCAGCATCAACAAGCCAACCAGATGTACGACAACGAACTTGTACGACGAAAGAATGAGACGTACGATAAAACCACACAGAAGCGGCCGTGTAAAGGTTGTGTAAAGGCACAACGACAAACAATATGCGAGAAATGCTGCCTGCTTCTCTCTCTCTCTCTCCCTCTGGGTGTCAGTCAGCCCGAGCTAGGCTGGCTAGACCATCTCATCTAACAGGTCCGGCCAAAGCCTTTGTCTCTCGAGCATCCACGGAAAATTTCTCATGTTTGAAATTCTTATTTTATCTATCGAATTTAAGAGATGCATGCATGAGGAAGGACTTGAAACACGAGTTTTGGAGCAGCGAATGGAGAAAAAATAAAGAAAAAGTGCGCCGCACGTGGGGCTCGAACCCACGACCCTTAGGTTAAAGCCTAATGCTCTACCGACTGAGCTAGCGCGGCCGCCTTGTGATGCTTAGGCAAGAATAAGGTTAGTATATTCTACTGCCTTCAACTTCAATATTTTTGTCAAAATTTTTTCTTGTGTTCGGTTCGTTCGCTCGCTCGTTCAGTTGAATTTGCCTTGCATTGGCTCGTGTTGGCCATCACCTAAACAAAGTTATGGAACCGCCCAGATGATTGCTATTGTTGTGGAGACGTCTTCTCGATCGAACCAATTTTCAATCGAGCCCATCTACCAGTAGATCCTCTGGCACAGTAAATATTGTCAAATATTTGCCCTCTTCAGAACTCTGACGACAGATAAAGGATCTCAATTTAATTAGCAATTCCTGCAACGCAAATACTGGAATATTTTCTGCAGATTTTCTCTCATGCTCATGTACCACCCAGAGCTCGGCCACGAATGTTGGTGGCGGCGACGGCGATGGTGAGGTATACATCTACACCAGCCAGCTGGCAAACATGCTTCTTCATGATTATCATTATAATTATTAGTCTAATGATAATGATAATAATAATAATGCTACAGTAATAGATGTTTGTTGCCTGTCGCGCTCTTACAGAGCTGACTGCGAGTATTTCCGCTAAAGTTTCCTTCAAACAACTCGGGCAATTCAGTAAGTCTAATTTATGGCTCTACTACTACTACTACTGCTACTAGTACCACCACCCCCATGACTACTCTATTTACCGCTCGCTTTGCTGGCATTCCTCTAGTTTCTCGAGTGCTCGCTCAGACAACTTGTAGGATTGATCGGCGGCAAGATTACACAAAGCCGAGATAGGCCAGAGGAAGAGGCGCATACCAATAAGGCGTCTATCCATAGAGTTGGTTCGCTAGTTGCCTTTGCTTGGCCAAGAACCGCAGCCATTCAACAAGTCAAGCGAAGGCGGCTGCCACCCAAACAACATCAATTAGAGGCTCGATTTAGAGCTCACAAGCAACACTAGTAATATGAAGTTGTCGTACACCTGAACGAGAAGACCACATGTGGCTAAACAAACAGTTGATGATGTAGTTGTTTACCTGGCATTTCATTATGATTGCGAGTAAATCAGAGCTCTCATTCTTCTTTCCAACTTTCTCCTTCTCGCGTTTGCACCTGCATTTGACAATCAGCATAGAAATTCAACGCAAACACAAACACAAAATGCTTCTCTCAATTCATTTCAGAGACGGCCGCTACTTTTCATGCCAAATTAGTTGACTCTTCTCTAATGAAAGTACAAATGAAGACGAAAGAAAAATGAGATGATTTGAATAAAAGTAGCCCTGCAAAATAGCAATCACTTATTGAATTATCATGTGCATGGATACTATCAGCAAGAGATCATAATGAATGAAGCCAATTGGGTTGGTTGTCCGTATCTATGTTTGTTTGGTTGCTTTGGTTTGTTTACTTGTCTTGCGTCTTACTCCAAAACATTGACGAACATTGGACTAATTGGTGGCGATCGAGGCATTTGGATGAACGAGAGACCCGCGTCAATCCAACCAAATGACGATGACAACAACGACCATCACCACCACAACAATTGATTCTCGCTACCGACCGGCTTAGTGTGGCGCCAATTGATGAGTTGCTGGCGGCGCCGACAACTCTTTTGTTGTCGTGTAAATCTAAGTCAAGTCATTTAGCTTGCGGTTGAATCAAGTGAGGTCGAAGCAACAGGCAAGCAAAAATCCAGTCAAGTGCATTAGTCTCAATGTTGGCCGCAAACACTTGTTGTTGTTGTTGTATGGCTCTCCGTCCATACGACTAGTCATCTGCCGTCATTATAATCATCTTCATTGCGCCAACCGGACGGGTTGGCTCGGCAAATACTTACTGTAGTGTGTTGTGGTGATAGTCGTAGGAGTAGTAGCCGAGAAAATATACAGATAAACACACAGCAGGAGAGTCAGCAATGATAAACTCGCTTCGGGTTTATCATATCATCGATCAGGTTTGTGCCTCGCCACGAGTGATCATCTCTTTAGAGGCAGCTCCTCGTAAATTGTGGAGTGACTGCTAAATGCTATCTACAAATACATGGCGCAAATAGAATTGAAATTAATTTCGAAATGCGGCGCCGACGACGACTACAGCAACCATTCCCATTATCATCAGTCAAAATTAGATGTATCAGCTGGTGTGAGGAGCTCATCAAATGATATCTAGGCTTATCCACTGACTGTTGTCTCAAACACCAACCAAAGCAGACGACTGTTATTGGTTGCCATGATGATTGTACTGATAGTCAAAACAACAACAATAACACCCATCAATCGATATGCTTGTTTACACATTTCGACAAATATTGATTCAAAATTTATAATCATAATTAGTTCATCATATCTTCTTGTTATCTTTCTTCTTGCTCTTCTTTTTCTAAGGCCTTTAAACCTCGTCTCATGTTATTGGTCCTCCTTAGGACTCACGCATACCACCACCTTTATGTCGGGCGCCAGGTCGGTGGCGAGGCACTTGGTGAGGTAGATATGCCGGCCTTCGACATACAATAGGCGAACTTATACGAGCCGGTCTCGTTATTTGTAATACTGGACACATTAATGATCGATCCTTTGCTCTTCCTTAGATAGGGCGCCGCCGAGAATACATAAATAAGTGACTGCGTGCATATTGTTTGCTATAATCTTGTGGTATTGCTCGAACACATGCGGATCGTCGTCGCCAGAACCATTGAACTTGGCCTCCATTAAACTGGCATTATTTACAGTATTCACCAGGACATCCAGACGACCAAATGCCTCAATCGTCCTGTCGATCACCTTATGGGCAGCGTCTAACTGTGATATATCGGCCACTATCTGGAGTGGCTCTCGTTTTCTTGGCGACACTTCTTGGCATTCCCTGGCGACAGTTTCGGTTTGTTTCGAGTTGAAGTCAACCAGAGCCACTTTGAGGCCCATCGAGGCGAAGGCAACGGCAATGTTGCTGCTGCCTATCTTCGATCCACATCCTATTGAGATGATGTTAATTGGGTTTTATTTGTAAAACGTCGCCGAAACAGGATCAGGTTGAAGATCGGGTAAGTTGAAGTAGGTAGACGAGAGGTTAATTTCATTTTTTCAGATGGGTCGCGTTGGTACTAACTGTAGCTCAACCACGCAGATGTTATAGTGTGGCGGAAAATACTAATAATTTCATCACTTACCTGTTATCAAGACTGCCTGTATCTCGTCTAAATCTTTGCTAGGTGTAGACGTGGTAGTTGTGGTGGTTGTAGTTGTTGTAGTTGTTGTAGATGCTGTCGAGGCCGCTGATGTAGTGGTCTTGATTGTACTTGTTGCTGATGTTGGTGTTGTTACAGGTAGTGTTTGCTGTCTCGTTCCATATCTTGAATCATTGTTATTATTATCTTTAATTATATTTCTATATGCCTGAGCTTCGGAAGAATCGACGACATTTTGGCCTGAAATTTATTATTATTAACTCGCAAACTGGCCACCTTCTCCTGGTGTCCCCTTTCTTGTTTCCTAAGCAATAATTCACTATGCTCTTGTTCAATCTGCTCGAATAATTCCTCTTGCGAAATGCGAATCATTAAAATTATTTTACTATAAACACAACTACGATCAACTATCTGGAACAATAATAATCTTGCATGTGCGTCTGTATATATATACTAGTTATTGGATCAATTGTACACATGGATAAAATGTAGCACTTGGATTATTACTCTAATAAAAATATCAGTCCAATTATTTTACTCTCGAATGTGAACAATAATTCAAAGTTTTCTTTCTGCAATGATGTGAGATTCAGTTGTTGGGGTTTGTTAGGATTTGGTAGGTTGGTATTTCTTTGTTTGTTTGCCCGTCTGTCTATCTGTGGGTCTATCGTGGTGAGGATGAATAGAGATGGCCGAGAGATGTGAATCTAGGGAAATGGAGCCTAAATTGATATTTGCAGTAAACTTTGTATTTATATCTAATCGATGATTGATGAATAGCTAGCAAGTGAGCGAGCTCAAGCACCATAGTATCAATTCTCCCTTCTCGAGTCGTCGTCTGAAATGCCACCAATTTGCTTGTAGCCGGCAGTCTGACAAGACTCGCTAATTGATTGATATTTCTTCCGCTGTGCCAGCTTCTTTCTCTTCCTCTTCTTTTTCTCCCTCCCCCACTCCCCGCTGATTACATGGTACGAGAAGAGATCTAGAGCTAGATATTGTAGTGACAATAGTCGAGATGTTCATGATGATGATGATAATAATAACAACAACAATATATATATATATATATATTAATAACGTTTCAAATTAGGCATAGTAGTCCTGGGCCTCGCGAGGATACGACACAGTTTTGTTCTGTGTCACTTGGACAACTTCGTCTGTCCTCTTGAGATACAATAAGAAAAATCCTAGCATAGTTATATTGATCATCATCAACACAGGACAGAGCCACATAATTATGATCAATACATCAGTGGGTGTGTATTTGTATATGTCAGTCCACGAAGATGATGGACTGGCGCCAGCCCTTTCAGCACCGCCTCCGCTGTTACGCCATCGTCAACAGCCTGGAGGTGATAGGAGAACCATCTTGAGGTGGCATCGCTTCAGATGTCATGATAGTTTCTTCGGTGGTTGTTGCTGGCGCTCTAGTAGGCGGCGGTAAGTGAGGCTGCCATGCCGGCCATCCTCAGCATATCCTATCCGCTGGGTCTAGCGTGGTTGTTGTTGGTGGTGGTGTTGTAGTTGTGGTGGTAGTGGTAGATGTTGTTTTCGGCTTCTTCGGACTCGTCCTCGATCCCCTTTTGCCGCTAGATTTGGAACCAGATTTCGCCGTTATTGGTGTCGTTGGTATTGTAGTGGTTGTAGTGGTTGTAGTGGTTGTAGTGGTTGTAGTGGTTGTGGTAGTTGTTGGTAATGGGGTTGTTGTTATCCAACCGACGCGCGTTGAGGATCGTAATCCGAATCGTCGATTTCTATGGGCGTATCTTTTATTGGCAGCCTCCATTTGGGGTCCACGCCCACCACTCCGGCAGGGCTGACAATCAGAGCCAGCAGCATTAAGATCTGCATAATGGCGATGGTTTGGGTGTAAATTGACATAATTTAGAGAAATTTCATTATAATTCGTGAAGAATATCAGGGTCGGATTGAAGTGACCAATTAGATTGGACCAACGTGATGAATCGCCGAATCTTTGGAAGAGCCTGAAGATGGAGAGTTTGTTTATTGGGCGTCGCGAAATGGCGTCTACGGACTTGGGTCGAACAGACCGAACGCCAACTGTTGATCGAAATGGTCGGCGTCTGCCAGAACAAGCAGCCAGGCCAGCATCTCCTCGAGTGAGGGCGACTGATCGTCGATCGGATTGCGATAAAGATACCAATTGGCAATTGCTGACACAATTCTCGCTCACACAATTCTCGCTCACATTGTTTGGCCTTCGTCTCCGCCTCCGCCTCAGCCGGCGCGCACATCATCGCACGTGTCCAGTTGCTGGCGTCGGCCACTGGCGGAGGATATCGACGACGAGCAACAAGTAGGCGATCCGCGCCAACTCAAATCAGCGCCGGCCGACCGCAACTGCTGTATCTGTTTGCGCCAGAGAATTCGCGTCCTCTCGTCGGCTCGTCGTCGTCGTTCGGCGCCAATGCACGCGCCGACTATCGACTGACGACAGTCGGCGCCAGCCAAACCGACCACTTCGAGCGAAAGTGCGCTCAGGTCGAACGGAAAAAACTCCAACTTTGCTTCATCTCCAACTTGTTGTTGTTGTGTTTGTTGATTGCCAAACAAGAAAACCTCAAAACACCTCCACTGTTACCACAAACCAAGAACAACTCCATTAATATTATCTTCGTCGTCATCATCATCTACCTGTAACCATCGAAGCCACTATTGCCACCTGCGCCTCCCCAAAGAAACACCACTACAACAAACTACCATCGGGCATATGATTCAAGTTAGTCTTATCATATGGTGTTACGTCACAGCTGGCACTATCAAGTCGACCCCCCAATTTAACCCACCTCACCCTTCTCTCTGTCATAATGTATTGACCGCGGCTATTAGCACCAACATGTATGCCAAATGTCTTCCAATAATCAACCCTAACTCAGGTCTTGCCGGAGGCCCAAAGCCCGAGCAACGCCGCCAATCCGACGCCCAGGCCAGGCCAGGCCAAGCCGCAAGTCGATGGAGCCAAGTCAATGGTATTTACGTAACACAACAAAGAATACTCGCGGCGAGGCTGATCATCGGCTGGCTTGTTCACCCATTATTGTTATAACTCGTTTCTTGTCGTGGCTGCCAGTACGTAGAGGCGCTGCCTGCAGGCTGCCAGCTCTTCTCCCAGTACGTTCACCATCTCGGCTTGTTTCACATGGACAATGAGCAAGACGAGCAAAGCATGAAGATTATAATCAGAATTTACCATTGGCCTCTACCATATCAGACAGCAACAGCAGCCTAAATGTTAGCTAGTCTCGTTGTTGCTTCGGCCGAATTGACTGACAGGCGAGACTCAATCCAATTACGTAACAACCTGTCGTCGTTTGTTGTTGTTGTTGAGGCAAGACTTGCATTGACTTACATTATTACGTTGGATACAGACTACAAGAAAGCCTATTACATTGGTGGCAATTGTTTCAAAGACTCCAAAGAGTTGCACTATAAACTTACCACCGATAGAGGTATTTGCTCTGGTCGGCCTGTTTTGTGGTTGTTTTTGACCGCCGAAGCTTCGAGTTGGCCACCTGGCCGAGTCGCGCGCGAATCAACACACGTAGAAAGAATCTTCTCGCCTTTCTACAATTTCTCACAAGTTTTGTCCCAAAACAAATGCTGCTGGCTAGACTGGAACTAAATTGGACTGAAATCTACTTTTGCGCTCTTTTCTGATAAATTTAGATTTTGGCTAACCAAATTTACTACGAGCCGAGTCCGATGGATGACAAGTTGCCTCCGCATTCGTTGCGGTGGCCGGCGGTTGTTGTTATTTTTGGTGGCTGCAACATCCAATAATGGCCGACGACTATTGGCATTCATCTCGAGATGTTCCACTCATTGGGCTAACGAGCCAGCAACTAAATTAACTCTTACCTCACGTGAAGAATGGCCAATTCTTGCATTGCTCTCAACACTAACCACCTGGCGGCATCGACACTGTGTGTGTATGTTGCTATCTTTTCACTTTATTCTCTTTCTCTTTCTTTTTCTCTCTCTCTCTCTCTGTTTTGCACGAGTTGTTGCCAATCTGGTAGGTGGCTGTGAATGTTTCCTCTCGTTCGTGTTAAAATTAGGAGCCCAGTTCAGCAGCCGCGCGACGTCCACCTGTTGCCTCAACGGCTGATCGGCCGCCGCTTTCTACCCGGCCAGTGGTCGGGGCTAACGATCGAGTCGCATTGTTTATGTGCACTAACAACAGCGCGAAAGGCAGGCAAAAAGTGACCGACGAGGAATCAGATAAGACCACCTGCTGCTCGGCTCAACTAGCCAAAGAAGCGAAAGTTCCATTCATGACGTACGTTTGTTGTTGTTGTTGTTGTTGTTGTTGTCGTTGTTGTTGTTGTCGTCGTTGTATGATTCGATTTAAACGAAACGAAAGCGAGCTCATCATCCCACTCGATAGTGCTAATCAACGTGTCGTCGCATCGCAGGCACAGAAACAAGTTGACTCGTAAGAAACGGCCAGACTTGTGTGTGAATGCCACTGCCAGCCAGCCTGCCAACCTGTTGTCGACGCTCAGGTGAACATCCCGGCGGGTAAGACTCCTTCCGTTAGGTTGGCCTGCGCTTTCATGAGTCATCCGAGAGCAGCCAAGTAGATTCAATGTATCTCATACAACTGGCGGAACATTGAGACGAAACTTGAGGATGCCGTTAGTTGAGGCCTTCAGTTGATTCAGATTCCAAATGGAAGCAACAATAACAATGGAATGGTAGAACTGTGATTCCTCTTCTTGTTTGGTTCCATCCTCGTGCACCAAATGTTAATCAAGCCGTTCGACGGCGACTCAGGTTTTGCCCATTAAGTGGGAGGAGATCATAGAAGACAAACACACCAGCAATGAGCAGGTTTTATTCGATGTTGTCTCCCTGAACCGCCGGCTGACTGGCTGCTCCTGGCGGCGACCAGCCCAAGAGGAGGAACGAGCTAATAATCTGGCCGGCGGCGGCGGGAGGCCAAACTAGAATGAGTCATACCTGAAGGCTCAACATGTGGTGGTTTCTCTCTTGCGCCAATTCAAAGCAACCCGCTCGACGTAAAGGCTTGTCAAGCTTCGGAGGGGAGGGAGAGGGCTTCGTCGTTCAGCCTCTTTAGCTTACCACTCGGAGAACTAGAATCAGATTGGTGACCTGCATCAGGTGAATGGCTGTAGATATTTTGGAATCACAGCATCAACAGACGACAACTAAAGCAGCAACAACAGACATGCAACTGTTCAGACCAACGCGTTAGGTGTCTTCTCATCCCCACTTGTTGTTCGCCTCCTCACTGCCTACCACCACCACTAGCCAGTTGTTGCCGGCGCCTGAACCACCGCAAACAATAACAGCCAACGACAAATATCAGCAGTATTGTTGAATCAAAGCGCAGTGATATCCATTCGATTCGTCGCCCAAAAACAGAAGCCACCACTCGGCGCGCATGCTTCACTAGGCAGACGCACTCGCTCGCATCACTTAAATGATTGTCTTTGGGCGAGACAGACGGAGAGAAGAGTAGGAGATGTTCACTGAAATAGAAAGGCTTTAAACTTATCGTCTCAATTAGAATTATCATCAGGTTTTTAATTTTTAAATTTAGAATACATCACAGCACAAACAAGAATTAGCGAGAGACGCCTGCGCAGAAACGACTCTTTATTTGGCAAAGGCTTTGTTGTTGTATATTATTTGAGTTGTGGTGAAAATCATTATTATCGCCATGAGGTGACGAAGGAGGAGCAATCTAGAGAGCTAATTCTCAAGACAGACAGACAGACAGACAGACAGACAGACAGACAGACAGACAGACAGACAGAAAGAGTCTATCATCAGTATCATCGTGAACAGATAACATAAAACAACTCGACCAATTTGAAATTGGACGCCGAGCGAATGAGTAGTTTTATATATCGTCAAGAATCTAACGAATCAGATCAAGAACAACACGTAACATTCATCATATCCAAGCAAATCTAAACAAACAATATGCTCGAGTCCATCTCCGCCGGCAAGCGGCTCCACTACCTGGACAACCAGCTGAGCCATCGGCGCCAGGTGACGTTCAAGACCTGCGCCGACGTGTACGACCACTGGCGCGCCTACAAGAAATCCTATAAGAAGGCGCCCAGCGACGGAATCGAGTTCCCAAATCGACTACATCGACACGGGACTGGCTCTGGACGAGCCGAACCGGCGCAAGGCACCATCGTGTTAGCTTTACATGGAGCCCCGGCTCCTATCACGACTTCGCCCTATTGATTGGGCATTTATCTCGCCAGAACGTACGCGTTATCGCTAACTTTCCCGAGTATGTTGCAACAGTTAAAACAAAGGTATTATTTAGGCATTCGGCCGACGAAAAGGCCGCCTATCTGAGGGATTTCCTTCAGGCCATCAACGTAAACAAGATTGATCTTCTAGTCTCGCATAGTAGTGCCATATTTCCAACATTATTGATTCTATTGAATGCAAACAATGAGGCAATCAAGCGACGAAAAAGACAATCAAGCCATGATGAAAATGAATTCAGTCTCTCGGTCGCATTTGAAAGACAAACGACGAGAGGCTAAATTAGAGAACAACGAAAGAGCAAACAATTATTATTAGCAAATAATAACTCACCAATCAAAGGCAGCAACAACGACAACAGCGCGAAAAGGATGTAGTTGTATTAACTCCAACCATTCTAGCAGACAGTGGTGAATCCATAAGTACTCTAGGCGCCAGTGAGAACAATGTTGATTGTGAAAACAATGAATCCTGTCGACACGAACAATTGGCCAGACATCAACAAAACAAATCTAACGGTTTTGGTGAATTATCCTCATGCGGCCAAACAAGACGTGACGATGAAGACACTGACGAAAAGGATTGCGCCGACGATCAAACAGAAAACCCGGAATCAGTATCATTAGATGGCAATAACAACAACAATAACAGTGACATATCATCAAACAACAAGCATATCGTCAAAAGTGTTGATAGGAACCATTCGACAGTTATTTTGGATTCAAACAACAAGCGTATAACCCGAAACAACAACCATGACAATCATCATGCTAATCATTCATCCATCCAACTTGGAAACATCGACGAGTGCCACTACAAACGACATCAATACCAATCGTCGAGTCCGATTGGAGGCGACCTCCGCGCCAATGGCGCCGGCAAGGAAGCCCACCAAGAGACGCTCTGAGGTTATAGTGAAATTCGAGCAACCAATCGAAATTAAGGCCGTCGCTTTACTCAATCCGGCCGGCCATCGAATGCCCAAATCGATGAAGCCTACCTGGTTTAAGTGTGGCGCCGTAAACATTTATCAGCAAAAATTTGGCCGTTCGTTGTTTCGTAAATTCGGGCCGGCCTTTCTAACTGTCGTCGGCGTACCTGTCGAGGTGGACAACATGGACAATGTCATGCTATCTGCTACGGTTATGCGCAATAGTAAATGCCAACGAGTCAAAAAGCAATTAGAGCAATTAAGTGATTTGAAGATTCCAACTTTGTTGGTTTTTTAGTGAGAATGATAAGCTTATAGAGAAGGAGATATTTTATGAGATGACACAATTCATGAAATTAGACCCGAAAAATTTCGATGTATTCAGAAACGACGGCAACATAGAATTATCGCGTAAGTACAGTAGCCAATCAAACAAATGATAACTATATCAGACTCGAATACTAATCAACAAACTAACCAATCAACTAATTGATCGATTATCTGATCCATTTAATTGATAACAACAGAATCCATTATGGAGGATTGGATTCGGGTGATGGTGTTCAAAGCCGGCGGACATTATGCCTACTCAAATTATGCCAAAACTGTGAATGAGGCAGTCACTGAACTACTCAGAAAGGTAGTGGATCGATAGTGAGCAATAACAACCAATATGAAACAACTAGGAATCTATGTTATAGGCGCCGGAGAATTTCGCGACATGTCACGCGGAATTTCAAGCCAACTTGTTAATTTTAATTCTTGTCATATCATTGTTATTTTATTATGATTATCATCATTGTTGTCGTTATCGGATATCGACTTGATGTAGTGAAATCGGAAAGATAAACCAAAAATGTTGATACATTTGGGCAAATTTGAAGATCGCAGAAGCGAAAATTTTCAAATTTGGCGCCAAAATTTTGCATGCTTCTTGCGCGTGCAAAATGCACGAACAAGCTTTTTTCTAATGTGTCATGTCTTAATTTTCAATCGATTCAACAGAGGAACGATCAACATCTGACTACTATTCTTCTCCTTTTGTAATTATTATCTAATCATAATCATCCCATTATTATTATAAAAGATTATAGATCAATGAAAACAACCCTCCATTTAAACATCCTTCAAAGATGGAAAATAGCAACAATAACAACAGTAATAATAGTAACAATAATAACAAGAACAATAGTGATAGCGGTGATATAACTCATGGTGGTAGCACAATCTACTTACATCCTTTGTCAAATTATACATTCGGAACGAAAGATGCCCTCTTTGAGAAGGATCCTCGGTGCCTGCTAGGTTTCAAAGGATGCGCGATGAATTCGAACGCATTGGAATGAGACGGTCAGTTGAGGGAGTTTTATTAGTTCACGAGCATAGATTGCCACATGTACTTTTACTTCAATTAGGCACCACATTTTTCAAGCTACCAGGCGGCGAGCTGCATCAAGGCGAGGACGAAGTCGAGGGCCTAAAAAGGCTGATGAATGAGACGTTAGGCAAGAAGGATGGTAGCAAAGACGATTGGATTATTGGTGAAAATATAAGCAATTGGTGGAGGCCAAACTTTGAACCACCACAATACCCATACGTACCACCTCATGTAACGAAACCCAAGGAACACAAGAAACTATTTCTCATAACATTGCCAGAAAATGCACTCTTCGCCGTACCTAAAATTACAAGCTGGTGGCAGCACCACTGTTCGAGCTTTATGACAATGCACAAGGTTACGGACCAATCATATCAAGCCTACCGCAAGCCATGAGTCGATTCAATCCAAGCTTATATGAATTGACTCATGGCTTATACAACATATATATGTCTATCGGCAAGCCCACTACAAGAAACAAATAAAAGGAAATTCTTGATCAGAGCTCTACCGCCATTATGGAATCTAATTAGTTGTCGATTGGTTGCACTAGGACCTACACATCATGTTCAGCAGATGGACACAGATTGACATTAAACAATTCATTAACGAAAATAGAAATTAATTTATTTAATCAATGAACATCGGCCGCCGCAGCCGGCATCCACATCTACAGGCAAAACTGCATACTTGTTCACTGTCCGAGCTGATCAGGCGTTTCGCTTGCGGTCTCTATCGTCGTATTTAGATGACTGACGATAGGGTGATCGTCTTCTGTCTCTATATCGGCTCTCTGACCAGCGAGGTTTCCATATTCTCTCGAGTCCTTTCGCCTCGATGCCGCAGAGGATGATGACACGCCATATCTATGATCGTCTTTCGAATCTGGCGAGGGTGTACGAAACTTGAATGTTCCCCTACCTCTCATGATCCTGCCCGATTTGGATATGACAGGTTGATTGGCGACTTTCATTTGGCTTCTGAGTCCATTATTATGGGTATTGTTGGTATCAGGCGTTGCTGTTTCTACCGTCGGATTAGAATCGCCCGCCGCACTTATTGCTGGTTCGTCAGGTATGTCCTCGAACTGGCTCAGATCTACTTCAATCGGTCCTATTGGATCATCTTGTTCGGGTGTCAAACTTCGATCCTCGTGTTTAGACTTCGCTGGAACTCTCAGTAAGAATCTATTTACTGGAACTTCGGGTATTTCGTCAAGATTAACTGTACACTTGTAATGTGGATTGACGAACGTGTCGTCGCTATTTTTGTTGTCTTTTTTGGATGCATTGACACTTGCTTTGAAATCTTCTATCCTCCTTGGCGTTGGAGCTAACCTTCTATTGGTCTTTCTGCGCTTTCTGTGGCGTCTCCGTGAACTCGAACTACTGGCGGAATCTTCGGAATCTGAAGATGTTACAGTAACCCTTTTACGTCTTTTATTGATACTAGTGCTTGAATCGGTACGACTCGAAATACTAGAACCAGAGCTAGCCCTCCAGGCTAGCCACTACCACTCCTACTGGAGACTGTATGACTACTGCAACGAGATAGGCGTCGTCGCCTGAACCGGGGCGAGCGTTTCAGATCAGATCTGTTGGATGAAACGCAGCTAGAGGATGATCCGATGATGATGATGATGATCTAGATGATCTGGATGACGAGGTTGAGGCGGAGGCTGAAGATGAACAGGAGCCCGTGCGAGATCGTGAGCTGATCGACGGACTTTTAGATCCTAATTCGCCGCTACTCTGACTAGATGAGTGAAGTTTTCGCTTTCTACCTTTGTCTTGATCAACCTGGAGCTCTGGCAGTAGTCGTTCATTTGTAAGTTGGCCACAATCCTTGATCAAAATTGGCTTGATTGGACGTGAGTTCTTGTCCACTTCTTGGCGTTCCATCTTTATTAATGTATCTAGTCCAGAGACGACCCGACCGAACACAACATGCTTACCGTCCAAATGTGGAGCCTCATTGGTTGTAATGAAAAACTGCGATCCATTTGTATTTGAGCCTCGATTGGCCATCGACAGAAGATAAGGTTCATCATGGGCGAGCTCAAGGTTTTCGTCCGGAAAGCATCCACCATAGATAGATTCTCCACCCTTGCCGGTGCCATATTCAATATCTCCTCCCTGGATCATAAAATTTCGAACAAGCCTATGAAGGGGGTATTCTTGTAATGCAAAGGTTTGCCCGTCTTCTCTCCTGAGCCTTTTCACCCGAACAAAGGCATCTAAAATTTTCGCATGTTTTTGGACATTTGTCTTGGAATAATTTGAATACAATCCTACCGCAATCCTGGCCGCCAATAGTAATGTCAAAATAGCACTTGACCTCGTTCATGGCTTTGATATCGTTAAATTAAATTAATTTATCTCCTCAATATGGTTTAGGTTATTCGAAAGACATATCGTAGATGCAGACCAAATATTTATGGAGTTTTGAAAATAATAAAACATTTTCATTGGTCAGCTGTGGCGGTAAAATCGCACGTTTTTCATGTTTTGAATGACTTTTCTGCACTCATCAGAGAACTAACGTCAACAGTATTGCCGTAGCAGTACAATAATGTCCACAATGTTTATGGGATTAATTAATTACATGTACCTTCTGTAAGAAAGCATCTTTGATTGTCTTAGCTCCTCTGTCACAGTAGGATGAGATTTCAATGGACAATCCGTTCAATTTGTCGCGTAAGGAGCGGCCAGGATGATGATCAGCCATTGATACGCGCACTCAGCCAGCATCATCCAACATCATCCATGTAATCAATTCAATTGTCTTTGTTAGTGGGACTGCTCTTCGAAGATGATTCATCGTAGCTACCAACATATTGCATGTGTCGCTAAAAATACAGGTCACTCCTCAATCGAGGCGGCCCTGTCGATCCACCTCCAGATCTCCTGCATGTCTGTTGTTTGTTTTCTCACAAATCTGATGATCTTGCATTTGTAGTACATTTGCAGGTAGCTGACCTTAAGTAACATGAGTTTACCTTCATTTCTGGTCACTTAACGCAAGTCGATGATTGCGTCCTAACCATACGTCGACCATCAACTTGTTCATTCTAACCGATTCAACTAACGTCAATACAAATCATCCACAACAACAACAACAACATCTATCACTGAATATAATCTCCATCCATTAATTTGAACATCAAGAACCATGGTGCAAGTAGTTCATCCTTTAGTCTGTTTGATCGTCTTGGCGATATTCCATCTGGGTGTAGCAGATACAAAACTCCTGGAGCCATCCTGCGGAAAGTCCATTTATTCATTTGTGCCACTCAACAACTTCATTGACTCTATTCAGCCGATAGTTTATGGATCCCAATTGGCCAAACCGAACGAGTTCCCCTTCCATGTTGGCGTCTATTGGCAAGAGCCACTACATCTGTGAGGGCGTCCTCATGAACAGCTTGCGAATCTTGACCTCCACAGAGTGCACCATCGAGGCGGCCAGCGGTAAAGGTAAGTATCGTAAGCGTAATTCATGAATGAATCATATCGACTTAAGTCATCTCGCTAGTCAACTAATCAATTCCACTGATAATTATCGTCATCTCAAACAGACATAAGCCAGAGGAGATGAGCGTTAGGGTGGGCGACCTCGACAGGTCTCGTCGAGTGGACGGCGAGAAGAGGCTACCACTTTGGGGCTTCGAACGACACCCGACAGCCAAATTGGCCATGTTGATACTGGACGCACCCATTCAGGAGTATATCAAACTGCTACCTGGCTCGGTGAACTCCATCTGCTTGCCGAGGGCGCCGCACCAAACAGTGCCATCATCAGATGAGCTGTTGATCACCAGCTGGGGTGCCGATTGTCACCACTCAGAAGCGCTCGGATTGGCTCAAGAAGTCGAGTGTCTCTCTGAAGAGATGCACCCAACCAAAGGATGGAGTCATTTGTTCGGCCCAAGAGGAGGGTGGCCCTTGCAGCGGAGATACGGGCGGTCCCTTGTTCAGGTACGTCCGGAGGGGTCAATGAGGTTCGCCCAACTTGTTGGGATCATCATGAAGCCGACCTGCAGCAGCAGCAGCAGTAGCAACCAGCCATGTGACGCCCAATACGTCGGCATATCCAAGTATCTCGACTGGATCGAGACAACAACTCCACACAACAAAGACACTTCATCAGCCATTAGTTGAGCCATTGCGGAGATTTAGAACACTAGTTTCATCAGTAGTTTAGTCCGCGAAGAAACAAATAAAGAGGAATTCTTTGATCTAAACTCTAGCGCCGTTTATTATCGAAACTAATCAGTTGTCGATTGGTTTCACTGGGCCTACACATCATTGGAAGTATTTTAGGGGCTGCTTTGCGTCGAGGTCTGTTTTGATTGAAGTGAGCTCGTTCTCGCCATCGAACGAGTTGTAGATACGCAAGTGGACGTACGACTTCTTGCCACTCTTCTCCATCACCAGCGCCTATGATTGTCGTTTTTAAATAATCTAAAATTAGTCTACTTGCATTGAATACCCTTTTTAGTCATTATTATGAAACTACTTGACTCACCTTAACAAAATAGTTGATTCCAGCAACAACTTGGGCCCTGTAGCTGACAGGTGTGATGGACAAGAATTCTCTCGGATATTTGCCAAGCAACTGGCGTTTGACTGAAGATACGACACTTTTCACGTGCTCGTCGGCCGCCCTCTCATCCTCGAGGCCGCCGGGAATCATCGATTGGGCGACAGTGGCCACCTAATCCATAATCCATTGGGTTTACAGTAAAATTGATATTAGAATTGAATTGCGAAAGATAGATTGGCTTATGGTTAGCTCGATGCTTATACTTACAAAAGCGAAGATCACCAACATGAAGAATAATTCTTTTCTGGACATTTTCTCGGACTTTAGTTGTTTAGTGTTGTTGGAGATGAATTTAAATGACTTCTATGTATTATGATTTTGGTAATTCTGGTAAGTAGTGCAGGTTGAATATGAATGAAACCAACCAATACATAGCAACATTTGAAAAATAACAAATTGTCACCTGTCTAGTCGATGGCTTCGATTATTATCAACAGACATCTACTGTCGATAGCCTTGTTTATTGACGCCACATGGCGAGCTATCAGTAGGTGATCGATGAGCCGAGGATTGCACCATCAACAACAACAACAACTACAGAATACGTTATTAATTTAGATGCACCTATCCAGTAGTCAAGTTCGTTGTCGCCTAAGTCGTTGTGACATTGTTGTACTTACTGTTGTTGTTGCTGTTCGCAGCCAACATAATCAGTGGGAGGTAGACGATCGCCAACACCAAAATTTAATTGAAATTTGTTTAACAATCAGATTCTCATCTTCAATCGCTATGGAATTTTCATAGACACAGTCTAACATTGAACAATTCATTAACAACAATAGAAATTAATTTATTTATCTAAATGTTTTCTGACAAACTGCAGGACGTCGTTCATCTCAGGCCCGGAAGAGGAATGACCCAGTCCTCGTAGACCTTGAATTGATACCTTTGCTTGTCTAAGAATGTGGACATTGCCCTCTCTGACATGATCCCCATTGAATGGGCACTCACAAAGTCCGCGTCGCCATGACATTGCCCAGAACATCTAAGGTCTTGTTGTTAGGGCTGATTATGCCTGGCACCTTGTGATGCAATGGAAGCCAACAGGATAGGGCAACCACGCCGGCCAGCTTCTTTGGATAGGTGAATGCCGAATATAATGCAAGAGCACCGCCTTGGCTAAAGCCGCCAAGCATAATTTTATTATGTGGAACGCCCAGTTTCTCTTGGTCGGCAATCAATTTGAGTGTATCCTCTTGGAAGCCGCCTCGATTCCCTCCTCGTCCTCTGGGTCGTTCGGATTCAAGCTCCTAAGATCAAACCAAGAGTTCATTCGCATTCCTAAGTTGAGCGTCACCGCCATAGTTGGCCTAAATACACGATAATATGATAGTTAATTAGTTGATAATTGATGGATGCTTCATATATTTAAATGATCGCCCTTTGAACTTACGCAGTGGGACAAATACATCTCACGTTTGACGGCAACATACTGGCCAACTCGTGTTGCCACGAAGAGCCCTGGTCGCCTAGACCATGAAGAAATATCAACTGTGTCCAGAGTGGTTGTATTTAAATGCAGTTGTGGTTTGGTGGTTCAAGAATTAAGGGTTAGGTTAATTGAAGATCAGTAGATAGATGGTTAATTAGTGGTCGACGGCGATGTATATCGACGACCAATTGCCGGCTTCCTGGCCGTTCGCTGAATACTTACAACAGAATTGACAGAGACCTGCCTGATGAGCTGGACATGTTTCCTGTGGATTGTCGGCTAATAAGTGATGATAAATTATCTCTAATTGAGTTGATAGTCTTTGGTATGCTATAGTTGAAAGAGAAACATAATACACTAGAGGTGAGATTTTTTAACAAATGTTTTAAATGTTTATGTTTTATGTTGTTGTTGTTCCTCGTGAAGAGGAATTCGAGGAAAAAATCAGAGGAATTTGCAAATTCGGCGAAACCAACACCATGAAAATTTTCAGCGACAGTGGCGCCACCTGACGTCTCAGATAAGGCCTAATTTGGGCTCAGAACTCGTCTGCTTCGTGGGCCTTTCTGCAGGTGTGTCACATTTGATTGATGTTAATTGGGTTCAATTTTCAGTTGGGCCTGTTTTCCTCATTCGGCGGGTTTCATCTAATTTGATTGTAGGACTGGAGATCGATAGCAATATATATAGCATCTAGTGGCTCTAACAAATGTTTAGCTTGGTTTTACCGGCAACTCATTTGGGCTGAAATTGCGAGCTTTATATCTGAGACAATCCCATTGGTTGGCTATTGAGACAAGATATAGGATGGAATCGAGGCAACTTGGTCACTTGTTGATTTCAAACAATGGATTTTACGTCCGGTAACAAAGTAGGAGTGGTCGGCAGCCCTGAGGCGCAACAAAGGTTTGGGACAAGTCCAATATGTTGGGTCGGAATTACTGGCGCCAACGTACGTCTGCCCAATGCCGTCTACGTTAGCTTTGGCCTGGCCCGGCTGATCTGCTTATCCTCAAATGGATGCGAGATTACTCGTCTGCCTGTGTCTCGATGTGTATGTGTAGTTGTTGTTGTTGTCGGAATGGACTCGTCGTCAATTGCAGTGTTCTCGTCGGGGAGCATCCGACCAGTAAGCCTGTGCTATGCAATTGATCTGCTTAAGTAAAACTAAATCGAAATGGGCGCAAAATGGGCTGCCTGGCCGCTCGGAATACCACGGAGGTGTTAGTTGAAATTGAACATACTGAGCCACTGGAATTGCCAGTTAAATGTTTCGCCGTGGCCGTCGTCGTCATCGTTGTTGTTGTTGTTGTTGTTGTTGTTGTTGTCGTTGTCGTTGTAGTAGTTGTATTTGGCCTGCAATTGCTCGGCCGACTCGTTTCATTAGAGGCCAGCCGTTAAGAAGGGCCGATTTCCTGGAGTCCTTGTAGTGGAGGCTTGCAATTGCTCAATCAATAGGAGAGACGAGCACAACAACAAGAAGCCCGCCTCGACCTGCCTCGTCGGCCTCGTTCAATTGGACACTTGAACTCAGTCGGCCATAACAAAGTCAGGCATGCAAGCCGGCCAAGGCAAACTACAGCAACGGCCGACGGATTGTCTCTTCAATCTGAAGCGAAGGTGTCGCTCCCACTTTGCACGCGACTTCGGCTATGGTCGCCTCTATCTAGCGACCTCGAGGGCTGCGGGGTGCGAACGACGATCATAACAACAATGAGACGTGAGCGAGCAGCCGACAAAGGGGAGATTGTAGCATACCACTGATGGAAAAGTGGCAATGACAACAACAATTACAACAGCGATTACACTGCTGTACTCGTCGAGGGTCTCACCTGGCGGGCGCGTGGGGGCGGCCAGCTGTAGTGTGTAATCATTGGAATTGATAATGGAGTTGATTGGACTGGAGGCGGGCGGGCTGTCTCGTCGGGTGAATTAATTTCAATACCCATGTTCGAGTTGTTGTTGTTGATTTTGTGGTGTTGGTTGGGCTAAGGTGCGGGTGGGCGCCAAATAAAGAGCCGCCGTCTGGTTGTTTCATTCTTCTCCAACTTGATGATAACAACGACGACAACAACAACAATCGGGCAGTCCTTTTTTCGTTCCACTCGCGCGATAGTAAACAATAATTTATATTGCAAGTCTCGTTCCCTGCCGGCGCTGTCCAATTGAGGCCCATCAAACGTGCAGCTTCTCGATCATTTCAGGCCGGCCAATGTGGTGCGCTAGTGGTGGTGGTCGTCGGCCACTGACAGGCCCAAAGTGGCCTCTCGTCGGCCGGCTGATTGTGTGTCCGGCCACTTTGAAGGGTAATGATCGCCGGCTTGGGAGGGGCGCCCAACTCGCACTCCGGACAGAGCAAATACTGACTGGCCGCTGGTGGAGCCCCTGTCAGGTGGCTGTCGTATCAACGGCAAGCAAAATGAACTCGGCCGGCCGGGATTGGCGCTGAAATTGGCTCGACTGGACGAGCAAAGGTAAGGCGAGCCGAGCCGAGTGGAGAGCACAAACAGAGAGCACTTCGGCCCTTTCTATTTATGGGCCAGTCGCCTCTTTGCGCTTCCTCCCTTTTTTTACGTGCCTCGAATGGTAATATGGACGGCCAGGAGGAGGAGGAGCAACGCCCACCAAATGAGGCTTCTTGTCTTTCTGTTTGGCCCCACAGAGAGACGAGCTCCTCTTTGCTGGCTCTTTCTTTTGCTCCCTCGCCGCGCTGGCCTCGGGCGGAAACCAACACCACAAACAAGTGGCCGGCGCCGAGAAGGAGGAGAAACAGAGACCAATTAAGGTGAGCTTTCAAGACAAGCCACGGCCGCCCAATGATAATAGTCGAGTACCTGAAAATACAAAGCCAAATTGGCGAGTATACTCAATAAACACGAGCGCCAAACGAAATGATTGGAGGCCGGGGAGAAGATGAAATGTTTCAACTGGCTGGCAAACACCTGGCGCCAACTGCAAAATCAATACATACACTATTGGGACCACTTGTTTGGCTTCCCAAATGAACGCAACAACACACAAACTGGCTGGCCGAGCCATGTTGGCCCCCCTTCTTCCCTGCCTCCTACATTTACACATAACATTATTAAAGTTCACTTTGGGATTTGCCGCCGACTCTTCCATTTCCAGTGAATATTTGGCCCGATGTTTGGCGCCATCGTCGCCGCCGCCAACATCCACATCGCTAGGCAGAACTGCAAACTTGTTCACTTTCCGAGCTGATCAGGCGTTTCGCTTGCGGCCGCCCCCGACGTCGGCCTGTTTGTTTGCTCTCCTCTGGCCAAAGTTCAGCTGGTCGTGGTCGTCGTCGGCCAAGCTGAACTCGGACTGACTCGTTTAGAGAGATTTAAATTGTTTCCCTCGGCCTACACGCACGGCGGCCATGGCTGTCGTCATTGGGCCGTCGAGCTGCGAGTTAAATAAATGAAATTATTGGCTAGTTTGATTTGTTTGGGTCGGACGACGAGGACGACTGTGGAATTTGCTTGCTCGGCCGACTGAATGTTGTGAGAATGAGAATGAGTCGACACGAGCTTGAGAGAGCTCACGAGAAAGAGACGACGAAAAAGATTTCACGTTCGATTCATTTGCTTGCGCGTGTCGAAGCGCGCCGAGACTGGAGTTTATGGCCGGTGCACGTCGTCGCGCACGGCCGAGCTGGCGGGCCAGCTCGTTGGCGCGCGCGCACACCTCCACAGTCGGCCCCAATGAATGCGGGTGTGGCGGCACTGGCGGCGCTCGAGCTGACCGCCGAGCTGGCTGTTTGCACGCGCGCGCGCACCTCCACAGTCGGCCTGTTTGCCACAGCCGGCCCAAATTAAAGTCTCGCCTCGCCACCGCCGCCAGTAGTTCGCGCCGGTTTGGTGTCGCCAAATTGCACATCGACCGGCCGCCAGACGAGGACGAGGAGGAGGCCATGAGAGACGAGAGACAGATAGCAAAACAAAACGAGTTGCCGGGACGAGCGGATTTTGACGTCCAACTGAGCGTAGAGGATTTCCGGCAAGACCACCACTCAAGTAAGGCGCCCACCAATCGATAGATGAGTGGAGGGAGTGGAGTGGAGTGGGTGAGTGGGGGAGAGAGTGAGAGAGAAGAGGCCGAGCTGAGCTGAGAGAAGCAAGAACTCGAGGCGAGATAATTCTTGTTTCATTGGCTCCCATTAGAAGCTGGCCTCTCCATTGGCTGGCCGCCGCCGCCACTGACAGAGTTGCAGCTCCTACGACTGGACGAGAACGAGACACTAATTTATAGGCGCACTTGATATCTAAGCAAAGATTAGGCGGGCCTGATTGTCATCTCTTCGAGGCGGCCCATTTAAAGCGGTCGCTATCAAGAAGTAGAATCACATTAATGACATGACCACCACCACCGGCGGCAGCCTCCAGAGCCGGCGCTGGATTTCTCTCCCATTTCAACTGAGGATTTGTAATTAATAGTGCGAGACTTGTCAGGGAAGCCACGAAGAGAAGAAGAAGACGATGAAGACGACCACGAGCACGGAGAAGATGCCTGGTGAGACGAAGAACAGAATAATAGGCCTTTGGGGAGGCGGCAAAATGGACAAGCCAGCATGAATCGATGAGGCGAAACAGCCACCACCACCACAGTCAGCCAGCAACAACAACAACAACAACAACAACAACAACAACAACAACAGCAACAGCAAACAAATAAGGGAAAGAAGAAGAAGAAGAGAAAACACTCGTTCGACTCGATATTCGATGGTAAGTGACATTGAAACAATTGAAAGACTTGCCGGCCACGCCAAGAAGGAGGCAGAGGAAACCTGAGAGCTCCGAGTGGGTTTGGGTGACGCCGCCGGCCAATTCACCTGACCAGCATGGAATTGGCTTGCAGCGAATTGTGTGTCTGCTGGTGGTCCATTTGTATTTGGTGGCCGCCGCCCCACTGCTGGTGATAGAGTCGAACAAGTGACATGAGTTCACCTCCATTACTGTGTGTTGTTGTTGTTGTTGTTGTCGTCATCGTTTAGTTGCTTCATTGGCGACTTTGCTTGGCCGAGTCCACAGGCGGCCGGCCGATGGGCATGCAAATTTATTCCGCCGACCTGCTTTGGGCGGCCCAACTGTGACTAAGAGATATTAGGCCTCACATGCGGCCTTATTATTATTGTTGTTGTTGGCGTGCGAGTCTCGTCGTCGAGGCCACCGCCGCCGCCGAGTGCAGGAGATGGCAAATGTGTATAACTTAATTTACGTCTTTGTCGGAGGAGGCGGCGGCGGCGGCGCTGGTTGGGCGACATTAAAGTTGAAGTCGGAGGGCCAAAAGTGAATTAAAGTGGACGGGAGGAGGCAGCTGGAGTTTGGCGACGCCGACTGACTTTGGCCAGACAGAGAAATAGACAGACCGAAGCTGACGAGAGACGTTCACCTGCGGGAGTCTAATCGAATTTTTGCCTTATGAACCGACCGCCCGGCCGACCAAACGAGGGTTTGTCTGTGTCTTGTTGGGCCCGCAAACAGTGGCCGACTGGCGAGCGACCAGAGCCCATGGCGTGCGGATGCACTCGGACGGACGGCCGGTCGGACGGCTGGACGGACGATTGGACGATAATGCCAATGCCGGCTCGTCTTCCAGGAAGCAAAACAGGCTAATCTCGTTCATTATGGGCGCCACCAGTCCGCCAAACGACTTAAGCTTGTTTTCACCTCTCCAGTCTGG
Source organism: Oxytropis ochrocephala (assembly GCA_020916435.1). Taxonomy (NCBI): domain Eukaryota; kingdom Viridiplantae; phylum Streptophyta; class Magnoliopsida; order Fabales; family Fabaceae; genus Oxytropis; species Oxytropis ochrocephala. Next base: position 258,241 of record JAJHUT010000164.1, read on the forward strand.
CCGGCCAGTTGTTGTTATCGTTCTAGAATTCGACAGAAACAACTGCAACAACAATCCGCTGGACGACTGTCGCTGGCGGCCCACTCCGATTGGCCGGCTGAGTTCATTTAAACTTGGTTTGTGTCGTCCAGCATCGGAGCTTGTTGTTGGTGCAATCAAATCAACTGGAGCTAAGTTGCATTGAACAAATGCCATCCGAATGAGAGGAGAAGTGCCAGATTTTCAAGCGCAAACAAGAGCCAGAGGAATGGCCATTTCCAGCCCATCTAATTGCGAACAGTCGTCGGCAATTATGCGAGCCGACGAGTGGGCTGCTCGCTAATTTGAATAATAAATCACTCGCCAATTCCAATGGCCGAGTCCCATCGCACAAGTGGCCCTCTCTAAGGGCTGACGCCAATTCATCATCGAATTTAAATAATATAACAGACCAGAAGAGGAGCCAGCGGGCATTCGGCGTGATGGTAATTTACACAGCCGGCCTGGAAGTGGTTGTCGTGTGGGGCGGCGGCGAGGGCGCCAGTCCGTAGGCCACCCTCGAAACTCATTACTGGCGCCCTCCGAGAGCTCAATCAAGAAGCGCAATCGGGCGCCATTTCAATTCCCAGCGCGTTTTTTCCGCTTTTAAAGCGACGGCGGCCGCTGTCACAGCCACAGCCGCCGTCGGGGCTGTCTATGTCAATCTGTTACCTAATGATAAATTTGCCACTCCACTGGCTCGCCGCTCGACTGGCGGCCGGGCTGGCTGATAGGATGGACGCCCGACAGACACTGACAGATGCGGCCGAGGTGCGAGATGTGGCGGGCGATAGAGGCGGCCGGAAGTGGCCTCCCAATGAATGGGCCGGCAATTGAAACCAACAGGGGTGGCGGCGCCGGTGTAGGCGACGTGAGCCTCGGCCTTTCGGGTCCGCTTGAACGGCCACGACAAGGCCAGGCCAGTCGGTGGTTGTCGTGGGCCCCGAGTTTGTTTGCTCTGCTGGCCGCCTCCGCCTCCGCCGCCAGCAAAGTGATCGATGGCCGCCGGAAGTGAAAAAATGCCGCCCGAGATGGGCACCGGAGCGACAGTTCGCCCAGAAGGAGGAGGGAGGAGAGTTCCAGATGTCGGCGCGACTTTAGTTCAGTTTAGTTTAATCCAGTTTGTTGTTGTCGCCGTCTTCGTGCGAGTGGTGGCAAGTCGCGCCTTTGTCGATTGTTAGTCGAAATGCAGCTGCGCCCACCAATTGATTAGCCGGCCGACTGTTTGCTCCAAATGAGTCCCACTATCGTCAACAACAACACCGACGACGACACAACAACAACAACAACAAATTAAGATAACACACGAGACGAGTTGTGTTGTTATCATGTTCGAGCTCAATGGCAGTGGTCCTCGTGGGCGTCCGGGCGAAATTGTGCGCCCTCAGCTGCCAATCAGAGCGGACGGACGCGCGGCCCACCACCTGACAACTGGCCAGCCTCAGTCTCAGTCTCGAGCTCGGGGCCGCCACTGGCCGCGGCCGGCCGAAACAGACAAGGCAATAGCGCCAGGCGCGTGGCATAAGCAACGGCAACCACCTGACGGCGAACCGTTCCAGTTCGCTTGGGCCAATGGGATGGCGCCAGTCGAGCGTTAAGTTCGGCGGCCACTAAAATTGGATGGAGACTGAGATTCAGAAAAGGAGGATGCATCGATCCCAAGCTCGACCAAATCAACTCCGAGCTGTTACTTGCAGTTGCCACTTCGTCCATTGCTCGTCACTCGTCTCCGGCCATACATAGGTGCGGTCTCTAGCGCCGCCCACCAAAGCACTGTAATGTTCTCGTCGTCCAGGCCGGCAGCCAGCAGCGAGCAAGTCAAGTGAATGCAGTCGGTCGGCCGTCGGCGACATCAAATAGAGTTCAACACCCTCTCACCTGGCGAGCCGAGATTTACGGCTCAACTCGAATGGGGCTCGGATCGAACCCGTCCGGACCAGCCCGACATATAAGACACAAACACAAACACAAAGACGAACAGACAGACAGAGAGCAAGCTTTAGTTGCTCGGAGGATCCATTACGACCATTGATTGCAATCTAACTGGCCAGGCCGGATTCAATCAATCAAAACGGACACCACGACAGGACTGGCGACGGGCGCCTTTGGTCGCTCCGTCGCCCTCCTCGCGTATCCATCCGTCCACTTGCTGAGTGTCGTTTAATTTGATTAAATTGTAGCTTCCTCATCGCCAGGTTGGCGAGGGGCCATTGAATGGCAATCAATCAAATTTGTTATCCACTCATCTCTTCTGCTCGTCCGCGGCCTGGTCGCGAAGTTGCTTCTCGTCATCAATCCATCCATCCATCCATCCATCCACCGAGCGACCATCCATTTAATCTGCTCGTCTTGGGGGCGGGCGCATGCGCCGGCCGAATGTCCCGTCTTGTCTGGTCCAAAGCCGACCGCCGAACGCAGAAGATCAAGTGAGGGCCGCCGCCAGTCCGCGAATCGCGATAAGCACCAAAGCGACTTGAGGGGACAGACAGACAGACAGACAGACTTACTGGCTGGCTGACTGACTGACTGACTGACTGCGCGAGGCTGTGGAGGCCGATGATGAGAGCTAACCAAGCAACAATGGTGGCTCGTTCCAGTTAACTGTATTTAATGAGCGCGCAAGTTTAGTTGGTCGCAAGAGAGGGAAGAGCAAGAAGAGCCGCCATAGTCGCCACCGCCGCCGCCAAATAGACCTCAACAGACGACCGACTCCGGCCAGGCGCCACTTGAGGGCGCAAATTAATTCCATCTCACTCGAGCCGGACGCCCGCCAGATGATGGACACTCCTGTGGTGCGAGTCGATTAAACAAATTGCAGTGCAGTCCACAAAAAGAAGAAGAAGAAGAAGAACATCAGCATTAACATCAACATCAACAAACGAGAAAACGAGAAGATGCACGCGCCCCAGTCAGTTTAATTGTTGGACTTAATTAAGGCGAGCAAAGCAATGATTGTGGTTGTTTATGCTTATGGGTATCAGGTATGCATCATCTGGCGCGGGCCCAGTCAGCCAGACGACAGAGGCGAGCTGAGGAGGTCGCGAACGACGCTAGCGGCCACTAGAAGAGAGAGAGAAGGCCAGAAAACAAAGGCCTCCCAAGAGGAAGCCATTCGCGTCAGTTGTCGTTGCTTCACTTGGCTTCTTCTCTCCTCCATTCTTGTCTTCGAGTTCAGACGTTCACACCTAAGCCAGCCAGTGAGAACTAAACAAACACCTGAGAGTGAACGAGAGACGAATTTGTCAAACGGAAGCCAAGCCATTCCAGTCTAGTCCAGTCCAGTGATCCGAGAAAAGGCCAATGCCTACAGTTCTATCAGTTTTAAGTTTTATCTGAGAGTCAAACTATCATCGAGACGAGAGATAGTTTGAAGAGCACAGAAGCCAAGTCGAGTCATGTCTTTCAACCAGTTTGCGGGCTACGTTTACGAGTCAACAAGTAGTGGGGCCGCCAGTAGGCTCTATGCAGGTCGACAGAGGCGGCGCCGCGGCGACCAGAAGAGCAGCAAGTCGGCGTCGGTCAGGGCCGGCGTAGGAATGCCGACCATCAACTCGGTCGGCCGCCTCCTCAGAGCGCCTTCTATGGCCACCAACATGGAGCCCACAGTCCGGGCGCAGGTAAGTTGCACGGGCACCTGGACGAGAGTGGCTAGCTGATTAGCGCGGGCCTTGGGCGTCGCACGCCGACCACCACCGGCGGAAACTGGAAACGGAAGTGGCGGTGGCGGAGTCCCCAAGTGAGCGATCGATGGGTGGCGGCTGAATCTCTCGTGACGTCCAAAGGGCGCGCTTACAGGAAGCCAGTATTAATGTCAAGCAGGTGGGCCTCTCCCAGAGGGGCCCAACTACGACGTGAAATGGATTTCACTTTAGTCGCCACCGCGGCCGCCGAAAGTGAAATTTAGAGGGCAAACTGTTTGTGTGGTTCTATTCTTTCTGTAGTCCCACCTGCTAACCAACTCGGCCACCCATTCAGAGCGGTTCTCTCTCTTTCTCTTGGGGCGAATCCGATGTGAGCTCAACTGCTGCCTATATTCTCCATTCTATTCTATTCCATTCGGGCCCCGTGAAGAGCCACAAACACACAAACAACTCTGAGAGCCAATTTTCAGTCATTGGACGGTTTATGTGCCAGTGAATGATCGATGTGGCCATCAGATCGGACGGACCGCCCTCTATGTCGCCGGCGGGCGCACAAACAAGTTTATTGCATTATTGCTATTTACACGAAACGACACTAGAAGAGACGGGCCGAGGGGAGGAGAATCTACATCAATTTAAATTGTTTCACTATTTGTCGCCGCGGCTGAGCCCTCAGCTCGTGCCAGATCTCGTCGGCCAGCACCAAATGGCCGACCACGTGTCGCGCGGCGGCTGCTGCTGCTGGTGGTGGTGGCGCCCAAACAACCTGCCAGTCTGCTCGAGGCGGCCGACGCTCTCGGGCTCGCTGTGGAGCTGACGGCCGGCGGCCAGCCCCCACTGTCCTGTTGCTGTTTGCCGCCAGCTGTCTGGCCGGCCGCCCCCGACACGGCTCCTGCTGGCCGATGTCTGCCTCGTTTGGGCGCCTGCCCGTTGCGCATCACCAGAGCCACCAGGAAACTCGGCTGCTCGACACTCACATTCACCAGATCGAAGGTGATCGCCTCCTGGCTGTCCCACTCAGGCCTCTTGGCCGTCGCCGCCGACTGTTTCGCTTGAGCACGCGCTCATTGATCAGCATCATGAAGCGCACCAGATAACAGGTGTCCGACTGGAGGCGGAGACGCTTCACGAGCTGCTTGTCGGCGTTGGGCAGCTGGTCGAGCTCGAGGCTGGCCTTGTGGGCGTTGAAGATCCAACCGATTCGAGGTGGGCAGGTAGGGTGAGGCCGAGCAGGAGGCGGGCGCGCACCTCCTCGGCCAGCTGGCACTCGCAGGAGGCGCCACCAGGTAGTTGAGCCAGTGCGAGACCAGCATCGAGCGACAGTAGTTCTGCTCGATCAGCTGCTGGCAGTGCTGCTGCCAGTCCCTCGTCCGACTGCACCTGCCGACAGTCCAGCCGCGACTCACCACACTTGTTGAGGTCATCAATCGTCAGCTGACCCGTCGACGACGACCTGTTGGCCGCCGCCAGCCGACTGACATCCAGCGAAGCCATTCCTCCTCCTCCCCTCTGAAACCCATCTGCCCTCCCCTCCTCCTCCTCCTCCTCCTCCTCCTCAGCCTCCTCGGCCGAGATTTGCTGCTCTATGAGGGCGCCCAGTGGCGAGCCCGTGCTGGCCGTCACCAGATTGGCCAGGCAGGTTGTTGAGAGATCAGGTCGGCCTGGGCCTGGGGGCGGGGCGTGCGTGCATCGCCCAGGTTGTCGCCGGTCTCGCTCCGGATCAGCTGTCGGAGAGGGCAGCTTCAGTTTCCACCAGACACGTCTCGTTCGTACTTGCACTGGCTGTAGACGCGCAGCCTCAGGTGGCCGCCGTCCAGCGTCGACTTGCTCAGGATTGGGCTCCCACGAAGACACTGTCGAATTGGATGAGATCGATGATGTTCGTGAGGTGGTTGCTCTCGAATGAGTTCCTGGCCGCCTGCTGACGGCCATTCAGGTCGAAAGTTCATGGCCAGTTGCTGTTGCTGCTCGATCTGCTTTGGGGACGCTCTGGAAGACGACGATGGACTTGGCCGTCGGCATTTGGCGTCGTGTTTCCAGTTGGTGGTTATTGGGCGTTGCCTGATGTTGTTGTTGTTGTTGGTGCTGGTGCTCCATCGATCTGGCCTCGAGCGAGGGTCACTGCTGAGGTCCGAGTCGAGCTGCTCGGCCGGCGGATGGAATCTGATGGGACAAACAGGTGGCTGCTCCATGGCCGCGGCCGGCAACGTGGATCCGAAGTCGATCGTGTTGCTGTCGCTAGGTGCAGCTTGGCGGCCGAGCCACTGCTTGATTGTACTCTGTCCACCACCAGCCGATGACGTGACTGGCGCGCATAGGGCCGCTGCCGTAGTGGCCGTGGCCGAGGACGATGTTAATTGGACGGCGTTGGCGGCCGTCTGCTGGATGGCCTTGAGGGGGTTCCGGAGGAGGCCTCTGGCGCCGAGGCCTTCGAGCAGAGGATCTCGCACTGGACGTAGATGGAGCTGCTCGAGGAGAGCTTTCGAGCAGGCGCGCTCGTTGAGCCAACTGGAGGAGAGCAGATTCTCGATATCACAAATACTCACCAACAGTTGGCACATCTTTCCGTCCCTACTCTTCTTATTAGTTTTGTTCGGCTCTTTCAAGGTGTTGCCCGCGTGAAGTGGCTAAAGTTTAATTGGTTGTGTTTCTTTGAGCTAATTGGGGCTCGTCCTTGACGTAACTGAACGAGGCCACGTTCATGTGCAGCACTCGGCTTGTGATGGAGCTCAGCGGCGACAGCGACGTCCACCACGACTCGGACCTTTGTTTTCTTCTCGCCGCTCGCTTCTGGCCGGTGGTTGCTCGTCCATCCTTCGTGGGCTCGCCTTCTGCCGTCGGCTGATTGTTGTCCGTCGTCGAAGAGCTCGAGTTGCTTGTCAGGAGCTGGAAGTCGGCGGTCTGTCTGGTGGTGGCCTCCGACTTGGGCGTCTCTTCTGGCCCGACGCCCGTCGGCTCGTTCGCAGATGGCCGACGACGAGGCCGAGCGAGTGGCCGATCCGGCCAGGTTAATGAGCGAATCGAAGAGCTGAGGAATACCCAATTGCCGGGTGAGCGAAAGCGAGGACGACCTGCGCCCTTCGGCCTGGCTGTTGTTGTTAGTTGTCTTGTTCGTCCCGTCCACCAGTCCGGTGTGGTGGTGGGCCGCCTGGCCGGAGCTCAGCCTCGCCCTGGCCACTAGCATCGGCCGGATCCAGCAGACACACCCACAGGCGCATCATCACAGGCGGCTGAGGCGGCGCCGACCTCGTCTGGTCGCTAATTGAAATGCAGACGTGGCCCTTCTCTGTGGTGGCCAGCATTGGCGCCAGTGTGGCCGCCGTGTAGCACCCTCGTCTTTGGGTTGATGAAAGTAGTCGCCCAGGTCGAGCTCGGGCGGCTGGTGGCAGCCCAAGCCGGCCAGCGACTGCAGCCGGCTGGGCTCCTCGCGGCCTCGTAGGCAGGCGTGTGGCCCGCATAGCTGGACAACGTCGACGACTTGTTGTTGTCGCCGTCGCATGCCCAGGCCGCCACTTGGCCATAATAAGCATTGGTCTGGTAATGTTGCTGTAGTTGGCGGTGGTGGCGGCGGCGCCGCTTCTGATCGTTGCGCTCGAGCAGCCACTGGTTGAGCGGGCAGATGGCCGAGGCAAGGCAAATCGAGAGGACCGACGCGAAGAGAAACAACCCGAAGGCCGCCAGCAAATGTGAAACTTTTCCTCTTCGCTCAATTGAACGAAACCATAATCATCATACACTAATAGATTCGAGCTCCTATCAATCCTACTATCGCAATTTTCTAGCAAATGAATGACTATTGATATTGAATATCCTTGTCTTGTGGTGGTGATGATGCTGCTCGTCTTGTTGTTGGCTCGATTCAAATCTCTTGGTCATGATCACAGTGATTAATCAACATTGGCTTCTGTTGTAATCTATTCTTTGTAGCCGTCGTCTTCGTCGTCTTGTACTTCTTATCCGTTGCTATTATTGAGATCTACTTTCAGGAGGGCGCGTTAGTGGCCTCTACGTGCAATATTTAATTAGTGCTTTATGTTGAATGTTGCTGGTCGGCCCGAAGACTGACATGGACTGCGACAACCACAGGCAGTTTGCTTCTGTCGTCCGATGTATTGCAATTCCGTTCGGCTTCCAATCGACTCGCGCAATGGACACTAATATTGATTGTTGTGGTTGTGTTTAATTAGAATAAACAATGGAGTTATTTGCATAAATTGCCCTTCTGAGTGTCACCTTAATTGGGATAATGTTTGTTATGTTGGCGTGGCTGTGGCTGTGGTTGCTGTTGGCACAGACACAGGCAGAGGCCCCTGCCATTAGAGGCTCGAGCGCAGGTAAGGCCCACCAGGAGAGGATGATGACGACGATGTTGATAATGGAGCCCATTATTTATGGCTGTCGAACGGCAAAGGTGACTGACGACGATGACGACGACGACGATGAGGAACAAGAACAACAAGAGCACTTTGAGTCACCTGGGATGTTTTCTGTTGCTGGATCGCCTTTGCTAGTATCATGTCGTCGCCGTCTGTCATTTAACGAACAAACACACACAGAAAGAGAGTAAAGTCAACCTCATCTGTCTGTTGGCTGCAAAGTGGTGGCACTTCCTCGATGCTCGTCCGCGGCGAATATAAATAAACCTGAGCACCCACCTGCGGAGTGGATCTGTCAATCGGCCAGCCAGCATTGAAGTGCCTGCATTGTAGCAGCAGCGCTCAGTTCAGTAAACTTTGGTTGTTACATAACTAAAAATACTTTAAGGCCTCCTGTTGTTGACTTCGCGGTCCACCCCGGCGGCGCCCCAAGCGGCCGAGTGGGCCAATTTCGGCTTCAGCTGGCCCGTCTCGGATGATGAGGGAAGCCTTCGGGTGATGTCCGCAGGCACAAATCAACGGAATGAGAGCGCAATTTCTCCAGTTCGTCTCCTCTCGGCAGACTCGCCTCGAGGCTCTTCCATGCAAATGGTATCAACTCGCCTCCAGTGGCCAATTGATTGCTGTTTGCCGACACTCGCTGAGGTCCATTTAATTTCTTGCCACTCCATTGCGATGAAGCATCACATTCGAGTTGGAAGCAAATTTAATATAGTGCGCTGGCTGGCGCCCAAAGTCAGCCCAAACTCGCTTGAGGCCTTCCGGCCGACCGAGAGAAAGAGAGACTGAGACAGAGACAGAGAATGCACTTGTTTTGTTGCCGCGCTGGAGCAGAAAGCGCCAAGAAGAGCAGTCTAATGATGGAAGTCACTTAAAATTTAAAGTGGGCGCCATAATTCCCTACTTCTGCTCCTCCTCATGGCTTAAATGGCCACTTGGCCACTCTCCTCGTCCAAATATTCTCGTCAAGAGTGGCCTTTGACTGCTCAGCTCGCCCTGCCCAGAGACACAATAATTGAAGTCTAATTTCGAGTTCGCGTCTCGCTGCTTCGGGTGATTTATGATTAGCTGGCTCAGCCTTCCAATTGTGCCACCTCAGTTTGGCTCAAGTTTTTCATTCACGGCTGGCCTAGTCTCGGGCCGCCTCTTCATTCAGAACAGACACCATTTAATCAGCTCAACAGGTTCGGATGGCTGCCCATTAAGGCGACCACTTAGCTGTGTAATAATCGACTGGCCGCCGTCGGTGAGATGATGCATACTCTCGAGGCCAGTCAGTCTGAGTGAGGCCAGTGAATGAGCCGTCGCGCACTATATTACACTGGCCTAATGATTGCCGCTTGATTAATGCAAACCTTCTGATCCGCATCATTGCCGACGACGGAGGTGAGTAAATAATGTTGCCAGTTCCAAAGTGATCGGCTGCACTTCTGATGGCCTTCGTAATCGTAATCGTAATTATCGTGGTGGTGGTGGTCGTCCATTTAGAAGACGCCAAGCGGAGGCTCGCCGTGGGTGTGTTTCAATTAAACTGCGATGACGACTCAAGCAAAACTGGCCGCCAGAGTCGAGTCGAGTTAAATAAATAAAACAACGCCGGCACTGGTCGACTACGTGCCAGAGTCAAATTACTCGTCCGAGTCAAGTCGAGTCGAGGAGCCCAAATTAAAGCCCCAAACCAGTGGGACTGCTCTTACGTAACATTTTCGGACTCGCTCATTTCCTTTGCCTCCCCAGTGGCGGTGGCTGTGGTGGCGTTGCTTGTCGTCTCCTCTCTTTCCGGGCAGGATGAATAAAATTATTTGGCGCATGTTTGGGCTGCTCGTGGCGTCGACCACTCAAGCGGAAACGATGATTATTAGCGGGAGCCGAGACGGAGACGCCGACAGAGGCTGAGGCTGAGGCGGACAATTTCCAATTTGGCCCCTTCGTTGGGTTCAGCTGCCCGCCCGCCAGTCGGAAGCTGAACGCAACGGCGTCTATTCATTTGCGGCCCCTCTTATACAGCGGCGACGGCCCCCTGCAAGTGGTCGTCCATCTGTCCGCTCTGGGCGTGGCCCGCCAGGTGCACAACACACGCAAACCAATCAGACGGATGGACGCACCTGCACGGGTGGAGCAATCAAACGGACGCGCCTGTTCGTGTTGGCCAATCGGCGGGGCGGTGGTAGGCGAGTCCGTTCAGTACGTGTCTGAGGTGGTTCCATCGGCCGTTGCGCGCTTGACAACTCGAGCCCAGCCGGCTGGCAGGCGATTCATTTCGCTTTGGCGCCCAACTTTAATTCAGTTTCCGCTTTGCTTGGCCCAACTGGCGCGTGCTGGCCGGCTGGGCCTGCCAACCATTCAGCCAGCGTCAGGAGGCGGCGCGCATATGGCCGTTCGCGCACTCTTTTTGCTGTCTCCTCTTTTTGTTTCCTCCTCCTCCTCCTCCTCCTCCCCTCAGCCTCCTCAGCCTTTTCCCGCTCCGTCGACTCGTCCAATGGGCGGGCGCGTGAAATCTCATCAAAACTGTGGCCGGTCGAGGGCGCAGTTGACACGACGACGATGATTAAGGCCAGTCGGCGGTGAATGCGCCAACTCAGCGTTTAATCGTCCGCTCCGACTGGCAAACCTGGCTGGGATTTGTAAATTGGAAGGCCAGAGGAGGACTGAAAAGCTGCGCGTCCATTGTTTTTCCCGGTCGCCTGCAGCCGCGAGAGACTTGTGAAGAGGGGCGGCCTCGTTCGCCAAGACACCACAAGTCCATGTGGAGGCCTACTGGTACGGCTCATGTCAGAGTTCCAGAGGGCTGAAAGCGAGAACGAAACAGAGAATTCAATTCAAGTTTGCTCACTCCAGTCATTTGCGTGAAGTCGTCCGTCTGGCTGGTTGAATGTGTTGGAGCCAATTCCTGACAGCAAACAGGGACAACAGTTGCAGTCGGCTAGATGAGTTGTGGCTGAGCCTGCATTGGAGCAGTTTTCGAGTTCAATTTAGACTCCACTGAATTGGATTTGGATGCCATCAAAGAGAGAAGAGGCCACAAGAAGAGAAGACTAGAACGAGACGACGACGACGATGAGAAGAAGAGAACCTCTCAAGTGAAAGGGAGTTTAATGCGTTTTTCAAGTGTTCCCAGAAGATGAGCTGAGCAGAAACCAAAAACAACAAATAATATGACTAATAACAATGGGCGAAACGAGCTATGTAAATTCAACAGACATCTTTTGAAGTGTAAACAAGAAACAAAGTGGATTGGTACTTTCATCCCCATGAGGGCCTGCGTCTTGTACTGTGTTCAGAGACGTTCTCCACTAGCCCTCCTTTGCCAGAGATCAGTTAACAACAACTACAGAGGTGAACTCCTGCAAAATATTTCATTGCTCAAGAAGTTTATCATATCATTTGAAAAAGAATTCAGTTTGCTGGAAGTATATCAGTTCCAACTTCACTAATATCTATAAATAAGTTCATACAAGACAATCAAAATGCACATGCTTATAATGTCAAATCAGGAACATACGACTTTCTATCGTGAGTTTTCCATCATGCGACTTTTGTTGGGAACGAGATCATTGGCTTATTTATCCCATTCAAAGACCAAATAAGATGATTGACTAAAAACTAATTATCACTTACACATCCATTTATTCAACAACCTAACCATTTAATGAATAGCGGGAATTTGGACAGAGTTCGACACTCCAGACGGTGAGATTCAAGCCGGAATCGCTGGACACTCTCGTGAAGTTGACCAAATTCAACAAGCGCGAACTGAAGCTCATGTACAGAGGATTCAAGCAGAAGTAAGTTCAGGTAGCTTACAAGCAGTCATTTGAACATGTGAACACATTAATTAACCACCTGATGGGGTGAACATCCGAACTTGTTTCAGCTGTGTCCATCTGGCGTAGTGAAGAGGACAAATTCAAGCTTATTTATGCTCAATTCTTTCCTCGAGGCGCCGAAACAAATGGATATGCCCGCTTCGTGTTCAATACCTTCGATGTTCAAAGGAAACAAGAGATAACATTCACGGATTTCGTCATTGGCCTGTCGGTTCTCACGAGGGCACAGTGGACGAACAACTCAGGTGGATATTCACATTGTACGATATAAATGGCGATGGAATAATAACACGCGACGAGTTGAATAAGATATTCAATTCTATCCACGACCTGATGGGCAGATTTGCACTGACTTCAAGCCAACAGGCGGCGGCCGCCTCCGACCTCAGACAAACCACAAACAACTTCCATTCCCATCAGCATCAGCAACAACAGCCAAGTACCAGCACCAACAATAGACAACAACAATCAAGCAACCACAATCAGGCAATGTGACAGCAACCACAACAACAACATTGAGTAATAACCAACAGCACCAGCAGCAACAACAACAACTAACCAGTGAAGGCAAGCTGAGAATTTATTCAGGAGAATTTGAGTCTCAATAATGATGGAATGATAACATTGGACGAATTCCTGGAAGCTTGTCATAAGGTAAGTGGTCATTCTCATTATTTGCGTCCATCATCTTCTGCTCTCATTAATAATTAACTAGAGATCCAAGACTACTAACACACCTGAGTTCTACTATACAATTAAACAGGACGAAAACATAATTAAATCCATCTCGGTTTTCAATACAATCCTTTGATGACCACCCAGTTGACAATGTCAACCGTATTTGTTACTAACCTTGAAGACTTAGTTCAATCAATCAATAAACTAGTCAACTATTTATCAATGTCTTCATGTCAAGTCAATCCTAGACTCAAAATCATGGCCGATAATCAAATACAAACCTGCAACTCATTCTGTTCATCCAAAATGAGATTAAAAATTACATCAATTAAATGCACACACCTTTGTTTCACTAGAATCTTTGTGTTGTTATCATGTACAATTTGTGAAATGCAACAGGAGATTTTATTTAGACACATACATTCAACCCATATCTGGGAGAGATAAGATGATGTACAATTGATAGGTGGATTTCATTCATCATCTTGATGAATAATCACTCATCCTGGGATTATTATCATCATATTACATTGTTTTTGTTTGGATTTGTGTATTTGTGATGATTTCTTTACGAACAGGTTTCACTTGAAATACTGCAAAAATTGTTTTATCGACATATTGCGGCTTCAATTAATGATTCTGACGGACGAAAGGAAGGTTTCTTCCCTTAATTTCGTCTTTTAGTTCTCTTCTCGCGTTTTTAATCAACCATTTGAGGAACTCTCTTATATTCAGATTGACCTCCTACTGATAAACGGTGACGAAGTTCTTGGTTGATAAATAATTGTGATATAATCGCGAATTGTTTCACATTGCACTTGAGGTCTCGGCTCCATCAAGTAGTGGTAGAAGTAGTTGTTGCTGTTATTTCCAGTTGATTGTTTTTCTTGTTCCTCATTTATGATGATTTTTTCTTGATTGTTTGATTATCGTTTCAGTGATTAATTACAAGTGTTGTTGTTTCATAGTATCGGCCAGCGATATCTAATCCAATCCTGATTGAACCGGAGTCATTTCATTTAATTTCATTTGATTCGTTTTGGTTTTACTCTTTGTTTTATTTTCTTTTCTTTTCTTTATCTTATGTTGTCACTAAGATGCTTTTCATTTAGGGCAAATTTTATATTGAATATCCCATAATTAAGAATCAACAATTGTTCAATCTTCAAATGGATTCTTCGACATAAATTTCTTGGCATTGAATTGGTTAAAATTATCATTATTTGATGGTATTGTTTGTTGTCATTTGCTCCTATTGTTGTTGTTGTTAAAGGCACCGCTGTCGTTGTTGTTGCTGTTGTTGATAATGTTGGCATCGCTGTCAGGATTGAAGTATTGGAGAGTAAATTGTTCACCTGCATTGGGCCCATTAGTTAGAACTAGATTGTTGGGTGATTGTTTGCCAGGGATCTGAGCGACCATGGATCATTCTGTGGCTCTTGGAATATGTGATGGAACCAAAGAATTAATGGCAGGCATGGTGAGATTTGGGAAGCTACTGGTGCCGGTGCCGGTGCCGGTGCCCGGCGTTGCTTCGGAGGCGCGGAATAGATAAACCTAATAGATCATCCATGATACTTTTACTTGGTCCTGGGTTGGAGTAGTATCGACCATGGATGAGGTAGTGGCATTTTGGGTCCCGCTAGTATTTGATGTAGATGGTCCAGAAAATTCATCTAGTAAACTAGTGCCATTGTTTGCTGATTTCTTGCTAACATCTAATGCTAATTTCAATCTAAGTTCGTCGTTTTCCTAGTTTTTTTCTCTTGTTGTTCTGCCTCCTCTTTACTGAGAGCAAGTGCCAACTTCAATTGATTCTCTTCTTCTGATGCCGTTTGTGGCCTAGCTGAGTCTAGGTCAGAGTTCAAAGCAGCTGCCTCTTGGCCCAAATGAGCCGCCGTTCCAGACGACGACGAGCCACTATCATTCTGGTAATTAAGATAACTATTACCATTGTTGTTGTTGTTGGTATTGTTTGAACTAATATTTGTTGTATCACCACTTCCACTGCTACCACTGCTGCTCATCATCAGACCAAGGCTACTTTTTCCCACCGATGACATTGATTCAGCCAGACGTGCTTTGGCTTTCAATGCCCTCGAACGCTCAGCCTTGAGCTTCTCCGAGTCCTTCAATAAAGCTACCAACTTCTTGGACTTTTCCCATATGTTCATACCATAATCTTTATTCTCTTCCATATACTGAAAATCTTTGAGCGTTTGTATGGCAAATATATTCTCTATACATTGTTGGGCCACCTTCTCTGTCCCAGTTTTGATCAAATATTCTAGAACAACTAATGCCCTTGTAAACATGACGCCAGTTTTTGCCGTGATCATTTAATCTCTTCCAAATCATTTGCATAATCTCAGAGAATGCAACAACATTGTAAGGTTAGGTCGGCAATCTCGGCCATGATGGTCGACGAAGGCCCCAGGGATCGTTGGATGTGGCCTCGCGAACTTTGACCTGTGCATCTGAGTACTTTTAACAATATTTTTGGCGTTTCTTTTAAGTCCATTGACATTGATCATTTTGTTGGCTATCTTTCGAGGATGGCGGTGATGATAATCCTTATTGATATGATGATTAATAACAATGCTGATAATGATGAGATGTTTGATGATGTGATGATCAATATGATTGGGTAAGTGAAAGAGTGTCAGAGAGTTAACATTTGGATACAATTGATGTGGAATATAGCAATATCGACCAAATTTACTATGATGTATTGGTTGAATCAATATATTTGATTTTTATCAAATGCAATTGATGATATAATAGGTTAGTGATAATAATGATAGTTTGTCTCTACATAATCGATTGTTGATATCATTCCGACAATCCGATGGTTCAATGCCTATTAGATGTATTCAGACCAGTCGAAGATGGTCAATACTAATGTCTTTAATAGTGATAATGATGTTTAAAATTCATCTTATTAAAAGTCATAATAATAAGGATGAAGATGATGATGACGGTGGTGGTGGTGATGATGGTGATGGTGATGATGATAGCAATAATGAGATTTGGCCGTTTTTTGGCAGGCCAAAGTTGAGTGAGTTCAAGTGTATTGAGCAGACAAACACTAACCCACTGGCTTGCACACAAAACGGCCAGAGGTCGCACACAGAATCGTCGTCGACGAAGACGACGAGCGGCAGCAGCAGCCGCAGTAAGAGGCAGTTCGGTTGGACACATAAAAGAACAGTGTCTGACGGCGGGCACATTTTGGGCCAAAACATGCACAGAGATTGGCCTAAACAAGGCCGGCCCAAACACATCGCACTGTGTCAAAATCTCATTTGACGGCGGCCCGGCGCTCATTTGACGCGAAGCAGCGACGGCATTGGCATTGGATTCGGAATCGGCCTGGCGAGCCTAACCAAACTTTCGGCCTTGTTAGTGCTATTTTTTGTCACAAAACAGTGTTAGTTTCGATTCTTCTCATCAATTCGATTCGTCTTCGTCTTCTTCTTCTTCTTCATTCTCATTGTGGTGGTTGTCGTTCTCATTGCGTCCATTGGCTGCGTGTCTCTGCGGCCGCCGCCGCAGCCGCCTTCGTTCCGTCAGACACGCAGCACTTGGCTGCCGTTGTTGTTGTTCTCGTTGCTGGTGCGGCGGCCGGGCCAAATTCGATTCGACAAGAAAATAGGCCCATTCCTTATTCATTATTCACATTATATTATATCTCATCCTCGGTGGCTCACCACCTGCATTGACTCACCTGATACAAAAACGATTATTCATTGAAGGGAGGGCAACAAACGACATTTGCCAAAACCAAAAGATCAATGGTAATCTCGTTCGCACTTGTGTGTCAAATTAAAGTACAACAACAACAACAATTATTATAATCAAGATGATGATGATGATGACAACAACCACCATTGTATAAGCTGCGTGTGATCATTACATTTGTTGTAGAAACAGCAACAACAAAACGTCGTCGACAACGACTGCGACAATTACAACCAACACCATTCGGGGCACAGATGAACAACATCAAAACACGCTGAACATTGATACAAACAGTTCATACAAACTCGATAGTCTTGTTGAGTAAGGAAAATAGAATCCACTCCATTGAGAACTTGGGATAGGCATTCAATTAAACACGAAGAAGCTTTGTACGTGAAGAGAGAATCGGAAAAAACAAAAAGCGCTCACAAGCTAGTGACAGAAGTGGCATCCATCACATCATATCCCTCAGTCTCCTTCCCCCACCTGACCATCTATTTCTCATTAGCACTTCAAACTATTGACTTTCTCACATCTCCCAATTGTAGATTCCTAGCAAGTCAATCATCTTATTCAGCCCATTCATTAACCATACTACTGTAAACACAACAGCTACGCAAATCTACCTCAGCTACTGTGCAACACTAAGCTTTAACACAATACGACGACAAAACCGATCCTCTCTAACAAGATCATTTTGTCAACATCAGCTCACCACATGGAGGACGACGATTCAACAGTCGTTCCCATATCGTCGCTTCTTCGCCTCTAATTCAATATATTGGCCTCAATCTATCAATTGCTTTATATTAACTGCGTTCAACCAAGCAAGCAATCAAGTATTCTCATCATCGTTATCGATTAGTTTCGAGAAAAGAACAAAATATCCTCCTAATCAGCGCCCATCATATCAACTCCTCTCCTATTTGTCAAGATTCATCAACATTGTGACAATCGAATAGCATTATTATTATCATTATTATTGTCGCCATTGAGGATATTCTAATTGACATACATGCACGAACTCGTTTATCATTATTGCCAAAAACTCAATTTTTCGAGATTTACCTAGAAACTCGAACATCATTGAGATAGAAGATTTTAAACTACTATCCATCGATTTTCATAATAATCGTTAACTAAGACGCAGCAACAACAAAAGTAACAATATGTCTAACTTTCTGGGTTAGAACTTTGTTTTACACTTATTATGGTCTTCCCTATTTGGCCTGCTGATATGGATTGGCCCTATAGCATTGATATGTATTGTTCTTGTTATTCAAGTCAAATGCTTTCAAGAGATTATTGCAATTGGATACTCAGTCTACCGAGTGCATGGACTAAAATGGTTTAGATCCTTGTCGTGGTACTTCCTATTAGCCAGTAACTATTTTATATTCGGTGAATCATTATTTGACTATTTCTTATTGGGATACCATAGATTTATATCATTTGCATTATATATAGTTGGCTTTGTATGGTTCGTACTAAGTCTAGAGAAGCGATATTATATGAGACAATTCTCACTATTTGCATGGACTCATATAACACTCCTCATATTTGTTACTCAGTCGTATTTAAACATTCAGAACCTGTTCGAAGGACTCATCTGGTTTATTGTTCCAGTTTCAATGATTATTTGTAACGATGTTATGGCATATGTATTTGGAATAATATGCGGCCGAACTCCGTTGATCAAATTATCGCCAAGAAAAACCTGGGAGGGGTTTATCGGTGGTGGTTGTGCAACTATAATACTTGGTACAATTCTATCATATTTTATGTGTCAGTTTAAATATTTCATTTGTCCTGTAGATTACTCAGAAAGGATTACACCTTCAAACTATTGATTGCAAGCCATCATCATTATTCGTTTTGACTGAATACAAAGTGATACCAGAGAATTGGCTCTATGCCATTGAGCTATTCTATTTCATCAAATTACCAACAACAGTGCATCTATATCCATTTGTCTTACATTCACTGGCATTATCTTTATTCAGTTCTATATTAGGCCCATTTGGTGGTTTCTTTGCAAGTGGTTTTAAACGAGCATTTAAGGTAAAAGACTTTAGTGACACAATACCAGGACATGGCGGCATTGTAGATAGATTTGACTGCCAATTTCTCATGGCAACCTTTACAAATGTTTATATATCAACATTCATAAGAGCACCAAGTCATACAAAATTGTTGCAACAAATAATGCTTTTACCACCGGAATATCAGATCAAATTATATGAAACCCTCAAACATACACTCAACCGAAAGCGGCCATCAGATAGAACAACAATAATCACAACCATAACTACCACTCAGGATCAATTACAATACAAAACCATGGTGAGAGAAGAATATATAAATATAGATGGAGAAGAGTAACTATGAGTATGTAATGATGATGATTATTAAATATAATTATATGATTGTTAGGGATGATTAACAACGATGATGTATTACAATGATGATGATTTTTGGTTATGATTGGTTTGTTTGACTCTGATTCTTAAATAATGATTTCATCTGTCTCTGTATTCATTCCGTCAATCCGAGACTACTAAACATATGATACTGATTAGTAGCTTTAACCTTGTTTTCGGATAAAATCGTCTATCTCCTGAAAAACCAATCTCTTCAAACTATCCAGCGATAAGCTTTCATCAACTTCCATACTTGCGTCGAATGGATTCTCTGCCACTGGCCTGTCAGCCGGATCATAATAAACATCAAAATAACGATGGGCTAGTGCTTGTTCGACGTCAATTCTATCATTTGGATTCATCGTCAACATTTTATCTAGTAAAATCCAATGCTCTAGCTGACCCATTTGGATATCTTTCTGACCATGGCACTCTAGGTGAATGGTTCAAGCTAAACAAATAATCTCTCGCCCTCTGGTTCCTAATCCAATCCAGTTCCTCTGGCCTAGGTGAGCCAAGTACCCGTAATATCAATTGTAATTGATCTAAATAATGTCGTCCAGGAAATATGGCCCGACCAGAGATCATCTCGGCAAAAATACACCCAACGGACCAAATATCGATGGATTTCGAATAACCTCGTGAGTTCAACATGATTTCAGGTGTTCCTATACCATCTAGTGGCTACATATTCAGTTAGTAGTGGTGCATCGTCCAATTCAGGGTCGGCCACTCGGGCGAGACCGAAGTCGCATATTTTCAAATCGCAATTACCATTGATTAGTAGATTGCTAGGTTTCAAATCTCTATGTAAAACATTTGCTGAATGTATATATTTGAGACCGCGGAGAATTTGGTAAAGAAAATAACAGATATGTTCCTCTGATAATTGTTGTGCTCTAATAACATGGTGCAAATCTGTTTCCATCAAACATTGGACAATGTAAACATCTTGCATCAAATCAACCGTTGGTGCACTAATAATATCCTTAATATCGATTATATTTTCATGATTAAATCTAGTTAGAATTCGTATTTCTCTTAGAGTCCTTTGGCAGTATGTTGTGTGGTCGAATGGTGAGATTTTCTTGATAGCTATACGACGATTATCTCTATTATCATAAGCTGACACTACAACGCCATAGGCGCCCTCGCTAATGTATCTGAGATCAGTGTATCTAGGCCCCACATTGAATTGTTGGCCACGAATTTCGGCAGCCATTTTCAGTCCCCTAAGATGTGCCTGAATGCGTCTCTCTTGTTCTTCTGATGATTGTGGTATGGATTGCATTTAAGGCGACAATAGAAGTGTATTCATCAGATCAGACAGTACAATAAATGGTGCTAATAGTTGTTGATTGCTTTGTATAAATATGGGTATGATGAACTGAAATGCTTGGAAATTCCAAGTTGGAATTTATAAAGAAGCCTAGAATCATATGGATATAAACAAATATCGTATATATTTTGTAAATATAAAAAAACTAGATCAGTGTTTGTACAGTATCCTTATAGGAATCCATTTAATATTATGTGTGATTGATTTTTTTCGTACTGTCTCGAACAAATTGTTGAGATTATTGTTCCGTTAGTATAAAAATCAAAATATTGTGTTTAATATGAAGTCTAGTTTTGTCCACAATTTTGGCCTCAATGTTTGTATTGTATATATTCAATATATTATATTGCTCTATATAATATTTAGTACAGATGAAGAGAATTATGGGGTTTTATGAGTTATAAGTTTGCGATGGCTGAAGCTCTGTTGTTAATAATATGATGGCGTTTGTTGTTTGCAATATCGTCTGAATAATCTAACAATATGTTGCGAATATTTATTTGTGATGGTCGTTGTTTTCGTTGATGTTGTTGTTGTCGTTGTGGTGTATTGTTGTTGATGTTGGTGATGATGGTGGTATGATTGACTTCTTGTTGGTTGCTTGAGGTAGATATTTGGCGACAACAAAACAAATCAACTGGAGTGGTGACGACGACCACCACCACGACCACGACGAAGAGGTAGATGAAGAGATGATGAGGATGAGGATGCAGAACAAAGCAAAATCTGTTGGTATTTGCTGCGTCTGCCGAGAGGGCCGCCGCGAGTTTCTGGTCTGTCGGCGGGCGACGACGACGATGATGACGGCGATGGTGGCGTTGACGGCGAAAACCATGGCAAATGCAGGCAGCGCGTGAAAGGCGAAATCTGCAGTCGCGCGCAGCTGCAGGACGACGGGCTAGCTCGTGAGCAGTTTGGGCCGAAGTGCACGCGAACGAGCCCTTCTCTTCCAGTGCGCTGCCTTCAACTCACAGACGGACGGACGGACGGACGGACGTACCACACACAATGGCGGCGCGCACTACAACGACGACAATAACAACAACAGAAACGACGACTGCGACTAGAATTTTGTGAAATCCGGACCAAATTTTGCTGCGAAATTTTGCGAGAATTTCGGGCTTTTTATGAAATTTCGCAGAACGTAGGTTCCGCAAGCCTGAATTTTGTCCTGCAAAGCCATCTACTGTGAACTCTGAAATAGGATTTCCATAGGCGACGGACACTGCAGGACTGATGGACGTTTGAAAAAACCCAAATAGACTCAAGATTTCAGGATTTTTTCCGATTTTAGAAATATTTCGGGAAAATGAGCCAAATTACTCCAGAATTTCATACAAAAACAGTGAATTCTGCAAAAAATTTTGTGAAATTTGCAAAAATGACGATAATCGGGTATTTTGCTGATTTCGCGAAAATTTCGCGATTCGCAAAATTCTGCGGACTCCAACTGCGACCGCAGACTGAGCTGATGTGACAGCCGTTGCGGACACACCAAAGAGGCGCCTCATTTCATTGTCACCAGACCGAGCGAGCTGACTCGCGCAAGCTGCCGCTTCTTCTCCGCCTTGGCCTTTCTTCTCCCGCTTTTGTTTTCCTCTCTCTCTCTCTCTCTCTCCTTGCACGCACTACGCGCTGGCCAAATGGACTGGCACATCCAGCCTCGCTTGGCCCCAACCAGGATAAACACTGACGTGAGCTGCGCGAATCCATGAAGCCAATAAGCGAGAGACTGGCCCAAAGCCGCCCATCTTATCGCGTCTGCAACTGGAACTGGATTCGGGCCTGGAAACAGGTTTGGGTCGAAACAAATTGCGTGCGAGATTGCACCTGACAAATCCGCCTATCGCAGCGGGAAAACCAACACAATGACATAGGCCAGCTCTCACTTCAGCAGTTGTCCCCATTGGATTGGCCGCCCAAAGTGCCGTTTGATCTCATCTGGACTAATCTCACCGTTTGGCGAGTGGTAGGCCCAGTCGGACACAGTCCGTCGACTGCTAGATGGCTGCACTGGCCACTGTTTAACTTATAAGGCCGACACAGTCCTCTAGGCCCCAGGCCGGCTGGCCAGTGGTCTTTGGGCCAACCTGATGGGATCAAAGATAAGCCGGACGCCATGCAAACGCCGCCACTTGAGTCCAATGATGGGCCGCTATTTGTCATCAACCATCTGAAAACAGTCGAAGGCTCTTTATTGTCATTGTTATTGTTATTGTAATTGTTATTGCTCTTGTCATTGTAGATTCCTATTTGATTCAACGAAACATTCAGGATGAGAGAGTGAATTTAAACAGTAGCGAAACGAACTCGTTTAGATGACAACAACCAACGCCTCCTTCTTACTGTGGCCCATGTATTCTATTCTGATGTGGTGAAATTGAATCTCTTAATGGTCTCGACGAGTTAATGAAGTACAGAGGAGGATTCTCAGACCACAAGACGAGTTGATTGTATGTTAATTTGTTGTTTGTGCCTCACATCACTAAGGCAGCAATTCGATACAACTCACGAGTCAGGTAAAATCGATCTGAATGGGAGAGAATTGAAATAGAAAACAAACTTTATTGTGAAAGCTTGAGAATTATCACGGTTTCTGTTTGAATGGTTTACATATGGTTAGATTGAATTGATCCAATGTGTATATACAAGTAGGTGTTTTTGTGTATGAATTCATGATGATTGCGGGATGGTCTAGAGGATGGACATGATGGGAATGGCGATGATGACGATATGGATGGGCGGAGTGAAGAGATGAAAAAACATCAACCTGGCGCATGAATTCATTTTCCGCGCGAGTTGCCAGAATAAGAATAAGTGGAAGTCTGGGCGACTTTTAAGAGGCTCTCCTCTGGCACGTTTGCTGTCTCGACAGCTTCCGCGACGATCTTCTGTGGTTGTCAACATCACTTTGGCTGGTTGTTGTGCAAGTGGCGTTGCAAATTCCCTCGTCGGCCAGCCAAGTTTTGCCGTCTACTGTCTGCTTTTCGCTTTTTGCTGTCGTCGTGGCTGACGTCTTCTGCACTGGCAGCCTCTGGTGTCACTCCCTTCCTCGGTTGCTCAGTGCCTCAGATGAACTTCTAGTCTCGCCTCTGCCTTGAGGTTGCTAGCCCGCCGGCATTCTCAAGGCCCGGGCAAGGAGTCCTCGCCGGTGGTGGTCGACGGTGAGGCTGGGTGGGCGGCTGATGGGTGGGGGCGGCCCAGCGAGGACGTCGAGTCGCCTGTCTTGGCCGCCGTCCGACGTCGGCCAGATAGCAGAGTGGTGTGCACCAGAAGCGGCAAGTGGACTAGTTTAGGGTGGCCTACATCTGAGAGAGGGCCGCCGCAGTGGCAAACTAAACTAAAACCAAACTAAATCGAACCGAAGTGAACCAAATTGAACGGAGCCGAGCCTGGCAGCCTCGGACTGGCCAGCCGAGCCAGGCGAACCAGGCCTAGTCTCTCCTATCATCTAATGGCACCTAGACAGTTCGATGAGAGCTAAAGCGCCCAGTATTTCGTCGCCGCGTCTCCTTCCAGTGGCCCAAATAGGGCAGATTCTCGTAATTACATAGGCCGTTCGCGCTGGCATTGGTTCGTCTCCGCGAAACGCCGGCGAGCGGATGGTCTGCAACAGCGCCGATTGGCATGGGTAAATCTATTCTTACACTCGTTGCAACGGAATGGCTTTCGCCTATTGGGAATCATCATAATGGCCATGTGGTTGTGGTGGTGGTGGTGATGATCGTTGTGGTAGTCGTCGTCGTCATCGTTGGAATTCGGCCAGGCAATCATTTAGAGGTTGTGGTGTTTGTTTGTTTTGGTGGTTGGATAAAGGACATGATGGTTAGATTTGAGCATTAGTTTGTTTTGCCTTCACTTGAATCAGAAGCAGGGCCGCTGTTTGTATTTAGTAGATTGCATTCGGTTCTCCATCTCTCCCGATGTAATAGATCTATCAGTGGCCAGCCGATTGGTTTATTTGCCAGTCTGTCTGTCGATAGCCTCTGCCAATCGGTTGCTCGGCCGACTTTCTAGCGCGCAAATGGCAGGCCTCACTCGTCGAGACGTTCTGATATTAGTTCAAATCACAGTTCAGCCTCAACTCGCGTCGTTGTTTACTCGACACAGGCCTACGTATGCGGTATCTCCGGCTATTGTATAAGGCGCCACACGCGAGAGCTTATTTGCGCAAATTATGACGGATGGATTGAATGGGCCAAGGCTAACTGATTTGGTTCTCGTCGGCATGATTTTGGATTGCTCAAGCAAGCCCGTTCGAACCCATTCGGGTGCACTCAACGACTGACTGGACTGCTAGCCAAGGCCGGTTGTCTAGTTGGGCGAGTTTAACGGCCAACTTCCGCTCTCTCTGCCTCATTAAGCACACACAATCTCGGCTACCATCGAATTATGATCGTATATAAACCGAGTTTTATCTCTCAAGGGAATAATGGCATCAACGAGAACGAAGTGCCATCTATTCACAATAATCATCCATAGTCAATCATCTGCAATTGGCTCCTGTTGTCTATTAAGCATCAAGTCCCGTGAACTGCTGCAGGAACACTTGACTTACCTGTATGGAGTCTCTGGTGTGTCCTAAGTTGGCCAGATTGCACGAACGATTTGTGGCAGCCGGGATGGGTGCATCTATAAGGCCGTTCGCCGGTATGTATACGTTGGTGGGCCTGTAGCGACTTTTCTCTGGGAAAAGTTCGCTTACAGAAACGACACCTGATGGGACTCTTCGACTGACGCCCTCTTTGATCAAAGGATGAGATCTCTTCTAATTTGGGCCGTCCGTCTCTGTGAATTGTCCATCTTGATTGGGGGTAGTTTGCTACCACTTCCAGCGCTACTGAAACCGCTACTATCAAAGGTCATTTTCCAGAATAGATATTTTAATGTGTGTGCAAATTATATTTCCTGAATGATTAATTTCTCTACTTCTTTTGATCGCTTTTGCTTGTTTCCGCTTGAGTTGCTCAATTTCGTCGCTAGACAAGACTTGAGTGGTGCCAGGATATGATATATTATGCTTGGCTTGTTGGCTGCCTCCGGATGGCTTGGCTGGGATGGGGCAGTGGGGCGCCTCTATTGGCTAGCGACTTCCGGGCGTCCTTTGAAGCTTGATTTGACGTGTTAGTGATGGAACTTGATTGAGTGTCTTGTTGTTGTTGTTGTTGTTTATTGTATAGGCTATTTGAGTTGGCAGTTGATGAGAAAATTGGATGGATATTTTTAAATATCAAACATTTCTGGTTGTCGTCTCTAAAATTTGGAGTGTCGAATGAGATCGGCGAAAAGTTTGAGACAAGTTAAAATTTGGACGGATTGGAGCTGTTGGATGTTGTTGTTGTTGTTGTTGTGGGCGCGCGAATGTGGCGCGCGCGCTCATAATACTGAAGGCGCGTTCGGTGGACGTCGTTCATGCATTCGGATCTGTGTGCGCCGCCGGCCGGCGTTAAAATTCCTACACTTAAAGTCCTGTTGCCCTCGTCCGCCAGTTCCGCCCAAACACACAGCGCACACTGAAAACGTCCCATCGCCAGCCAATCTGTTCTGTGCACGAATTTCAGGCCGGAAACTCGCACGCAGGAATGGCGCCCAAATTTAGCGCCCGAATTTTAGTTCGATCATCGGCCGCCTTGGCAGGGACGACCAACGACCAGCCTCCCAACCAATGCAGACATCGCAATCATGGCGACAAATCAATTATTAAATTAATTAAAAGGACAACATCCAATGATCTCATGGGCAATTTGCAAGCGGCGCCCACTCCAGAAACGAGTTGTTGGTCAATTGTGCGAGCTGTCGCTAACGGCCAGTCCCAAACTATGCCACTTAATGTGGCAGTTAAACTCAGATTGACCAATTGCGAGACTTCCATTTTGGAGGATAAATCTACATACAGTGTTATTCCGAAACTGTATCAAGTCCCCTCATAGATTCATAGTTCCCCTCGTAACTACACATCAGAGTGAATATGCAAATTGACCAACATTGAGCCACATTGTTGGTATTGAAAACAAGTCAATATGGTCATTTCATATACATGCCTATTGGCTGAGCTGTATATTGTCGTCTGATGGTCAGGCTGGATTTTCTGATTTAAAATACATACCGTTTACAGTGGATCTTATCGTGCCGAATATAACACTCCAGGTGTAACATGAATGCATATTCAATCGAGTTTGCCCTCAATCCTATTCATTCAATTTACAGGCCCAAAACCTTGGAGGGCTTTCAGTCGGCCATTAGTAGGGAAGCAGGAGAGAACGAAACACAAAATGATGACCTGAAATAGAATGGATTCCATCCTATATACACTGGGCTGACGAATCACAATCACAGCAGGTGGAGGGATCAATAGCTTGTGGGGTTGAAACAAAATGCTAGCTGGACCTTGCAAGGCCACAATGAAATTCCCTAATCATTATTACAGTCCGAGATTGGTACATAAAACAATGGCGACATCTTGTCAGCATTGCACTTGATTGGCCATTCGCCCGATGGTGCCTTACAGATACTGTGGATATGACGACGCTCTGCTCACTGTGATGGGCGCCCGCCAGCATGTATGTGCAGTGTGCATCGTCGCTCCATATGACACGCGACCAGAGGACATGAGGAGACAGAGCAAATGTAAGTCCAACTGGATGCAAATAATAATCATGACAATAAGAGCCATGATAAAATCAGATACTATTGTGGTTCGATCTATTCAACGAACAAAGCTTGATCTACAATTATTACCAGTGTTTCATCATGAAACTTGCCACTCCACAAATGAGCCATGCAATAGTAACCAAAGGGCTTAGGTAAAGCTCACATTACCTTCATTGGAGTGAAAGTCAAGTTCAAGAGGACTATTAAGGCTGTCGACTAATTACAACTTTAATCTATTTGCAAATAACCATGCAATGATATTTATACGAGCACAATGAAGGAACATCACTAACATTAAGCAGTTAAACAGATCTGATCATTAGATAGCACTGACTTCACCTTCTTTTCGAGACAGTATCGATCAACTTACACTCAAGTGTCAAGGATCTAGTCGTGATTTACAATTCAACTCAAAACTTATTATTATTAGCTGTATTAGTTTATATTTAAATTTAATCCCGTGGCCAATAGTTTAGTTAATATATGCAATTCAAGACTCATAAATTCAGAATTATAACATCCATATCAATAATACTTAAAACCCCACCGTGTCGCAAACTTCAAATGAGAATATATATTTCACTGAAATGAGTAGTCAGCGTGACGATATGATAAAGAATTCTATTCAATCTGGATTCCATCCGAATGGAAGACCGATCAGACGCGGACTCATTAGGCCTCAAAGAATCGATGGTCCGGTGATGGAACAAGTGTTCTCTCGAAACTACAATTGAAAACTATTGAACGTGGACTTGTAACTTGCGCCTTGATAAAAACAAGAGCCTCGTATGGGCTGGGCACGCAAATCCGCCTGTGACGAACCCATATTAGTCCGTATCCAAATGAAACAGTGGCCTCATCAATGGGAGTGGCTTGGATTGTTTTTGCACTCTGTAAGACAGAAGAATTTCAAAAGGAGTTGCCTGGCTTCGATCGAGCTGTCGCCTACGAGATGGCATTGGCTCATGACTTAGGAGAGCTTGTTATTGGTGACTATACTCCAGTTGATGAGATCACTCCCCGACGAGAAGCATAAATTGAGTCAGAAGCCATGGAGATGATCTCGCGCAAATTCCCCGTCCAGACGTCCGAAGCACTCCAAGAGGTTTTACAGATATGAACGTCGCCAGTGTCAAGAGTCAAAGGTCGTTAAAGATTGTGATCGATTAGATTTCATGATCACTGCATTTCTCACTCGAACGACAAGGCTTCGCTGGTTTCTCAGAGTTTTATTGAACACCGTTAGGGAGAAATTTTCGATACCAATAACGAAGGATCTCGCCAATGTGTTAACTGAAACGAGAAATTCAATGGCGGAAAGAGGTTTATTGTACAAGAATTGATAATAATCTTTTGATTAGTAATCGCTTAAACAATTTCTACATCCTTCCGGCGACTCTCACAGCTTAATGATTGAGTTGTCTTTGTAAGTTTTCAGGCTTTAGCCCTCATCCCAGAGGACAAAATAAGTTCCCTAGTATCAAATCCAAATATAGAACGTTCTCCAAATCATTGTAGGAGTGACCAACAATATTGACAAAGTTGGTCCATTTGATTTATTGTTTCGTATTACTGATTCTATTATTATATCACCAACTCATATTATATAAATTAATAAAATCGTTTCTGAGGCTCATCCTAGATTCAATTGTCAATTCCATCGGATATAAACTTGTTGTCGTTAGTTATTGTCAAATACTAAACAACCCGTTATCGAATCGAGTGATTTATTCTAAGCCATCATTATCGATGACGATCATCCACTTAGAACAAACCTTCTGACTGTGGTCGAGTTAGTTGATATATTATGAACCTCGAGTGATGATTCAGATATTCGAGGTTGTTTCTTGTATCAGAACAATTTCACAAAATCTTTGTGTGAATCATTCAGTCCGTTCAGAATTAGTTATGCTAAAGATGAGAAAATTCGGCACAAGAGCGACCGCCCAGAACAACGCAAAAACCGAGCAAAGACCCGCCTTTGCACGAGTGAGTCGAAACCGCCCGATTTGCAACGAGATATTGTTGATAGACGTTGGGAAAAAGCGTTACCACCTATCTCTGATCGGTTTGCCGCTATCGGCAGCAAGGCTTGCCCGCAGACTTTGGTATAACTAATTCTGAAGGCACAGTAGATGCTCTTTTCTTTCCTGTATGCACTTGATCTTACTAATATTAGATAGATCGTTAGAAACATTTGTTGATATAATATGATATGATCAATATAATATGATATTATCTAATACGATAAATTTCAAATTCTGTCGGATGTAACGGATGTTTCTGCGAGAGAGAGAGAGAGAGAGAGAGAGAGAGAGAGAGAGAGAGAGAGAGAGAGAGGCGTATCCTCTACCGGCGAGCCAAAACAAACCGCCGACAGTGCTGCCAATTGTGTTGATGATACCAAACAATTACAGTGCCGTGAGAGAAGCTGGTCAGTAGAAAGTTGCTCGGTAACGAAGGTTACGATTAGTATGCTCGTGATCAATACAAAACAGCTGGAGATTGTTTTGTTTATTCTTGGTCGGTCCGTCCATCATACACTTGTGCCTTTGGTCGCTTCGGTGGCCTGACGGACAGTGCGCCGGAGATCGGCACATGGCCGCCAAGTTTGCGTGCACTTGTGCGCGTGCCACGACCGTCGGCGTCTTGGCGCGACTTATTGTGACCTGATTTTGTGCTTCACTTCGCGCACCTCCGCGCACGTCCAGCGAATTGTCGTGCACAGAGGACTGGCCGGAGGAGGCCAGAAGAAGGCCAACAACATTCGGCGCCGAGTCCTTTCGGCAGCGCCGTCGCCGTCGCCGCCTCGCACGTACATTGGCCGCCTAATCTTAAGCCTCTCCCGTCGCTTGTTATAAATTCGCAGCATTTGACAATAACAAGAATACAATGTACAATCACAATGGCGACAAGCAAATTCAATTAGAATAATTGATAACATTAATCTTGGTTTTAGAATTAAATTTTAAAATTTTATCCAACATCAATGGACAGACGATCGCCAATTACAATTAAATTTGACTAGAATTTATTAAATTATACAGCAAAGGAACAACCAGACTAGATATTCGCCAATCATTATCCAGTCGACCGATATCGAGCTCAAACACCAGCATAGCACAATGTCGAATCTATACCCATCTCTGGAAGATTTTAAATATGATATCCTCATGAACAGCAAACATCCAGCCTCAAACATCGGTACACACCTAAGAGGAGTCAGCGGCTATCAAATCACCAATGGCGGCCCACAGAACGGCCACTCGAACAAGTGCGCCAACGGAGTCAACGATGTTAGCATTTATCCATCATTCGGCGCCGTCGCCAACAACCATATCGGCCTTCACCTAGTGGACGATGTTTATTCCATCGGTGCACAATCGTCGGCCGTCCCAGTGCCAGGCAAATCCTCGATGGTTGCACCGCTATCTGGATACAGTCAAGCGCATAAACTTCAGCCTTCAAACACCATCAGGCCAGTCGTGATTTGCAAGGACTCCAATGGCGAAGGTGGGCCTCAGACTGGCCTCGGTCAGGGCGGCGTCTTCGTGGTGTTGGTATATGCCGCCTCACCGGCCGCCATGGCGGGACTGAAGTTCGGCGACCAAATATTAGAGATAAACGACATACCAGTGGCCGGCTACTCCATGCAAAAGTACATGATCTCATCAAGAAGGCTTCGCCCGACGAGCTCAGGTTCGCCGTCCGAGATCGGCCATTCGAGCGAACGGTCACCTTGCACAAGGACCAGAACGGTCTGGTAGGTTTTATATTCAACAAATATGCTAGAATAGTCTCTATAGTCAAAGATTCATCGGCCGCCCGCAATGGACTACTAATAGATCACAATATTTTTGGAAATAAATGCGCAGAACATTGTTGGTTTGGATGAGACAGACATTAGGACAATCATAGACAATTGCGGTGATGTTGTAATATTAACTATAATGCCTAGCAAAATCTACGAAGCGATGATCAAACAAACGGACCCAAAACTCTTGCGAAGAAACATGGACCATACGGCGCCAGAAGTTTGAAAATAGCTGTTTGATGTCACGTACAATTTGTATATCTAGAATTTATTAATTATATCCATCTTATATCTATTGTAATGTTGCTGCAACACGATTGCCTCTTCCCACGTACTGATATACTCCAAAGAGCTGACTCATCACCAAAACGAAAGTTCAATATAAATACAAATGCGTATATTGTCAACTCATTTACAAAACAAGTAAACGAACATATCATCATAAAATTTAGGTGAAGACAGCTTGGCTCTTCATGGGGATGGGTTTCGCTTAGTATCATTCCGGCCGGATTGAGTTTGATCAGTGGACCTTCGTGGACCTTCTTTCCAATGAGGGCGGCAGTCGTTAGGAGGGCACCCAATTTGAGCAAAGGCTTCAATTTATACGACGCCATTGAGTGACTGGCCGATGGCAGATAGTCGTTTTCTGCCAATTTAATTGGTGGCTCTGGCGTCTTCAACGGGGCGCCTTTGATGTTGTCGTGGATTCCATTATCGTAGTAGTCTCCGTAAGGGCTCTTATATGGATTGTTGGCGACCATAGCGGCCCCATAATGTTTTCCATATCCATAACCTACTCCATATGGTGTGAAAGCATATTCAGGGTGCTTGATTAGATTCAGCTTGTCTTTGAACGAATGAGGATGTGGAGACTGTACTGACTTGTGGCCAATTTCTTCAGGAATGCCTTCGCGTGAACTTTGCCCATAAAACCATTGCCATCAAAGTGACCAAGTCCATGGCCGCCGCCGCCCCAGCGAGCTCAATAAAGAGGATACCTCGAAGGGCTGAAGTTGTGCGCCCCGAAGGGCAGACCGAGGCCGTATCCGAAGACAGGGCTAAGGTATGGATTGAAGCCAAAAGTTGAACTGAGGTTGGTATCCAATAGATTGAGCGAACACTGTTGATCTTCTTGATTGACTAAAATACACTGATAACGACAGTAGGAGATATGCTGATTTTACGATGACACTATGGGAAACACATAATAGAGATATTCTGATGTTAGTTGACTTCATTTTTGCTACATCGATTTTGTTACTTGTTGATTTGGACTTATTAGAATGGAAGAAACCTGCCCATCGATGAATCTATGTTGATAAGCAGCGATGTATATGGTATTGTTTTTGTCTACTATGATGTTACCAGAAGCTGAGGATGTTTCGACTGACTAGACGGAAGCTCTGACATTCTTCCTCTCGTCCGAGGATGCCATCTCGGCGGGTGGGCGATAGCTAGAGAAAACTTTCACTTCTCGTCCGCATGTTTTCTCTGCTGTTGACATGGAACTTCTGGTTGTTGGCTACAACATTCAACTTTCCTTTAGTTGCGTCAGCCAAAACAAACAAACTCACCGTTATAATGACAATCACCATCTAACCGAGCCTACAAACAAAAGACTCGCTGTCCAGTTTCACTATTGATTGTCCACTTCAAGACAGCTTAATGATTTGCGACATCCGCAAATCCGTTACGGTGGATCATTCTGATCATCAGCGTCATTGGCTTTCTGTTCACCCACAAGACCAAACAGTGAGAAAACTCTATTGGCTTCTTTGTTCTGTATTCTCACATCATTGAAAACACCATCAATCATTGCAATTAACTGTTGTCGATAATAACGACACACAGCCAGAACGCGTGATGCAATCTGGGCAAAAACCCGTCGACAACTGTGTTGCAAATCCGAAAAATAATATTCATCCCACCTCTTAAGAGATGGCTTGTGACTGGCCTGCTTGTTGCTGGTTTGTCGGATGGAATCGATAGAAACAAACCAGCCACCTCGCATCTTGTAGGTGGTCGGAAATGAGTTGGTCCAAGAGCTGATTGCTGATTCCAGGTAAGTATGGCGGGAGTGAGTTATTTGAGGTACTTGAACGAAGGAAAGACAGTTTATTAAGTCTGAAAGTGGATTTTGGTGGTTCATTCCATTGAACATTGGCCAGATTCATGAAAAGAGAAGGCATTGGCCTGGAATTGGCAACTGAATTCTGTGCATGCATTTGGCGTAGTTTATGAGTCGAATGCGCGACGAGGAGGAGGAGGACGACGACGACGTCGGCCGGCCAACTACGACGAAAAGCGTGCGCTCTGTGTTTCTTGTGTGTTCGTTCGCTCGCTCTCTCGTTGATATTGCCTGTGTTTACATTCGAACCCACAAGAAACAGAGAACATTTTCCACATTATTACCGAATTTATCACTCCTATTATATAGTTTCATCACCGACGATATCGATTACAGATAACCACCACCCTCGAGTGGATTTAATCAATTGAAACAATAATCAATTATTATTATGTAGGACTTGGGCCAACGCCAATTATCCAGCTATTAGATTTAAATATATATATTTATATATAGCATATTAGATTTGTTAGACTAGAAAAGGGTAGAGAGACGAGACACAGCGGGAATACAATTAGCTCAATTCTAGGCCCTCTTGACGACCATCTCTTGTCACTATGACAATTATATTATTCCTTGTTGATACCAGTTCGTCTATGAATCAGCGCACCTATTTGGGTGCCAGGCCAACGATATTAGATGTCGCCAAGGATGCTGTCGAAAAGTTTCTCAAGGCCAGGGCTCGCGATATGGCCAGTCGAGGCGACAGATACATGCTATTGACATTCGAGGATCCACCACACAATATTAAGGCCGGCTGGAAGGAGTCACATGCAGTCTTTATGAATGAATTAAAGCATTTAGTTGCGACAGGTGTTACAAATATGGGGCCAGCATTGAAGAATGCATTCGATTTGTTGAATTTAAATCGAATGCAATCTGGTATTGATACATATGGAGTTGGTAGGGCTCCTATTACTTGAACCTTCCATGATCATTGTGATAACAGATGGCTCATGTTTGACCCACCAGAATGGTGTACAAACTTCATTGGAGTTACCGATGCAGAATCATGTTGTTCCCGGATCAGAGCTAACACGTGAACCATTCCGTTGGGATCAGAGATTATTTAGTTTAGTTTTAAGATTGACCGGCTCACCGCCATCAGATTCTAACTCGTCCAATCAGCTTAGTTTAACATCCGATCAGCATTCGTCGATTGGCGCCATGTGTGCCGTAACAGCCGGTAGATCTTATACAATAACCACCCAACGTTCAATATTACAAAGTATAGACGCCTTAGTGCAGAAAGTTCAAAGTGGTGTTGTGATACAATTTGAGAAAATCGGACCTGATCCGCCCCCATTGGATAATGTCAACAACAACAACAATGATCAGACTAATAATACAACAACAACAACAGCAACAGCAACATCGACAACCACAACTACCACGACGACGACTAGTGGCCAAGAAAATCATCAGAACGAAGCGATTAATCATCAACCAGCGGCAGGTAACAACTTGAGGCAGACATTAGCAACCAGTCAGGATCCACAGAGTGGTAATATCAGTCAACAAACGAGCAACAACAATAACGCTACAACCCCAAACAATGCTGGAACAATGAGCGTTCCTAATTGGTATAGTTGTCGGTCACTCATATATGTCCATAGAACTCTCCAAAAGAACTTTCCAGTCGGCCACTGGCCCATACCTGAGGCCTATTGGCGGATCCAAATATGACCTTATTGCCGCCAAGAACTGCCCATCCGATAGTCAAGTTTTCCTGTTGTTCCACAGAGCCACACATGTTGGACGCACTCCCATTTGACAAGTATGAACTAGAGTCGTCGCCACTGACCCAATATATTCTCTCTAGAAAGCAACCACATGTTGCTTGGCAAGTGTTTGTAACAAATTCGGGCAAACAAGTGGGCGAGTTGGGGGCTCCATTTGGATATTTGAAAGCAGCCACAAATCTCAACTGCGTTAATTTATTTGTGATGCCATATAATTATCCAATGTTGTTGCCAATCATCGATGAAATTTTAAAGAAGCCCCAACATCCTGGTAAGCCGCCAAGAGAATGGAAACCTGGTTTCGATGAGTATTTGAGATTAATGCCGCCATATTATGCCAATCCATTGAAACGAGCCCTAACGAGAATGGGCGCCATAGGTAGTTTAATACCAGAGAGTTTAGATTTGGGTTGTATTAGTTATGCTGTTGCAACGAAGCTGAAGAGTCACAAGAATGAGGCAAAGGCTCAATTTGATAGGCTAGTCCAGGCAATCCAACATCAACAAAACCAAAAGAATCACAATCTAGAAACAGTTCGTGTTTTACAATGCGGCAAAAATTTAAGATCTCAGGTAGAATCTACTTCTTACAAGAACATGGTTTGTACTGGCCAACCAGCGCCGGCATTTTATTATCGTTATTCGGCCATGAAAAGTGACCTAAATGAATTTCCCAATTTTGCAATTAGGGTCCGAGATAGGGCAAACAATTTTTCTAGTAATGAAAATGTTAGAACGAAACACACCTTTAGGAATCCCTTTGATATAGATAGAAAAGATTTAATTGATCAGATACATTTAATGAGATCGAATTTTATGCAATCGCCGACGAGAATTAAATTCAAGGACGAGGATCAGATACATACTTTGCCTGTTGCCCAGATGGGCAACTATCAGGACTATTTGAAGAAACAGCCAGCGCCGTTGCGCGAGATTGAATCTACTCCTGTCAGACAGCATATGTTTGGCAATCCATTTAAGATAGACAAGAAGGGAATGATGGTGGACGAGGCGGACAGTCTGGGCAGTCTCGGCTCAGACGTCAATAGTCCCTCGCAAAAGAACAAGAAATTGAATCCGAATCAGCGACGCCGCGGCCCTTGCCGAGAGACTTCATCATGATTGACGAAAAGACTTGGCGCCGTTCACCTTCGGCCTCGCCAGCCGGCTCACCTTCCGCCTCACCTCTACGTCGCCCATCGGCTCGCCTCATCCCGCCAGAGACGCCCTCGAAGGGTTCTCGCCCGATGGCAGCGATCAGAGCCGATCGTCTCGTCGTCGTCGTCGTCGTCGACAGGCGCATTCGCGAACAATCACTCCGAACAAAATGGACTCTCGCACAAACACTCTGATAACAACCTGATGATAGCCCAAACAACAGAAACACCAAAGCAAAATATCAACAACAATAATAATGGAAATAATAATAATAACAACAACAACAGTAATCACAACAATTCAATTAGGCCGACCGAACAGGACTTGGCTCTTAGGAGCGATATTTTCAAGTTCATTCGAGGACCTGGAATGGACTATAACTCAGTGCTAAGAATGATTTCAAAACTCCAAGGTGATAAAAGGAAGTATATGTTAGATGAGACGATCAGAGAAGCCAAACGATTCAAGAAAAGTTCGTCTACTTCATCAGTTAAATGTGAGATTCAATGCTCCCAATACAAGTCGGCAATAAAAATGTTGTTCCAATCCAGACATACATACACCTTTTTGTAACTACATCGATCTGTAATTGACCAATAGGTTTAATCTACATTTCTCATTTAGATGGAATCCATGTGACAGGTGAGATATTTATACAAAACAAACAAGTATCGCATTAATATTATAACGTTTTGGTTTTGGTCGCGCGGCCCAGATCGCATGGAACCTCAAACCAGGGCCCGCATTTGAGGATTTTTCGTCGAATCTGGTCTGCGAAGGGCAGTTGAACGTCAACAAGTGGCCTGTGTTCGAGCAGTGGTAGAAATTCTGTTTGTTGGCGATTCATTTTGGAGATGGTCAGGTTAGCTTAGATTCCACATCAGTTGCATGCCATCCAAAACAATCTTTCAATTCTACTTACCCTACAAGCTGACTCGACGTCCGGATAGAGGCCCGAGGCTCTTCCATCACAATCGAAGGTTGATTTTGGATCCTCGTTCGTGGCCTGGCCAGCAATTTGGTGTTGGTGGTCGTCTACGCCTTTCAGCCTCTGGCGAGATCCGCCTATGCGGGCTGTCTGATCGACGACTTGTCTCGTGTTTTCTCGCTTAATTTGGCGGCGGCCGCCAACCTCAGTCTGGCTGCCACTTGTTGGCTGCCAGGATTGTCACCCTCAGAGAACTGATTTGTTATCCTTCCTCTGGAATTCTCCACCACTGGTATTGGTTTCGTTGATTCGAGAAGCTCATGTACTTTGTAGGAGCCTCAGTCTTGTTCTTGTTGCTATTTGAGAGA
This sequence comes from Oxytropis ochrocephala, assembly GCA_020916435.1. Lineage (NCBI taxonomy): Eukaryota > Viridiplantae > Streptophyta > Magnoliopsida > Fabales > Fabaceae > Oxytropis > Oxytropis ochrocephala. The sequence goes on from JAJHUT010000164.1 coordinate 295,070, forward strand.
TCGATCGACTCAAAATCCTGGTCTTTAGTCGTGTTCTGATCGTCACTGCTGCTGATCGGATCGATGAGCAGCAATTTCTCAATAAGCCAGCTTTAAACTGGCCGCTGTCGTCGTCGTCCCTCAATGGGTTGCCACTCGTTCGCCAATATGTACCTCAATTGCTCCAAAGTGGTTGTTCTTGTTGCATTGCCATCGACTTCCTGCTCGTCTCCATCCACTTGATCGGAACGACGACGATGGTTATCGTCTTGCTGTGGCCCATTCGCCAATGAGGACTCCACATTCAGTTGGCGGAGCTGCCCTTCAGCCGAGCCTCGAGTTCGTGTCGAGGCACGAAACGCTGCTTGAAGAGTCTGGCTGACTTGATGGCTCGCCCCAGCTGACTGACCAACAGGTTGGCCTGCGGCTGGCTGCTATTGCCGGCCAGATAACTATCGATTCCGGTCCAGTAACGACTGCGGCTGCTCATTCAACAGGTCCGAGTTGACGTCCCACGGCCTCACCAGCGGCCCCGGCACCTGGTAACGGATTGCAGCCATCAGGGCGGCCGCCCGCCTGTGTTCCAGTTGTTTCAGGTCGTTCAAGAGATTGCCTGCGCGTCCGAATATCGTCTGTTGTCTGGTTGTCGAATTGTTGTTTCCAATCTCTGCAATGTCCACTGACTCGTTAGGTCCGCCTAATGTTGCCATGGTTGTGGTGGGCGACGGCGTTGGACTGTTGGTGTCGTTGAGCAACAGGTCGTAGTAATTGAATGAGGACGAGGTCGAGCTTGGACTGCTCCCGAGAGCAGTTCGAGCAATCTCTGAGGCATTGTGGGCACGTCCGGCGTGCTGGGTTTGCATCGAGCAAAGGATATCTCACTTGTTGGCTGGATTCGTTGGCCGAAGGTCGGGGACTCATCAGACTCTGGGCGAGATACTTCAGAGCTGACAGGTTGAATCGATGGGGCGAAATGGGCGCCGACGGGGCTGTGTAGTTGTGCTGGACGACGAATGCGTCTGAACCGGTCGACTGATTGAGGGCCCTCAGCGAGCTCGGAATGAGAAAGTCGTACAGCTTCTTGGACACCTGCGGCCTGGCCTGAGCGGTGTCCAGCACCAAAGTCGGGTCAGCCTCTCGATGGTAGGGCGGCCTCATCGAGAAACCGCCAGTGTTGTTAGCCGGTCCAACTTCGTTGTTATTGGGATTGGTTTGAGTCAGCAAGAGATCGCCCGAAACGCGTGGAAACGACCTGGACGGAACCACCGAACTGGGACTGACCACCTGGTCCATCATCATCGTAGTCTCCGGCAGCTGCGTTTGAGCTGGCAATTAGAATGAAGTCATCTGCTGCTGTTGCTGCTGCTGACGTCTGTTAGTTGTGGTTGTTGTTGTTGTTGTTGTTGTTGTTGGGAACCCAGTGAAGTCCTTAAACGAAGTTGTTGGTGGCGTCTCGGTCGCTTGTTGGATCATTAGAGTGGTGGCTGCGAGCATAGAGTTTGTTGCCTCTGTGTCATTCTCGTCGTCCACTTCATCGTCGCCGTCGTCCTCGTTCTCCTCCACAATTGCGGGCGTCGATGGCAGTGGCTGGCCGGAGCTGACCAGCCGGTGGTTGGCAGGCAGAATTGTGACGCCCGGCCCGGTGTGAGGTGCCATTGCTGAGCAAACCCACTGTGGTGGTCATCTGCATCTGCATCTGCTGATGTTGGTGGCGGGTCGTCGCTAGAGTCGTCTCGGCTGGTTGGCTGCTCGTATCCAATCTATGTCTGGCTGCCGGAGTGGACGGCGAAGGTGGGGGCGATGAGGAAACTCATAAGACTCTCCATTGCGTCTGGTGGTTTCCATGGACTTGGTCGAGCTCGTCCCCACCTGCTCCTCCAGTGCCCGGCTCATCATCGTCTGGTACCTCTCTGGCCAGCTGGCGATGGTCTCGGCGTTGAAGTAGTCGCCCGTTTGGGCGATCTGCGGCAGTGGTGGCCCGTACAGGTGTCGTCGGCTGGTGGTGGCCAGCAGCTCGTTTGCCTCGCTCAGGTGCGTCGTGTATTTGCTGATCGAGTCGGAGGCGCGAGCCTCATTGAACTCGCTCAGAGTCTCGCTCGAAACTGAAGTCTTCGGCTCAGTCGAGGTGCCCATGTGATGGTGGATTGTTGAGACGGGCCAGTTGCTGTTGGTCGAGAAAGTCGTGGCAGGCGTCGATGAGGACAAGGCTGTGATTGTGGTGCTGGTTGGTGGCATCAGTGTGGTGGTTGTAGCTGAGGGTGGTCGTTGTGGTGGTAGTCGATGTAGTCGGCTTGGAGGTCGCCCGTGTGGCAAACGCATCGTCGATGGCATCCAACGAGACTGAGTCCCGTCGAAAAGGGCAGGCGAGCTGTGGTGGAGGTTGTGGGCGCATTGGTGGCCGGAGCTGGCTGTGGTTGAGGTCATTAGGGACATCTTGAGGGTTGTCAGCGAGTCGGCTTTGGTCATCTTCGGAGTGGACTCGATGCGATTAATGCCGGAAGATGAATGTTTGCTAGTTGAGTGGTACGCTCGACGTCCAACTGAGAGGTCCCCCTTCCGTTTGGTGGTGGTGGTGGTGGTTGATGAGGTCGTCAACCGCTTGGAGCCCGAATTCATGTTGCCAACTGGCGACGAGAAACTTCGCGGATCTTCGGCGGAACCAGACGCTGATGCAAACAGGTCGCTGTTCAGTGCGCTCCTCTCGGGTAAAAGCCAAGGATATTGTCCAGCAGCAACGACACCTGCCGCTGGTCTCTTCTCACTTGTTTGGGTGCGCCAGCTGGCCGAAGAGGCGGACCCGACCGCTGGCTGTCTGGTCGGTGTCGGCTGCAGGGCTCTCGTCGTGGCCGCCGCCATTTGTCGTCCTAGTTTATGATCTCGGCTTATGTCGTCGATTGTCGAGGCGAAATTGCAAGTCGTTTGCAGCGAGATTCTTAGATTTGTATCCATTTGAGGTGTTGCTGGTGGTTGTCGACGATCTGCTTCCTCGATTGGCGCTGGTCGACGAGCTTAGAGGCGGCGATCGGCTGGTGGTTGCCGCCGAGAGTCGACGCAACTCGTGGCTACTCACACTGGCCTGCTCGAACTTCCGACCTGTTCCTCTTCCTGACGACGACGACGATGCTATTCTAGTCGGCTTATATGGCGCCACGATTCGACCAAAGGTGCTGTCTGGCTCTTTGTTGTTGTCGTCATCGTCGTCGTTTATCGCCAGAAGTTGTTGTTTCTTCTTCTTCGGCTCTTGCGAGCTCGTCTGGAGTTGGCCTCCTTTGCGTGTTTGTTGCATTCCTCGAGGCCGGAATTGGGCCGCTGCCGCCGCCACTGCTGCTGCTGTCACCGGTCGACTGCCTGCCCTTTGAGTATCTGTTCACCTTAAGCTCAGTAGTTGTCGAAGTCGGCCGGCGAGTGGACAATCTGTGGCTCGGTGACGAAGTAGTGGCCTTCGCTGGGGTTGTTTTATTGCTCGACGAGCTGGACAGTTTCGACTTTTTTGTTGGTGTTGTTGTCGTTGTTTGGTTTGTTGGTCAGCTGCTTCTTGTCCTTGGGATTGATGGCGTTCAGGCCAACCACCTGGTGGCTTTGGATGCTGTCGAGAGTGAGCATTGGATCGGAATTGCGCTCTGCCGACGACGACGACGGTGATGACAACAACCTTTCGCCTGCATCGAATGCTGGTCGCTGGCGCTGGTGGCAAAGATGTCCGCCTCGTTGATCGATCAATTTGTTTATAACTTTGACTGTATCACGCAATTGATTGCCGAACGCAATCCGAGTCAGGTTGTTGATTGAGGCGATCACCAGCTCCTCGCGCTTCTGCACTTGTTTGTTAAGTTCCGCGCCACTTGTGGATTTGTTCTGGCCGATTTGCTGCTGCTGCGCATGCTGTTGCTGGTTCAGGTTTATGATTTGCAGCTTCGCCGGTTGGCCTGCCGCCATAACATTGGGCGAGTTTGACGAGGCCGAAGACATTAATTCCGTTCCAGTTTGTGCATTCACTTCGATCGTCCTAATTGACGTCTCGTTTGATTGCTCGCCGGGCTTCCTTCTGTTATTGTTGTTGTTATTATCACTGATTTGCTCCTCCATAGCCCTCGTGGTCGGCTTTTGCCGTTTCGCTGGTCCTCTTTCCGATGGGCGTCGATGAGTGAGTTGGCGGTTGTTTGCTCGACTGCTGCTGCTGTCCGGCAGCCACCACAACAGTCTTTGGCCGCTGATAACTGGGCTGTTGCCTGGCCGTCGTCGATGGGACTCCGTTAGTGTCCGGCGACGTAGTTGCTGTTGTTTCATTTCGATGGGCCGGCGCTGAAGTTACATGCCTGTTGGCCGGCTGGTGTCGGTCTGAGATCTTCAGTTCATAGGCGGCCGTCGTGGACTTGCTCGACGGCGAGTCCCTCACCACCTCGAAGGTGTCCAAGGTGGTGATCTCACCATCGTGGCCAGTGGATGCGTTCACATTGTCGCTAGCCAGCAGCAGCTGCGGGGTCGAGGCCGTCTCGGGTGAGCTCGAGCTGAGGCCTGCAGTGGTGCTGATGTTGTATATCCTCCAGCCAGTTGAGGTGGCCGCCGAGCTCGACGGCGGCGGCGGCGGCTGAACGGAGGTGTCCAGTGGTGAGCTGAATTTTACTGGCTGTTTGGGTTGTTTCTGTTGATTGGCCTGTTGTTGTTGTTGAGTCGATCCAGGTTTGGCCGCGTCCACGATGATTGTAGGCGTGAAAAGTTGGATTGATTAGGGAGGCTGCGGCTTTCGAGTCTTGCGGCCGATAGGATTGCAGGCTGACCAACTGAGGCTGCTCCCGAATCAATGGAACTACACACAAAAGCCGCCTGTCTAAGCTGCTGCTGCTGCTGTTGTTGTTGTCTCTGTTGCTGCTCGAGAACTAATTGAATTGGATGTCTTCCCGTAGCCAGCAAGGCGATGGGCGGCTGCTGGTGTTGCTGGAGGATTGCGATGCTCTCCGGTTCTCCATTGACATTAGCACCTGCGCCCAGTGGATGCTGCTGCTGCATGGCTGAGAGGTGTCCATTCAACTGGTAGTCATTCGGCCTGATTGGACTCGGCTGCCCCTTATTGTAGTTGTGGTTGGCGCCGCTTGGCATATGGAGGTGGCCGAAGAACTGGCACAGTATCGAGCGCTTGTGGCCGCCGAAGGGCGCCGGCAGGACAGAGGCTAGCACTGAGGAGGTCTGCTGGCACAGTTTGGCCAGTGTCGACTGCTCTCTCGGCTGCCCGTCGTGGTGGTCTCCGTCGGCCTGGCCTCGGAACTCGCTGGGCAGGTCGGCCGAGCTCACCTGATCGAACGGCGAGTTTGCCCTCTTGCGGAATTGATTCACTTGTTGGCCGTTCATTGGAGGCTGGCCAATCGCCGGCGATGGATCATTTGTTGATTGAGGAGAGACACGAAAAGCTGCATTAGAAAGTGTGAACTTTGATTCTCCTATCTGTAAACACCATCACAACAATGCAAGCTGGGGCCTACGAGAGACGACAGACGATAATCATCGACTCTGTCGGGTGCTGGTGCTGGACATATCTAGCAGATCTAAATTTAATTCCGGCCATCCCAGCGAGTGCCTTCCGCCAATCAGAATTTATTGTTTCGCCGGGTGAACAACATCGGACAGCAGAGCAGCCGCGCTCAGGTACGCCTCAACAACCTGAGGAATTAAAGTTCATTTGTAACTTACCCAGTGATTCTGTTCACTTTCGTTCAACTCCTGGCGTTGTTTTCCGGCGCCGTTGGCGTCGGCCACTTCCATCCTGTCCACCACCATCGGCGTCGGCCGTCCTGTGGCCAATTTGTGGTTGCAATTATCGGCCGCAACAGTTGGCTGATGTTCCGCTGCTCGAGTCCAGTCGGGTGGGCGTCCATTTGTTTGCATTCAAAGTGTTGTGCGAAGGAGAGGAAAGTAGAGGAATTGTCCATTCAATTGGCCGCTTGTTAGTTGTTTGGATTAAGCCAGACTAGGACGAGCAGCAAATCTCATTCTTCTTCAGGTGGTTGCTGGTGTTGGGCCAATTCGGCCGAATTACTCTCTCGGTTGGTGTGAATAATGGCCGAGCAACTTGTTGTCATCGTCGCCCTCACATTAGCCGCGACGAGCGGCGGGCCATACTTCTTACATCTCTCGTCCATGTTTGCCTTGTCCGTGTCGGCCAACAGAACTCCCACGCCCATTGGAAGACAACAACAACCTAAACTTAGTCAGAATCAGAATCCTCTTAGAAACCACTTGTTGGTGTAGCTTAGCGAGCGAGTCTGTTCATCTGTAGGACTTCAGATCGAAGACACGAAGAACTGTACTGGTCGCCGACGACAGAAGCGGAAGACCATAAATATGTTGCACATAAACAGTAACAACAACAATCCGACAAGTGGTTTGTCGGAGTGGCGACGAAACAAGCGACGTTAATTAGCTCAATGTTCGTGCATGTTCTCAGAGTGGCCGAGTAATGGCCAACATCGAAGAGGTAGAATTGCATCATCATCATCACCGTCTTGCCAGGTCTCTGTATCATCACCACCAATTGAATTCAATTCAATTGTTGCCATTCCTCTCTTCGTGATTCATCGGCTGTTTGCACTAAACTCTCCAAGCGGACAGAAGAGGAGATCTAAGACAAGTCGAGAAGTGGCCGACAAACACCTGAGATGCTCCGAATTTGCGCGCTCATCGAGCGCATTTGAGTCAAACAATTGGACCAAATTTCACAATTTAAATACAATTTCACGACTTTCACATGCCAAATCAAGCCGGCCAGGATTCCGCTTCGACTTGGGTGCTGAATGGATTCGGAAAGGACAACAACAACAACAAGTGGTATTGTAGTGTCCTCTGAAAGTCATGGGAATGGACTTGTTTACGAGAGGAGCAGTTGTTTTCACTTTTTGCGCCGACGGGCGAGAACTCACAAGCTCATTACAGGCATTTAAATGAGAGTGAAATAAGTAAGTGAGAGCGCAATTTGAATTGAATTCGTGATTCCGATAAGCATCAGGAGAAGGAATACACAGCCACTCGGCCGCAGACACTTCACCTGAACTGAACTGTTGTGAGCTGAACTGGTGACCGACAAGGCTCGGACGACTCCGGCCACTGCCTTGGGTGGCTAGTGTGAATTCTGACCGCTGAACTGATGCAATTGCAGCATCAACGAGCACAGTTCAAGCGATTAGGCACTCGGAAATTTGCATCCAACGAATCCTTGTTTGTCAGTCTGGCCCATCTCATTTGTAGTTGTAGTTGTTGTTGTTGTTGTCGTTGTTGTAATGAGAATATAAGAATAGTATTTCACCTCAGGCCAACGAGGAACACGAAGGAGGCTCATCGTAAAGCGCCAATCTGAGTGTTTGTGTTTGTTTTGTTATATGGGACGGCCGCAAATTAGCCTCACAAGACCTGGCCAGCCGGCTGGCTCGATCCGTATGATTGATGCCTATTTCGGCCGGCATTCAATTCAATTAAATGATCTCCGACACATCTGCATGCAAATGAGAGCATCTGGCCGGCGACCAACTATCTCATCAGTCCCGTAGCAGCGAAAGCAGCTGCCCAGTGGCCGGGCTGAGGATCTCCGTCTGGCCAGTGCGATATGATTCGATTATGTCGAACTGATGAAGACGAGACGATGTAGTTCTGGTGCATGAGACTTGATTCGGGCCGGTCAGGTGAGATGCTCGGCGGCCATCGAAAAGTGGCCCGACGTGTAATCACGAAACTTCAATCGGCCGTCTGGCTGGCGACAAGACAGCCGCCCAATGTTTGCATTAAACACACTAACAACGTCCAGACCTTCTCCCTAGTTGTCCAGCTGAAGGATTCCATCCGATTCCATTCCATTGGCCGGCGAGTGGCTTACAAATTTACATTCTAAATGATAATAATGGAAAGCAGTCGACCTCTCGGCTGCTTTCGGCCACTTGAATCCATTTCAAATTGACTTGAATTAACTGTAAACAACAACAACAACAACAACAACGACGACGACTAAACTTTCCACAAAACTGGAGGATTCTCCGGCAGTTGGCCCGTCGATGTTCAACATGTGGTTCTCCATGGCGCCTGGCCTGCTGGACATCTCAGGCGGCCTTCGAGAGCGGGCCAAAAGATCTAGGACTACAAATGAAGTCCACAGACGAGAAACAACGACAGGCAACAAATTGGAAGAGAGATCGTGATGCATACTGATTAAGTTGGTCTGCTTTTTGGTCTCGGCCGGGCCCGAACGAAAGAGGCGAACTGCAGAAAACAAACGACTTGCAGACTTCTCTTCTCACCTGTCCCGTCGATGATTTGGTTCGCCTGTCCGGCTAAGAGAATTAAGTTTTAAGTAAACTCACCGGAGCCTATGGACACTGTTTGCCGTTCGAGAAAGTTGCGATTGTTGGCGAAAGAGTTCGCTCACGTAAAACACACACAGACTCAAAGTAGATACTTTCCATGTCTGGCAGGTGGACGACTGACAAGTGAGTTCTCTCGTTGGACTCATAGACTCTCATTTGGGCTCCCAACTGCCATCAATATGCGAGCAATGTTCTCGAGTGGTTGCCTGAACAATATGAACAAGTGCAATTGTGTCATTGAGGCAGGCGACGGCGGTGGTGGCGGCTAATGATTACCTGTCGCCGTCGACGGCCAACAGACATCACGACCGACATTAATAATAACATAATATTATGTGTTGCTCAAGAGACACAGACAATTATTCAATGATGATGATCACCATGATGAAGATGATGATGATGATCATCATCATCATCATCAGCCGTCGCCAGTTCTAGTTGACTTTCATTTTGAACCTAAATAAGGCAGTTTTTTGCACCATAAAGAGCGACATTATAAAGTTGCACTCGAAAGTTCAAGTGCCTCGTCTCGTCTCGTCTCGTTCTGGTCTCGACTCGTTTCGTCTCCAGCGACGCCGAATGGCAACAAGTGGCCACAATGACGACAACTACAACAAGCAAACGACACCAAATCCAAACGAGAGTCTTTTCGAAGAAACAAAAATAATTGCAGTCAAGATGATGAGCCTTATTTGTTGTGCTCTCCAGGCGAGTTCAATATTTCAAACACAGCCAGTAAGACAAGATGAAGATGAGGACGACGAGACGCACTGATTAGTTGTATTTGCTCTTCATCTCCATCTCCATCTTCACTTCTCCTCTCGTCTTCGTCGTCGGCGCTCATCATTCATACGAACAAACTAAATTAATTAATGTCGCTACTTAGTTCTCATGCGGCCGAACAGGAAAGATCTCTTTTCTCTGCTGCGCCTCTGATGACTGATTAGCTCGGCATTAGGACTTGTTGCTGTTGCTGTTGAAGAGCGCGCCGCTGTTGGAGGCAGACATCAGAAGCCAAGCCGACGACGGCGACGGGGACAAACCAGACAGAAAGTGAAATCCTACAACTCGACCTATGAACTGATATTTCTCGTCGTCGTCCGCGAATCAACGCTCGCCTTGGACAGTTCGCGCAAAATCAACCCGACATTCATTCATCAAACATCAGTCGACTTACCTGTAGACGCGAGCGCCAGCAGTGTTGCAAATACAACCAATGCCAGGCTCGCGGTCGAGCTTCGACATATCTGCCGGCCGCCGCCGCGATTGCCTAAACATCTGAACATGGACGACATCTTTCTGGTTGACTTGTAGTTGTAGTAGTTGTTGTTGTTGTGGTTAATTCCTTCGTCTTCTTCTGCACGTTGAGCTGTTTGAGGATGCTGATTAGTTTTCTGCTTACGTAGGCCGTCAATGGGCTCGTATTGGTTTCTTGCTGACTCGTCGTCGTCGTCGCCGTCGTCCACTGCCAATGGATAGTCTCGACCCGACGAGGACATTTGCAAGCTGCTCATCTTGATGCAGTCGATTAATTAATTGACGTAAACAAGCCGTTGCCGTAGACGAGTCTCGCTCATTGTCTGGCCTCATTTGGGCCTCCGTCGTGCACTTCTTGTCTTGTCTTACTTTGGCTGGCCAGCCTGAGCGATGTCAGTCTCGGAATTCCTCAGCCAATTGTATCTTCTACTCACCAGCCTCATCCTCTCTGGTCCTCTCCTACATTCATTCATTCAATTGATTTCAATTTGCAAATACCTATCAGTATAATAATGCGCCGAACTCTCGGTCACTCTTTCCGGTGGCACTTCAGTCCGGCCGTGATGTAGATGAGATGCGATGCCGACCGATGAACAAACAAACTCAAATACAATCTGAACTCTCACCGAAACCGTCCGTTAACTCCCCGGCCGGGCGTGAACATCAGCAGCGGCCAGTCGACGATTCCGATTAGCGGCCAAGAGTCGAGTGCCGCAACAAGATAACTGCACTTGTTGTTTTGTTGGCGCGCAGGTGAAGCTCGACGGAGCTGCAGGTGGAGCTTGGAGACATTTACAAGATAGACGGCCGAGGAGTCCACTTAGATGGGTGCAGTCCCAGCCAGAGACTTGTTGCGCAGACTCTCACCTGGCCGAATGTTCGAATCCACGTCGATTCCTTAGTTGTGTGAGAGTTGAACACAACTTGAGACGTGTTGATTGTCGTCGTCGTCGTCGGTGCTTTTCAGAGCCAACATCGCCGCATTGGCTAGCTCAAGCCGAGCCTCGACAAGATAAGAAACACAGAGAAACAGAAAGAGAGACGAGAGAGCTGAAGTCGAGTAGACGCGAAAGTTTCCGAAAGCCATCTCTTTATTGGACACGCAAAACTGCCGGCAAATTGAATTGGTTCCCCCTCGCCGGAGATGTTTGGTTTGGCCGACTTGTGGGTGTTTGTTTGTGTCAAAGTGTTGAACTTGGCTGACACGCCAAGACAGACGAGGGAGCCTTGATATTGGATTATCAACCTGTTGGGCCATTGTTGTTGCCAAAATGAATTAAAAAAACTATCCTCCGCTAGACGAGAGATGGACGATTTTCTCTCACAACCACCACCAACAACAGCTGACCGCTTAAATCTAATCATGTCAACTTAACCTTGCATAATGCTAATGAGCCAGTAGAAAGAGGAATTAAATAGACACAGATACATCTAAAGTCCGCGGCTCCTCCTCAGTTTGTTGGGGAAACGACACAAGCGACAGATGAATAGAGAAGTAGAGAGGCGACCAACAGAGTGATATAAGTGGCCTGTCGCAATTTGGTGCTGTTGGTTGTCCACATGAAGCTCGAGTTTCGTCATCATCTCGGTCAAACTGGCGAGGCAAACGAGCAATAGAAGGCCGCCAAAGTGTTGCCCGACTCTCAATTTGCTCTCTCATCTGCCCATCATAGACAGCAGCCATTTTGGTCCCGCCAAATGTGCCAGTTGCTGCTGATGTTGCCGTAATTCTTTTGGCTCGACGCGGCTTTGAGATCAATCTCCAGCTAAAATTAGCCTCGACTGCGCCGGGCCGCCCCGCCAAGTGTGCTAGGCCAACAACACCAGTTGTCTGGCTAGGCCAAGTCGTTTTGGACGCCTCTCTTAGGGTCGGCGGTGGCGGCGGCGGCGCCGTTCCACTCCACTCCATGCCAGTCACTCTCACAGCTCTTTTATTCGTCATTTAAATAACTGTCTCATCCCATCTGTTTAGGCCGTCTCTCTCCATCTCTGCTTGTCCACTGGCGGCTGCCCGTCACTCGTCCCTTCAACGAGCAGCTACCATTAACTAATTCAATCATCATCTACTCTACTTTGTTATTTGCATCATAAAGCACAACCGGAGCATCGGCAGGTCGAGTCTGAGACGACAGCCAGATCTACTTGGCGATGTCCATCTGTCCGAAGAAGTTGTCTTCGAAAACACTGGCCAGCCTGTCGCCATAAAATTGAGATGCCTCACTGACGTAGCTTTCGGCCAAATCCACGCCAAGAATCATTCACAATTCCTGTCTTCTGTGAGATGTATAAATGATCAACTAGCTTGATCCGTCTTAACAGAAATTAGGTCTAATTGAATAATGCCTTCTGTTTCTTCACCTGGCCATTGTCCGCTCCTGCCTGACCGCAATCCTGCTGGCTTGGGTGTTGTTGACTGGGATAGCCCAATTCTTTGCTGTGTGTGACAGTTATTTCGTTGAGTTGATGGTCTTGTCTAGTTGCTTGGCATATTTTAATTACTCTGAAAGTCGGCAAACTGGTGCCTCGGTTCGGGTGGTAGACAATAGAGGCTCTCCGCGGATCATATCGACACGAGTGGATTTCTTTGTTTCGGCCATGTTTGTGGTGGCCCCTCCATTAGCCGGCCGCCGGTTCGCCTCCCCATGTGGTCGTCGTCGTAGTCATCGTAGTCGTCGTCATCGGCTGTTGAGTCGAGCGAACAGTACACTTTCGTTCGATTGGCCGCAATGAGTTGCATTCTCGTTGAGTCTGTTCGCCCTATGGCGTCCGTGCGTCCATCTGTCTGTCCGTCTCCGTCTGTCAGTCTGTCCGTCCAGTTCGCTCGTTCGTGTTCGCCACTTGCCGCCCGGGCCAGGCCAGTGTCTGCCGCTGCTGGTGCTTGTTGCGCGCGAACGGATGATTGGACTCAAGTTGCGACCGAACTTGACTTAACTCGTAAACACACACCAACACAGACACACAGACACACACAGACACACAGACAGACAGACAGACAGACAGACAGACAGACGGGCAGACAGACACGACAGACACGACACGCTTGCTGTTGCCGGCGCTGCAGTTCGTCTCCCTCAGCAGCAGCAGCAGCAGCTGCAGTGTCGTCGTCGTCGTCGTATTTTTCCGCTCGTCACATTATTTCACTTCACTTGCTGCTGCTGCGCGATCTGCGTGGCCCCCTCGATGTGAGCACGTTTTTGCCGCAACTCCAGTCATCCCAGTCGACGGTGCTGTTGCCGGCGCCGGCGCCGTCGCCCCGGCAGCAACGACGACGGCGACGACAAAGACAACAAGCAGTTAGCCGGCGCTTACAGACTGTTACGCCGCCGCCGCGGCGACCGACGCCAGCGCCTCTAACGGCCTCCACTGGCTCCTCCTCGCGCATTTTGTAATTCGCGCGTCCGGCCGACGAACACGCTGGGAGAACGAGGGAAGTGTTTAGTGAGCCTGCCTCAGCCATTTATGCTTCTCCATTTCAAGAGTGAACATCTAAATCCATATTTCAACAACTACCATTAGAAGATATCTACCTATATATATATCTATATTTATATACAGACACTTACATATATATATCTACCTAACCATCTATTAGATTAGCAATCAAAATGCATAAAACAAACGATTCCTGGGGCACAACGGGCGGCAACGGAGGTGGCGGCGGCGGCGGCGGCGGCGTGTAGGTGGTGGCGGCGGTAGGTCGTGCTATAACTGCGGCGAGTGGTCATCTTTCCAAGGGATTGCGGTGCCCCTAGGAAACAGGGGCGGAGGAGGCGGCGGCGGAGGAGGAGGTGGCGGCGGCGGAAGAAGCTGTTACAACTGCGGCGACTACGGACACCTGTCCAGAGACTGCCCGAGTCCAAGGAAACAGGGCGACAACAGTGGTGGCGGCGGCGGACGTCTCTGTTATAATTGTAATCAATCCGGTCATTTGTCTCGTGATTGCACCGCACCCAAGAGGATCGTGGATTTGGCGATGGCGGCGGCGGAGGAGGAGGAGGCGGCTCGAGAAATTGTTACAACTGCGGTGATGTAGGTCACTTATCAGAGATTGCTCGGCGCCCAGAAAACAACAAGGCGCCGGTAGCGGCGGCAGTGGTGCTAGTGGTGGTCGTCCACGGCGAGCGTAAACTAAACTGCGCCACCTTACGGATAATTCCCCATCCTCACTTATCTCTATCCTTCTCTCTCATTTCAAAGTGCTGTAATATGAATGAAGAAAATACAACATTAATAAAAGGATAAACAACACACTAGCAGAAAAAACAGGCAGAATGTTAAGGCAAACTTTACACTCCTCCTCCCTCTCTTTGTCGATCCACTCCTATAGGGTGAATGTTATACAATTGTTGGATAGACAAATTCATTAGATATTTAGTCTTTTCCATGTATCAATTCTTAATTCGCCCAAGAGTATTTCCAATGTGACTTCATCACAAGAATTTGTTTCATTTATCTGGCACACACTCACAATACACAGAAAAATTATCTCCCTCACCTGGAAATTGTTGCAATCTAATGAAACTAGGGCAAGGCCAGTAGAGGGGACAATCGCTGTCACCACCACCAGGTTAGTTTGGTGAATACATTCCATGATTGTTGTTGACTGGAACAAGCAGAAATCCGCTCCAACCGTCAACCTCAAGTTTACATGGGAAAAACTTCTGCCCATTTTTAATATTTCACGTAATAAGTATCGCCTAATCTACATTCCTGCCGAGCTCATCAATATATTATCCTTTACATCAACTACATATCAAAATGCTTAATCCAACCTGTGCAATTGTTAGACTATTAGTTGAAGGGAACAATATCGATTATTATATTATTTAAAGGAACAAATTATCCCTATCCTAGAAACACCTGTCCCCCATCGAATAGTGGTCGTGTAGTATTGGGTCCTGTCAAAGATCCTGACAGAATTGTTAGCCATGTTTCACTGATGACAAGTTTGATTCAAGCCAAATCGGCTATAAATCCTATAAAGAAGGCATAATCAACTGTAATGTAAACAATAAGAATCTCAAAATGGGTGTCTCAGGAGATCAACCAACAACCGACAGGGTTGCCAATGAAACTAACCACGAAGCAGGTATTGATCATGAAAATTGGCTTTGAATGGCTGAAGGTGATCTCAGATTGGTCGACTTATAAATCAAAACATATGCGATCAAATAAGGATTTAGTTCGCAAAGGTGTGCCTCCAAATCTACGAGGCAAAAATATGGAATCTTCTGGCAAACGCTCAACAAGTAACTCCACAAACAAAGCGAACAATATAGGAATATGTTGAAACTTTCGTCTAGTTGTGAGAAACTCATTCAACGTGATATTGCTCGAACATATCCAGAAAATGAATATTTTAAGGACGAGGCGGGGCCTGGTCAACAAGGTTTATTTAATGTTATGAAAGCATATAGTTTACATGATGAAGATGTCGGCTATTGTCAAGGTAGTGCCTTTATAGTGGGCTTATTATTGTTGCAACTGAGCGAAGAGGAGAGTTTTTGTTATTATGCAAGATTATGCAAGACTATCGTATGAGAGAGATTTATAAGCCGGGTATGGCTGAATTAGGTTTATGTATTTATCAATTGGAGTGCCTTGTCCAAGATAGTTTACCTGAATTGCATGTTCACTTTCAAACGCAAAACTTCTACACTTCAATGTATTCATCTTCGTGGTTTTTACCTTATTCACATCAAACCTGCCACTACATCTGGCCTACAGAGTTATGGATTTATTCCTAAGCGAAGGATTAGATGTTATATTCACATTATCAGTTGCAATTCTACAAATATGCCGCGAGGACCTACTTAAGCTCGACATGGAGGGTCTATTGAGTGGTACTTCCAGAAGGAGATGCCATCCAGGATTGAATGCGATCCAAGATATCTAATCGAATGCGCTAGTAGGATAAAATTTGACAGTAAGAAGATGAAAATTGAGCAAAGATTATCCGTCCATCAAGAACAAGGAACAGGAGGAGGCCATTGAATTGAGGCGTCTGGAGGCCGAAAATCGGCTCCTGTTGGATAGATTGAAGACACTAGAGGACGAGGAGTAAAGGAGTTGGCCGACAAGCCTCATTAAAGGGCCAGGTGAGTCCGGGCCCAGGAGGCCGAGGACAACTTTGTCATCAAACGGGAGCTGGAGTCAGATGCGAACATCCGACGAGGAGCACAGGGCGACCATAAGCTCGGCTCGAGCAACAAGTCGCCGAGCAGGCCAAGTTGCTGTCGGACCGAACGATCAATTATTCCAGCGAGGCCAGCTACTGATTCAGGCCCTCCAGGAGGAGTTGGTGGCCGTGAAGCTGAGAGAGGCCGAGAATCATGTGGAGATTGAACAATTGAACAAGAAGATAACAGAACAAGAGTTGTATATCAAGTCATTGCGCGAGAATGTCCCCGAAGATCCAATTGCACAACTTCAAGAGGAATTGAGTGCAGTGAAATTGCGCGAGGCCGAGGCCAATTTTGCCATGAGAATTACAGAAGCAAATTCAGCGAATTGCAAAATCTCTGGTTCGAGCACCTTCAGCAGGTGCATGGAATCTCACCTGGAAGTGCCTCTCAGCCGAATAGTCTCGATCAAAGAAGTAGCGGAAACTCGCCACCCAATTCAGAGCAACACAATCTCTCATTGGCCACTGCAATATACACGCAAACAGTCTTGGAGCGGCCAGCAATAACAACAACAACAACAACAACACCAACAACAGCAACAGCAACAACTCTTCTCATGCATCTCAGCCGTCCTCATTGGGCTCCTCGTTGGCTAGCTCGAATCCTCTTAGCAAGTTCTTCAACAATTCTGTTATCAAGCGAGCCTCGGGCTCGAGTGGCGGTAACGGCACTAATCAACTGGACGATGCCCAAGAATTGCAGCGCCTCAAGCAGGATATGCTCACGTTGAAGCTGCACGAGGCTGACTCATTGGCTGAGGTAGAAGATGTTGAGATCTCGTGAAATGGAGCTAGAGACTCAGATCAAGATACAGGACAACAAATTCAAGCGCAAAGAGGAAGAGTCTAAGAAGATTGAATCCGAGCTCCAGGCCGAGAGGACAAAACTATTGGAAATTTCAGAATCAATTAAAGGAGGAGCAGCGCAAATTGGACTGATCTGGAGTGGCAGAGGAAGGAGGAACAAATGATGAGACGAATGAAGGATGTTGAACATACTAGATTGACGGGCGAACTTAAACAAAGATATCCAGTTTAGAGATCAAAATTGAGAAATCAATGCAACAAAGAAGTTGGCCGAAGAGGCAGGAGCGGAATAGAGCCGAGAGATGCAACAGAGTACCAGGAAAAGAGTTGCCGAATTGCAGTCCGAGAGTTTTAGATTAAGATGCATCGAACAAGAAACTTCATGACATTGAGAAGAAGAATATTGAACGCGAACGCGAGGTATTGAAGAAGAATATGATTCCTGGGTAGTAATTAGTATTGGCAACAAAAGAGTATCTGATCGTTAGAGAGACATCTCGACAGGAGACGGAGCTTATAAGAAACTTAAATAATATGATATCCCTAATATTTGGTTGGATAAATCTAATTTTATATCAAAACCAGCTTTATCTTAATTTATTATATAAATATATATGCAAAGAATCTAGGGAAGAAGAGAAAGCGCAACACAGAAACAGGAGAACCTCGATAACTTATGCTAGCATATGTCTACGATATAGAACGTGATCAAGCAACTCGTAATAATTGAATAAATAATTTATAAATTTTAATAGTATCAAGAGAGACAGAGATAGATAGAGAGAGAGAGAGAAGTTTCCCTAGACGCTAAACATCATATCATGCTGCTGTGGTCATCTTTGTTGGTTGATGTTTGAGATCCACTGGAGATATTTAGACGCTTGCCGAGTTGTTCGGCCAATTGATCGATTGGAATCTTCTCGTCTTCCCTCTCGGACATCTTCCTTAAACAGACAACATTGTTCTTTTATATCCTCTGGACCAAAGAAATGGCAAATGGTACCTCTTCCTTCTCACATGTTTGGTAAAGTATCAACGGCTTAACACTATTCTTGAGTATGTTCTTGACTTTGAACTCCGTGTCGTCTTAGGTCACTAATAATCTTGAGACGATGAGATGACATCTCTTTGCCGATCGATGCAACGCAACAGTGAATTTGGGACTCTGCTAATTGATCTCCACTAGTCGACTGTTTATGAGATTTAAGATTGCAAACAATCGCTCAACGCCAACAGACAAGCCAATACATGGAACGCTAAATCTTGGATTGTCTAATAAGCTACTGACGAGATTGTCGTAACGGCCACCTGCGGCAATGCTGCCGACCTCGACGTCACCCAACACTACTGCCTCGAAGATGAGTCCCGTGTAATAGTCTAGACCTCTGGCCAGACTAAGGTCAAATTTGATGTATTTGGTTATGTCCATTTCGTTGGTGTATTTATATAATAACTTCAACTCGTCTAAGCCTTGTTTGGCGTCCTTATCTTGCCCAATTCGGATTGTAAAAGCTCATCTATCAAAGTGGAATCGCCTGATTTGCTAACATATGTTCCAATCAAGTCGGCAACCTTCTCGTCCAATCCTTTCTGTTCGCACATCTCCTTCTTCACCTCCTCCCAGGACATCTTATCTAATTTGTCCACGGCGGAGCATATTGTCTTAAATTTATCCTGTGGCACACCTGAAACTCTGAACATACCATTTAGAATGGACCGATGATTAACCTTGATGGAGAAATCGTAAGGCAAAACTTAATTGCCTCCAGGATCTCTTATAATATCTCGAGACATTCGGCATCGGCCATCATAGTGTCATACTTGCCAGCAAAATCGATATCGCATTGATAGAATTCTCTAAAATCTACCTTTCGTAATGGAGAGGATTGTCTCGCCGATATACCTTATCAATATGGTATCTTATCATAGATTGCACCTTATTCATGCCGAGATATCTGGCGAATGGTACCAAATCAAATCGTAACGCAATGAGAGGGCTTCTCACCTTGGTCTTCAAGGTTGTAGATCAACTTGGATTCTTCGCATAATTACCGGATAATATTTCTCGTCTCTCACAGACTGGCGTATCCAGTGGTTGGGCTCCATGTTTTTCGAAACAATCAGCGATAGTCTTAAATATATTTTTCCTTTGCCATGCCTGAGCCGGACCAATATCTCTCATTCCTTTTGGAGTTTTGAGAATGAACTGGGTGGCCTGCTGAGATATTAAATTAGATATTGACATTATTAAATTGGGATCTAATTCGTTAGAGTCGACACGAATACAGGTAGACTTTGTCACTCATATGGAATGAGACTAGAAACAAGCGCCCGCTTGAGGCATCAACTGGCAGCGTTTTTATCTGCGTGGCCCACGACAATGCGTTATTCGCTTAATTTGTGCCAGCGCCGCAGCCTGGGCGCGGGACAGTGGATCTTGGAGGTGTTGGTGGGTAGAGAGACGCACCCACTTGATTTTATAAATCAACGTACGCTATTATTTTATTCCTAGAAAGACGAGCACGAGCACCCATACAGAGCGGCGTCTAACTAACAAGGTGGTCTGGCTCCAATTGATCAGGTAGATCCCTATGAGTTGTGCTCCAGGATTTGTGTCTCTTCGAAGAATTAGACGATGTGGATGATGATTTTGTTGTATCGCCTTCCTCGCATTGTATTTGGCATTTCTAAGGAATGATTCCACATTGAACACATCTTCTACATCATCTCTCTCGAATTGAATAGGAGCCAGTGGATCCTTATCCAACTCGGCCGCTCCGGAGGTGGACTTGTCGCCTCGCTCCTCTTCATCGGCTCCGCTATCATCGTTAACCTTGGTGTGCTCTCTCAGACGGCCGATAGGTGGTCGAGAATGATGCCTTGGATTTCCAAGCCTTGTCATAAACAGCATAGTCATCCTCGTCGCCGAAGCCTGATGCGAGTCCCTGGGCCTGGTTGTAGAGACGCTGATCGTGGACATCATTGTCGACAGTGTTCGGCCTAAGCCATCCCGAGTGCTATCTGTTCACTAATATCACGTTCACGTTGTCTATCTAATTTGGTTCTCTTGTCTGGTGCAGCCGATTTAATATTGATATTTCTAACTCTATCCCTATGCCTGTCATCATAGAATCCTTCTTCTTTCCTCCAGCTCCTCAGCATTCACTCCAGACTCGTCGTCCGAGTCATCGTGTCTGGTTGTAACCCATGCCCCTCTGGACAGTTGCCCTCTCCTCGCTTGGGCCTGTTGGGCGAGCATTCTCAGTTTCTCCTCGTTCTTTTCCTTCTCCTTTGTGCCATCAACTTCTCCGCCTTCATCCTCTCCTCTAAGGGCGTCTCGATGCTGCCGCGTGGATATGTACAGAGTCTCAGAAAGTTGGGCAAATTTGGGATTTATGGTCTCTGGTTGAGCGCCAGTTCGTCCATTGAATGCACATCTCTTGTCAAGGAAATTGTATAACCTCGGGGATTCTTCCAGCTAGAGACACATGGCGGTATCTTCCATTGCTTCTGCTCGTCGGCGGTGATTTTTCTAGGTGGTGAGTGCATGATAGGGGCGGGTGGCGAGAGTGGAGTCGCGGTACCTTGGCGTTTATTTTAAATTTGGGTGGCTCCAAGGGATCCTCTGCACTTCAACCATCCTAATAATTTTTGCTTGAGCTCCCTCCTGGGCAGGTACATATCTAATAACATTGGGTGGCCTGACCAGGCACCGACTTTTGCTCAAATCCATGGTTATCAATTTGTGATAATTAAATTGAATAATAGTTTTTTGTTTCTATTGATTGAAATTGAAATTTTATTCTCGCGTCATTTTGATACGATTCGCAGCTAATTTCATTTTTAAAATATAATTGCGCACATTCTCTAGAAGAAAACAAATCTGCAGATGGTCGAATTCGAGCAACCACAGCGAACGAGAACGAGCGCCGATCCTGCAGGCTACCAGCTGCCAGCTGGAACTTCGATTTCCCGAGTTGTGACAAAATCTTTGTTTTGGTTGTTTACAATATTGAATAGCAGAGCCTGTGAGTCGATTTAATTAAACGTAATGTGGATTTAATTCACATTGATGATTTGATATATCAATGACCATCAACATTTATATTCCTGAAATTTTATCAAATCAGGTCAAAAAGTATTCTTATGATTTCTCCATCTCGCTCCTGATGATCTTGGCTATTGTATTGAGCTGGATATTGGAAGTTCCCTCATAAATTTGACCAATCTTCGAGTCCCTCAAGGTACTTCTCCACCGGATAATCTCTGGTGAAGCCAACACCACCCATCCACTCGATGGCTTTGGTAAGCCATATAACAGGCTACCTCACCGGCGTGATATTTGGCCATAGCGGCCTCCCTTAACGTAGGGCATGCCGGCCTCGCGTAATCTGGCTGCATTATAAACCAATAATCTAGCCGTCTCGATTCTCGTGGCAACATCGGCAATCTGATGTTGCATTCCCTGAAAGTCGAAGATTTTCTGCTTGAAGGCTGTCCTTTCAATGTATACTTGACAGCGTGGTCAGAACACACCTTGAGCCAGGCCCAACATTTTGAGCCCCAATTCCTATTCTACCCTCATTGAGTGTTTCAATTGCAATCTTATAACCTTTGCCGTATTCACCGATAATGTTGCTCTCCGGAACCCTCACATCCTCAAAGATCAGGGCGCATGTACTGGGGCCCTTATTCCAGAGCTTGTTCTCTGGCTTCCCCAAACTCAGGCCTGGCGTGTTTTTCTCTATCAAGAAGGCTGTTATTCCCTTGTAGCCAACTGAAAAATCTGCATTAGCGAACACTATGAAGGCTCCTGCTTGTTCAGAATTTGTGATCCAACACTTGGATCCATTGATCACAAAAAGAATCGCCATCTTTTTAGCAGCAGTTTTAAGTGAGAATGCATCAGAGCCTGGAGTCCACCTCTGACAGTGCAAATGCACCCACCAAATCGACAGCACATCTGGGCAGGTACTCTGACGTTGTTCCTCAGTCCCATAAACGAGCAATGTCTCCGCAAAATAATGTATTGTGAACATCCACCATTACACTGATGGATGGGTCCACGCTAGCTAGTTCCTCGATGGCTAGAATCGTGGCGAAATACGATGCCCCAACTCCATCGTATTTTGGGTCTACACTGATGTTCATGAGTCCATTTTCGAATAGTGACCTAACCACCTCAGGGCTCATCTTCGATTGTTCGTCCATCATCTTGACCAAAGGCAAACTTTTCTCTGGATAACTTGGAAACTGTCTCTTTCATGGCCAGTTCTTCGTCGCTGAACATCGTTAACGGTGTCGGTTTTCCGGGACCGAAGCCATGTTCGCTATGTATGACGACATGAGACAGGCATCTTTTGGCCGAACATCAACTCGGTTGACCGCTGACTTTGTTACTCGGGAAGCTAATTTGACGAAATTCATGACGGCCCAATGGGTTGTTTATATAACATGGACTTAAATAGTTTCAATGGCGTGTTTCTGTCAGAGGGTTATAATATCTTCCAGTTTTTGGACGAATGGATTTTTAACTTGACTATAACTAATATTCTAGCCTTAGAGGCGTATACACAAAGGTATTATGTAATACTATATATTATATATTACATAGTACATGTAGAAATGAAATTTCTGTCGGAATAGTCGAGAAAATGTTTGGGCCATGTCGAGTATTCGTGCGCATCGTCGACGATTTCTGCTCACTCGCTGCTGTGTCCTGCCGCGAACGGACTTTCAGCTAGCCTGACTAGTATCAAATGAAGATCGGCGGCGATTGTTGTCATGAGAGTGGTCCTGTCATTGTTTACATTTGTCGTATATTGTGCCATATGTTGATCATCACTTTCATCCAAATCCTGGGAGGCGCAGACTCGGCCAGGCCCCTGGGCGCACTCGAAACTTTTCGGACCAGCGAGGCGGCGGCTCACCTTTTTTTCCATTCCATCCGCCAGCGGCAGGCGCAAGAACAGGCCAGTCAACATCAACAGGCCTGGCCCGACCGGATGACCTACAACTACCGACTTCTGGGCGACCAACTCGCGGCCCACCAGATCAACCGCGAGCGCATCTCTGAGGAGCATCAACGACAATATTCACCTAAAACAAGAAAGAAGCCACCAGCCTATTCATGTGAATCACTTCGAGGGCCAGAGGCAACTGCCTTCGGCGCTCGAACAGAGTGTCCAACCGGGCCCAGCCAATGGGCGTGTTGCGGCCGAATCGATGGTGGCCGCGGTCAACGACAAGCCGACGCTCCTCAGCAAGGAGGTGATGTCCAAGTTGGCCAGGACAAGTTGCGCCTCTGATGAAGGAAATAGACGATAAGTTGGAGATATTCCTGGGGTGCTAAAAGCCTTGTTCGAGAATGGCCTCATAAACGTCAGGTTAGATCGCTTAGCAAGCACGACGACGTGGGCGCCAACTCATCCACTACACTGGCGGCCGTCGAGAGAAGATCGCCAAAGTGAAGCCAGCCTCAGCGCCATCGTCGACGTGGACAACACCCACTTCGTGGAGACCACCCGCTTCTATGGTAATGAGGGACAGAAATGGAGGAACATACCGAGGAGAGGGGCGCAATCTCTCATGAGCTCGAATTGTTTTGTCGGACCAAATGGCGGCTCGAGTGCCTCCTAGCTGAAGATGAATCCGTCAAAGAAGATAGCGACCACTTCAATCTCAATGGAAAGCCTGGATCACGATCGCCGAGAACGCCGGCGACTACATGATGTTCGCCGACGCCGACTCCTCCAGGGGCCACTGGATTGCCATCGAGACACTTGATGAAAGCCGTAACGATACTGGCGCCAAAGCGCTGGGCCTCGTGAAGGGCATATTTGATCAACTATAGCCTCGAAAGGACGGCCTTCAAGCAAAAGATTCTCGAGTTCCAGCGCATACAGCACCAGATTGCTGATGCTTGGCCACCCGAATCGAGACGGGCGGATTGCACGGTGGGCATTTCATACGTGAAGGAGGCCGCCATGGCCAAATACCAGGCAGGTGAGGTAGTCTGTTACACCGCCAAAAGGCCATCAGTGAATAGGCGGTGGTGGCGGCTTCACGCGCAACTCGAAGGTTGGCTAGATCTCAAACATTCCTTTCAAGCACCCTCGCCAATAGCGAGTTCAAAGAGTTTATCAACCAGAAGAAGAAGAAGAGGACAATTACAAGCCTCTTACAACCACAAATAGTGGCCAACTTGATGATGATAATCGCTTGATCTCAATTGTTAGCCTCAATCATGACGAGACTAATCAATGTGGATTGAAACTCGATGATACAAATAGATACCACACAGATAGACAGACAGCCACAGAACAAACTTCCATGACGACTAGAGAACGATGCCAGTCTTTCCCCGGACACACCCAAATCAATCATCTCTCACTGTTGTTGGTCGATGTATTCTTGGATGTTGCTGTCGCAGAGCAAGCCACCGAGAAGGCCTTACTGATGAGTTAACTGAAGTGGCACCATTGATGGGCCGTTGTTGACGAAACTGTATTGTTTTTTGTAGTTTTGTCATTGTCGTTGAAGCCATTAGAGAGACAATTAGACGTTGATAGGATATTTTTAGGCGAACAACAAAAAGAGTCACCCTATTGTCTAAGATGTTCAATATTGACAGAACGGCCAGATAGCTGTCAAGTAATAATGGAAGAACAAATATTTACGATATGCTCGATCACACAATTAACGGCAGCTTCGTTAGTTTGGCACCTAAACTTGTATAACTATTGATTTCAATTAATAACAAATCGAACATCAAAGAGCCTTGGGCTCCGGCGGTGGGCTACCGCTTGGTTTGGGGATGCATTTTCACATTCGATCCTCACACCCATCACCATAAGCACGATGTTCACGACCATGAATAGAACCACGGCGATGAGTAAAATACCAGCGGCCAGCTTCCAGTAATGACCAGTACATTGGTGGATTTTCACTTAATCGATGTCATCAACTGGCCGATCGTCGTCCTTCAATGGTGACTTCTTAGAAAACACACGATCGTCATCTGATCATCCTCCTTTCGAACAACTATCAGTGAGTCACCATGGCAGGCAACCTGGCCGAGCCGTCTCGTAGGACTAACTCAGCCGACCGTCGTCTGTTACTTGCTGACCATTTCCTTCAATAGCCCTTCGTCAACGCGAATGTTCTCTTTGTAGTATTACATTGCCCTATGATCCATTAAGATAATAAGACTACTGATAAAGGGCTCGTTTCAAGTAAGATTATTCAACATAGGTCCAGAATCCATAACGTGGTGGTTAATAGCTAGGAATTCCAACATAGTCGGCCTCCGCATAACTTGGTCGCTCTTGACCAGAGTATTCAACAAGAAGTCCGGACTCGGAAACGGGGTCGATCTTGATAGGGTGGTCTAACATAGCTGCCGTGTCAAAAAAATTGTTACTATATGATGGGGGTGGTCTAGGATAGCTGCCGTGTCCAAAACTTGAGTTCTTTCGGATAGGGTTCTCCGACATAGCTGCCTTGTCCAAAATTTGGTTCATTTTGATGGGGTGGTCTAACATGGCTGTCGTGTCTAAAATCTGGTTCGTTTTGATGGGGTGGTCTAACATAGCTGTCGTGTCCAAAATCTGGTTTCCTTCTGATAGGGTCGTCCAACATAGCTGCGGTGTCCAGGACGTACTTCCTCTTGATGGGGCCGTCCAACATACCCGCCTTGTATCTCCACATACTTCCAACCTGGGTTATGAAACAATCGCCAGTATTCCTCAGGTTCTCCATACATAGCCTCAGGTCCATCTGTTCTCCAAGATCCATACCTCGATGCAGCCCAGGTTGTGTCAGTGCATACGAGTGCCACAATGATTGCTAGCAAATGGCAGACCCATCTGGATGATCGCATGATTCTTGAGCTGTTATGTTGTTATTTCATTGAGAAACCAATCGATCACATCGAAAATTGTTGAATATCATCAAAACAATATCAATTGAAGTGGAGCAGGTAATTTTACAATAATCACAGCTTCACCATATCCAAACCTTCAAATTTAACATCATATACAATAATTTTCATAGCACATTCGTTCATGTAATTGATCCACTCGCTGATACCCTTAGAAAACTTGTTGGAGCTAATGAGGTCTTCTGGTGCCCTTGAAACTCCACTTGAATCACAAACAGCCTCCGACTCCCGGACAGCCATCTGCACTGCTGTTTGTAATGAAAGATTATTTCAAGGTGGATGTTTGTTGTGTCTAACTGATCAATTATATGCCTCAATAGCTTTAAATCTAAATTTCACCCCAGAACCTCCTCGAGATAATTGTTCACGCATGGTGACGGAGAGCAAATTGATTCTCCCATAGGTTAATGCATTTAGTGTGTCAGTCCTATCACCTTGCCTCTTGCAATCTCTTGAGTCCAAGCATGGTGATTGAGCGATCGATTGAACTATATTGTACCGAGTAATTGATATCAACAAAACATACAATATAGGAAATTTATGTTGCTGTGAGCTCTAATCATTGGCTTAAATCTAATTCGAAACGAGACGAAACACTTTTCACCTGATTAGTTTTAATGAGTCCAAGTTGATGATACATGTAAATATTGCTGTGAGTAGGCCGTCATCACCATTGATTCAGTGGTAATCTCTCAAGAGTGGCTCCTTGAATGGACCACCGTCGCCCCTCCGTTGTGATCATCTTTGCCTTCACTATCAAGTGACCCCTTTATTCGACAACAAAACCTGCCTGGACCATCAATTCGATCTAATAAAACAATATTATCGTCGATCAAAATGTTAACATATAATAGAGATGAATTTAGGTTGTCTAATATAATTTACCGTCCATCGGACAACAGAGAACAATAATTTTATATGCACGTGGACGATGAGCGCTTGCCGCGAACACAATGAACAGAATGGACACATCCTCTGGAAGGGTCAAGCGCAAACCGATACGAATATTGTCATTGTTATGTTAGCTTGAACTAACTATTATATTAATTAAAAATTGTGAAACACCAGCTCGATCCAATAACTATCGACCTCCTTGAATACTTCAAGGCACAAGAGATGGAGATAGACAACAATGTACAGAGACATGTTCATCTGTGTCAACAATCTATCCGGATCGATTGTGACACTAGCAATGATTTTATTGGTATTTCTCGAGATTAACATTTATAATTGATTATAATTGAATATAATTGAATATAATTGAATATAATTGAATATAATTGAATATAATTGAATATAATTGAATATAATTGAATATAATTGAATATAATTGAATATAATTGAATATAATTGAAGATTATGATATTGTTGTCCCTGTTCACGTAGATGTTGGTGTTGCCGATGGCGCTTCAAAAAGAGCTGTTGATCCATTCGAGGTATTTCGAGATGTTAACGTATTCATGATCGCATGAAGGATGGTTGCATTGTCTTTTACAGCTCGCTCCAGAGACGATTCGATCAATTTGAAACTGTGGTTCCTATTGCGCTTGAAGACCGGGCCTCCCGGAGTCCCAACGCACAGTCCCCGCCCATTTTGTTGAGAGCAAAAATTCCTCTTCTTGGAAACCTGCAATCAGCGGCGTATTGTTTGTTTGATTATAATTCAGAACATCTGCCCATGATAAACTAACTAACTACATATTTATTATTGGCAAAAACAGATTTAACAACAACGACTTGGGGGCAGAATGATAGCCCTTTGCCCAAATCTGTATACATAGATTTCAATATACATAGATTTGTGGCACCTCGGATCTCGTCTATGAATGGCGGCCGTAACTTTTGGGAGTAAGCTATAGATGTGTAGGAACATCATAACTAGCATAATTTCCGCCTGTCCAATCGATTGGTATGAGTTTTCGGCGAAATTCTCTATTGAACATTGATTTCCCGACGCCAAGCCCCCCTTGATAAACCGGCGGATATCTTGAGAACCGAAATTTGTCAGGGTAGCCACTAGTGATGGAGGCTGTAGCCGGTGCGTCTGTGTGAGTAGTAACGAACGGCTCAAAAATAGTGATGTGAATTTTGAGCTGTGTTTTTCTGTGCGTGAAAACAAATTCTAGCCTTGGCTCCGCTAAAAAGACGGCTCAAAAAAGACGGCTCGAGCCGTGCAGTTCCACAAAACACGGCTCGGCTTCCATCACTAGTACCCACCGCACTCACATTGCATTTTGGGCAAAGGGCTATCATTCTGCCCCCTCAAGTCGCATAGCATCGAGTGAAGCACTTGGGGACCTTTGCTTGTGAGCGAATGCAGCTATCTGGGCCTCTCTATTAGTAAGCAATGTGCCGAGGAGGAGGAGGAGAGCAGTTAGAGGCACAATGGAAGGCAGGTGGAGGGTACATGAGCAGCCTTGCCTTCGCTAATCCTAGCGACTATAAAAAGCCGCCCAATTCGACTTGTTGATTCATTCCACAATTTGAAGTCAATCAACAAACATAAAACCAACATAATCATCTCAATAACCCAATCCATATCAACCCAACTCTCAATAACACTCCAAATCTCACATCCACAATCATCAATTCAAACATCAAACATCGACCTCATGGAAGCTAATCGAGCAGTCATGTTGTCGCTGGGCAGAGTGTCCTGTGTCCGCTTGCTTGCTCGGCAGGCTTGATCATTTTGATCATGTTCAATATGAGCAAAGCGGACGCACGAATGTCACCATCCACCATCTCAACAGGTGAAGGCGACCAGTGTCAGGAAGATGGTTGCGGACTGGCCGGAGCCTCCAAGGAGATTACCAGGTTTGCAAACAAAGGATTTCAGGAGAGTGGTTTCGCCGGTCGCGGAATATTTCCATTTCATGTGGGTATTTTACTGTGGGGAAGATTACATATGCTCCGGAGTTATCATCGATGATCATCGTATCTTGACATCTAATGATTGTTCCAGGTAAGTCGTGTGAGTGATTGTTTGTTAATTTATAATTCAGAACATCTGCCTTAACTAACCACATATTTATTATTGGCAAGAACAGATTTGACTTGCAGGGGATGCGAGTTAAAGTTGGTGATTACAATAGAATTGGGAGGCGGACGGCGAGCTTACTGTGAGTATAAGCCGTATACTGAACCACCCAACAATCAATCTGGCAATATTGTTCCTAGGTGCTAGGGCACCCAATCAAACAAATACCGGAAATGGCGTACTCTACAATCGATTTACCAAGAGAGTCTCAAAATGTCAAGGCGATCTTATCGTGACTGGCTGGGTGTAGTGATAAATTTGATGGACCATATTCAGATTACTTGAAGGAAGCGATGATATCTGTCACTGATTGCAGGTTTTCGAGGAAAGGAATTTTTGCTCTCAACAAAATTGGATGGGACCGTGCGTTGGGGACTCAGGAGGACCGGTCTTCAAGCGCAAGAGTCGCTACGCTTTCACATTGATCGGAACCGTCTCTGGAGGGAGCTGTAAAAGACAATGCAACCATCCTTCATGCGATCATGAATACGTTAACATCTCGAAATACCTCGAATGGATCAACAGCTCTCTTTTTGAAGCGCCATCGGCAACACCAACATCTACGTGAACAGGGACAACAATATCATAATCTTCAGTTATATTCAATTATATCCAGTTATAAATGTTAATCTCGAGAAATGCCAGTAAAAATCATTGCTAGTGTCACAATCGAACCGGTTTATCAAGGGCTTGGCGTCGGGAAATCAATGTTCAATCGAGAATTTCGCCGAAAAACTTATACGCCTGTTGCGTGCTGGCCATATGTATGCCTCCGTAGAAGGATCCTTTAGAGGCACAAAGTTCGCCACCAGACGCCGGCCGATCTCGCCAGGCAGACCAACACCCAAAATCGATATCAGTGTGTCAAGCTCTTTTGCCAAAGGATAGAGTGAAGACTTATTGTTAGGAGCCGGCTGGTTGATGTTTAATTTTCATCTATATAATGATGTTCTCTGTAATTATACCTCGGTAGTCGGCGAGAAAATTGTTGATTCGAATGGACATAAATTTAGATCGATGAAGGCTGGATCCATAACCTTTCGTCGTCTTTATGTTTGTATTTTGGTTTCACTAATCCATTCTCGTATGGTCGATGAAGACATATTGACTACTAACATTGTGGTAGTCTCTAACAATGTTATCCAAGGTAGCTGCCGTGTCCAGGACGTACTTGCTTCTGATAGGGTCCTCCAACATAGCTGCGGTGACCAAGAAATTTGTTTCCTTCTGATGGGGTGGTCTAACATAGCTTTCGTTTCCAAAATTGGTTCCTCCTGATGGGGTCATCGAACATACTCGCCTTGTGTCTCCATATGCGCTTCCAACCTGGGTTTGTGAAACAATCGCCGGTAATCCTCAGGTTCTCCATACATAGCCTCAGGTCCATCTCTTCTCCAAGATCCATACCTCGATGCAGCCCAGGTTGTGTCAGTGCATACAAGTGCCACAATAATTGCCAGCAAATGGCAGACCCATCTGGATGATCGCATGATTCTTGAGCTGTTTTGTTCTAGATACAATTTATTTTATTAAGGAATCAATCGATCACATCGACAATTATTGAATATATTCAGAACAATATCAATTGAAGTGGAGCAGCTAATTTCACACTAATCACAGCTTCACCGTATCCAAACCTTCAAATTTAACATCATATACAATAATTTTCATAGCACATTCGTTCATGTAATTGATCCACTCGCTGATACCCTTTGAAAACTTGTTGGAGCTAATGGGGTCTTCCCGAAACTCCACTTGAATCACGAACAGCCTCCGACGACTCAGGACAGCCATCTGCACTGCTGTTTGTAATGAAGATTATTTCAAGGTGGATGTTTGTTGTGTCTAACTGATCAATTATATGCCTCAATAGCTTTAAATCTAAATTTCACCCCAGAACCTCCTCGAGATAATTGTTCACATGGTGACGGAGAGCAAATTGATTCTCACCCATAGGTTAATGCATTTAGTGTGTGTCAGTCCCTATCACCTTGCACTCTTGCAATCTCTTGAGTCCAAGCATGGTGATTGAGCGATCGATTGAACTATATTGTACCGAGTAATTGATATGAACAAAACATACAATCTAGGAAATTTATGTTGCTGTAAACCTCTAATGATTGGCTTAAATCTAATTCGAAGGAGACGAAACACTTTTCATGAGTCACCTGATTAGTTTTAATGATCCAAGTTGATGATACATGTAAATATTGCTGTGATAAGTAGGCCGTCATCACCATTGATTCAGTGGTAATCTCTCAAGAGTGGCCTTGAATGGACCACCGTCGTCGCCCCTCCGTTGTGATCATCTTTGCCTTCACTATCAAGTGACCCTTTATTCGACAACAAAACCTGCCTGGACCATCAATTCGATCTAATAAACAATATTATCGTCGATCAAAATGTTAACATATAATAGAGATGAATTTAGGTTGTCTAATATAATTTTACCGTCCATCGGACAACAGAGAACAATAATTTTATTTGCACGTGGACGATGAGCGCTTGCCGCGAACACAATAGACAAGAATGGACACATCCTCTGGAAGGGTCAAGCGCAAACCGATACGAATATTGTCATTGTTATGTTAGCTTGAACTAACTATTATATTAATTAAAAATTGTGAAACACCAGCTCGATCAATAACTATCGACACTCCTGAATACTTCAAGGCACAAGAGATGGAGATAGATAACAATGTTGCAGAGACATGTTCATCTGTGCCAACAAATCTATCCGGATCGATTGTGACACTGCAATGATTTTTTATTGCTATTACTCGAGATTAACATTTATAATTGAATATAATTGAATACAATTCAATATAATTGAATACAATTGAATATAATTGAATATAATTGAATCTATAATTGAAGAATATGATATTTATTTGTCCCTGTTCACGTAGATGTTGGTGTTGCCGTTGTCAAATCCAAATCGAGCAATTTGATCCATTCGGAGGGTATTTCGAGATGTCAACGTATTCATGATCGCATGAAGGATGGTTGCATTGTCTTTTACAGCTCCCTCCAGAGACGATTCCGATCAATTTGTAATCGTTGCCTCCATCAGAGCTTGAAGACCTGGGCCCTGAGTCCCCAACGCACAGTCCCGCCCCATTTTGTTGAGCAAAAATTCCTTTCCTTGGAAACCTGCAATCAGTGACAGATATGGTCGCTTTCTTCAAATATAATCGAATATGGTCCATCAAATTTATCACTACCCCAGCCAGTCACTATAAGATCGCCTTCGACATTTTGAGACTCTCTTGGTAAATCGATTATAGACCATTTGCCATATCCAGTATTAGTTTGATTGGGTGCCATACCACCGAGGAGCAATATTGCCAGATTGCTTGTTGGGTGTTTCATTATGCGGCTTATAAGTCAGAATCATCTCGCCCTCCTCCTCAATTCTATTGTTATCAGCAAATTTAACTCGCATCCCCTGCAAGTCGAATCTGTTTTTGCCAATAATAAATATGTGGTTAGTTGAGGCAGATGTTCTGAATTATAAATAAACAAACAATCACTCACATGACTTACCTGGAACAATCACCAGATGTCAAGATACCAAAATAATGGATGATAACTCCGGAGCATATGTAATCTTCCCTAGTAAACACCCACATGAAATGCAAATTCTCGAGACCGGTGGAATTACCTGCACACTAGAAATCCTTGGTTTGCCAAACCTGGTAATCTCCTTGGAGCTCCGGCGTCTGCCAACCATCTTCCTGACACTGGTCGCCTTCACCTGTTGAGATGTAGTAGATGGTGACATCTGTGCCTCCGCTTTGCTCATATAGAACATGATCAAAATGATCAAGCCCGCATAGAGGAGCAAGCGGACACAGGACACCTGGCCCAGCGACAAGTTGGACTGCCCGATGAAAGCTTCCATGAGGACGATGTTTGATGTTTGAATTGATTATTGTTGATGTGAAGTTTGGAGTGTTATTGAGAGTTGGTTGATATGGATTGGGTCATTGAGATGATTATGTTGGTTTTATGTTTTGTTGATTTACTTCAAATTGTTGAATGAATCCAACCA
>JAJHUT010000136.1:0-61139 GCA_020916435.1 Oxytropis ochrocephala
GCTACGTATTGCTCTCCAATAATTAGCTCGTGTAGTATGCGGACGCGCCACTTGTTGAACATATTATTTGATCCCACCCAAATGATTGAAATTGAACCTAGCACTCAGACAATCTGACGACATAACAGCAGCTTCGGCAGCAACAGCACCATAAAGTGGCTAGAAAGAGGCCGAGAGCGATAGAGGCAGATCATTTGACTTGCATTGTAACTCTCGCGGCGCAAGGCTGCATCGTAAAATCCAAATCCAAACGACAAACCTTTAACGACGACGAGCCACAATGCTAACACTAAATCAAAGCCGCCGCAATCTCATCAATAGAGCAAGTGGTTGATGTTGTTGTTGTTGTTGATTCAGTGGCCCTGCTGATGTGTTGCTTGAAATGGACGAGATGAAACTAGACGAGACGAGAGTGGAATGGAATGGAATTGTATACTGGTCTGATGATTTGTATGAAAAAAGATTCCCGACTCTAGAGAGTCTAGACCAGCCAGTTTGATCCTTTTTAGTCACAACAAATCACATCACAAGCTCGCCTGCCTATGTGATGTGCTGAAATGTCGATGGCAACCACCAAGGAAACTTCTCTGTTTCTCTCTCCATTCGACGTTCGCCTCTAGCGACATGTATTTACTGATCTCGAGCTTGATAAACTGCCGCCGCCGCCGCCACACACAAAGGAATACTACTTGAGAGTATTAAAGAGAAATTTGCCACTCCCTCGGAGAGATTGGACGAGTTTAAGGTTGGTGTCGCCGGCAGTTTCGTCGTCGTCTTCGTCCCCATCATCATTCTGGCCACTGTCTGGCTAATTAATGTTCCAGTAATTAGTGACTATCATTAGTGAAATTATCAAATTCCGATCGAATTGATGGACCTCCAAGTTCGCGCGCCAAATCGAATTCAATTTGCCGGAGTCTGCGCACGCGGCCCTACTGCGCGCTCGGACCGCAGAGAAAAAAACCTACAGTTTTGTGGAAAAAATTCTAGAAAATTTCATGTTATCAACCAAACTGAAACGTTACGCGCATGCAGTGGCTGGCAAAAACCCTGCCAAAACACTACCGACCAATTTGGTTTCACTTTCACAACATCGTATTACTATTATTATAATATCATCATCGTCGCCAATATTATTATTGTTATTATTACATATCCAGAAGATTGTAGCTATTGTATTGATGTTGTTGTTCTTATAGTTATTATTTAATATAAAATATTAAACTAAAGAGGTGGAACTCTCGACGATTAGCAACTATCTCAACGCCCAGACTTATAAACAACGAATACCATCATGTCGATTCACTATATAAATTCAAGAATACCAAAGACTATGATGCTATCAAATTTGACGGAGTCTACATATCAGCCGGTGATCTGAAATCTATCATTGCCCAACAGAAGAAATTGGCCAATTCCGAGTTACACGTGGAGAATGAAGAAACTAAAGAAGTCTATACTCGATGATCAAATGATCCCTAAAAATACCAATGTAATTGTCTCGAGATTACCGTTTACCAAACTCAAACAAGCGCGCCAGAATAATGGCCAATCAGCACCATACAAATAACGGCAACGCCAGTGGCAATACAAATCCCAACAACAACAACCACCACAACCATCATCACCAAAGCAATCACCACAATCACCACCACCACCATAATAACAACAATCATCATCATCATCACCGCCAGCCCCCCATCAACGTCCACAAATGATCCGCTCTCGTCAAATGGCAGCGCTGTCGGCGGCGGACGAGAGGCCTTGGAACTAGTAAATACAAAGAATATGACCGAAGAGGAGAGGGATGAAATATATCAGATTGCAGTCGACTAAAGACTTTGACCCCAGCCGGTACGCTAGAGGTGGCCGAGGGGGGGCGGGCATAGGCCTGGCGGCCGTGGTGGTGCCGGTGGCTGAATTACTGTTGGGCCAGGTTATGCTTGTAGAAAATGCGGTATTCCTGGTCATTCAATATATGACTGTAGAATGAGTGCGATGCATAAGGTTAAACGTAGTAGTGGTATACCTCGTGATTTTCTAATGAAAGTTGACTCTAAAGAGAAGGGTGCTTTGATGACTCCGTCCAGTGAATATGCTGTCCCTTTTATCGATCGCGAAGCGTATAATAATCCAAAGGTCGAAAGCTCCCTTCTTTGAGGATGGAACCCCTCCCAGTGATGGAACCGCTTCAACTACGGCCGTTAATGGTGGTTCGGCAAAGAACAGTTGATTTATGAATCAACACAAGTTATATAGTTTGTGTATTCCACTACCAACAAATAAATTCCACAGACCCCAGAATTGGTAGAGATGACACATGGAGAGATAGGAAAGAGGAGAGATGGAGAAAGAAAGGTAGACGAGAGAGAGAGAGAGAGAGAATCAAATGTAAATATGATCACGTTCATCGTCGTCCCAATAATAACAATAAGTGTCTTGGTGTTGTATGAGCAACAGTTTTCTGGATGATATTCTTGTATACTTCCTCGTGCGATAGACGCCACAAACACCAAATATCAAGACGCGTATGATCATGACGAGTAGTGACATTGACATTAAGATACATATATACAGAGTATACATATGGAAGTACTTTGGGTGGAGAGGATTAGATTCAAGGTGTTTGTTTGAGGATAGGAATATGAGAATAGCGGCGACTAGGAAGCACAACTCGTTGGGATATATTCAAGATGGATGAAGAGGAGGAGGGAAGTACGTTTATAAAATTGTCGTCAGTGTCTGTCTCGTCATCATCGTCAAGTTTCGCTTTATGGACATGGACGATAACCTCCTCCACCACCACCACCACCGCCGCCATCATCGTCGGCTTGGAGACAATCTCACCTTGAGATGGATGACGATCGAGACAGAAGAATAGTTTTATGGCACTTCAACACGATCGCCTCGGTACGCAACAAACACATTAGATCGACAGATGAATTGGTTTTACTGGCTGGCCAGCTAGTTTCAAACAAAGGTAGATAAATCTCAAATCAGCGGATATCAATCAAATCTAAATAATGTTTAAAACCTTATAAAAGAACAATAATTAGACTCGATGAATAAAATACAAGTAATATTCTAATAGTAATTTCAGGTTCTTTAGTTTCAAAATTGAATAGTACTGACTGCATGTATGAAGTTTTCTAAAATGGCCAGATTCAAGTTTATTAAGCCAATTAATGTAAGCATTGCTTTTCTTAGTTTGTTTATTGAATTATCAACTCAAATTAGTCGATTCAACAGCAGCAGAAACAACAACCTCAACACTTCAAGAAGCCCAATGTTTCCAGAGAAGCTGAGAAGCCAACCTTGGAAGTAGATAAAACAATCGATCTGTCACAGATGAGACAACGAATGAAGACAGTTTGATGAGATACAATCGAAGGAACAGAAGATGGGGCAGATGAAGAAGGGAGAGGAGATGAAGATGATGACCAAGACAATGAAGAGGGAAATCAAAATGCAAGCCAATGCTAATAAAACAAGGGATAGATTCACTTGGAATTATCATCAAGACGATCATGGAGTCTATTCGGGTCGTTCGCTGATGTCAACAGCAGCAATATTAGCATCAACAAGATGACCAGTCGCCTCTGGAGAGGTCCGATCTTGACCCCGACCTCGACGACGATCCTCATATGACGAACAGCAAACGTAAACAATCAGCCCTCATGAATGAGTATTTGGATCCGCTGAAAACAGAAGAGATTACGCCGAAAAGGGGTGGCGAGTTGATGTTTAGATCGTTCGATCAGGCTTACGACTCGATGGCCTCGTCCGTATTGCATCAATTGGGCAAACAAACAAAATTTATTCGACGAGGTCATCTCTCGTTTGAAGCCCCAATGTAAACGAGACATAGTTCACGTGAGGAGTCGGCGGCCAAGCACAAACTGTGGGCGCTAGGATGTTGGATCAGAACGGCAAACTGCCCAGTGGCATTACCTATGGGCGCTTCTCGTCGCCAGGCGACTATGAGGGTGCCTGTCGGTGAGAGTGGACGAGACGGTGAAGATGATACCATCACCACCGTCTTCCAGCAATTAGTGGCAGCAGTAATGAGAAGATGAGAGAGGAACAATCAAAACAGTAATCAAGATTTTATCATGAACAACGTCACCAACGTGAACAACAACTCGCTGGCCGACACCACAGATTCCATGGAAAATACTGTCTGATAGACTTCAGGCTGCCCCTTACCTGAGAGGCCGCACGACAAGTTGCTGAGCATTCACGAGCCAGTGTTGAATCTGACTGGAACGAGTCTAATGGAAAAGTACCCCCGATATGATGAACTACTCCGCCTATGCTTCGGTCTTCTATGAGGTGGGTTATATGCATGCCTTTGCTTTTGCTCTAGCACCTGCGACGTGAAGGATCTCACTAAATCCATCGGCAAGGCGCTCGAGGGACTCCATTTTGATAGTGAACAATACAGTGGATTGCGAGGAGGCCCGACAGGCCCGCTGCCCTTTCGTAGATCACCAGATTATCTCCTCTCGCTGATGGCCATTCTGTTCTTGAATGTCACCTGCGCCTCCTGGCCCATTCGATGCTATCAAAGGAGGCCAAGCGAGAGCCAACAGGTCGCCGGCCGAGCCAGGCGCCGCCAGTCCAACTGGTGGTGTCTGCCAGTGGCAAAGTCGGCCTCAAGTTGAAGAGGTTGGAGTCAGCAGACCAACAAGAAGGACAGAAGCAACATCATCATCATCATCATCAGCGGCGGCGGCGGGGCGGCACTTACTCGGTCAAGCTTTAGCGAAATATAAGCTCAAACAAGTGGCCAGCCGGCATCGATTTTATGCCGACTGTTTCTCTATCCAGAAGAACTTAGGGCGCCTGGCCAAGCCAGACCGCGCGGCCTCACCTTCGTGCATTACACGCGAATCGTCGCCATGGCCTCTCACTGTCATTACGCATACGGCGAGCCTGGGCACCTACAGGCCATCCACAAAGCCAGCAGATGCCTCCAACTGGCGAACAGATCTTCCGCGATCTGATACACTCAAATGTTGTAACGCCTTCACCTCCATCCAGATCTTCTTCTTTGCTGGCGGGCTTTATGTTGGTCCATTAGTACTATCCATCGATCCAAACGCGACAAGGCCACATCTCGTTTCTGGAATGCGCAATCAAACGAGCCATCCGGCTGATGCGCCGGCATTGCGGCCACTATTTGTGTGAACTTCTTGTGGCCGCTTGTTGTTAGATGGGCCGATGTTGAGCTACTTCGTTCGGTTGATTGTGGAACCATGCGAAATCAACTGGTGGCGAACGATGGGTTTCCTGAGTAACTTTGATCACGTTGAAAGATGTGCCTCAGACATTCTTATTTCTCTGCCTCCAGATTATCAGCTACACACATAATGGCCTTCCCATTGTTGATATTTATATAAACAACCAACAATGTCGCTTATCCTGGCGGCCATCCTTACAGTGGGCAGCTACGTTGCCCAAGGTCGTTATGGTGCTAACTAAAACTGTGATGCCATTCATGATGGTGGACTACATCGACAAGGAAGCTTCTTCAATGTAGTCCAGTTATATTCATCATCCCGTCTGGAATCACATGTCGGCCTTCTTCTATGGCTTCATTGTGGCTATCTGGTGGTGAAACAGATACGATACGATCTGAGTGAGAAGACAATCAAACGCACTTGGCTAATACTAATGCCCGCTGGAATAATCTCCATATTCGCGCCTAACTTCTGGAACCACTACAAGAGGCCCATTCGCCAGGTGGCAAATGGTGTTGTACGTCATCTTTGATCGTTTAATTCTACTGACCACCTGCGCCTGGTTGTCTATGCCACGATGGTGTTGGGTAGAAGGCTAGCACCAACCAAGCGAGAGACGTCCATCTATCGCCCCTCCTCCGCCGCCACCTACGACAGCAGGCAATAAACTCAATTTGCCCAATATAGTCACCTTAGAGCCGCAGGATAGTAAGGAGAACAAAGTCTCGGCAACAACCGCCATGAATCAGGCTAGGCGATGGCGAGGAATAAGCTGAAGCCAAGTGGAGGTCACAGACCTTGAGTATCCCGAGACAAAGATCGTCGCCCAACTTTTCAGAATCTGGCAGAACATCGATAACCTGCCCGATATGAGGCCCAGGATGAGCAAGGCCATCTCGACCATGAACATTGTCGAGTCTCTAAATACAATCAATCAGCGAACAGCAACAGCAGCAGCAAGTGACCAGCTCATTCAACAACAACAAACAGGTCTCGATGACACTGAGCGAGGAGCCAGCAAAGAAGCAGCAGCAGCAGCAACAACAACAACAACAACAGCAAAGGAGAAGCCCGCCACCGGTCAACAATGTCAATACACTTTGTTTGGTTCCTCAGTAGGCTAACCTTTCAGTTGTGCCTGTTCAATATGGTGGTGCTGTGGGTGGACGTGAACCATTCAAATATCTCTGGTTCTTTTCGTACTATTTCATTATCACCAAGGCATTTGCCATCTATATTTGCTCGGCCATCATGGCAATGATCTTCTTCATAACCATGAGAGTCCCAGCTTGACACTCTACATCGCCTGGGTCAAGAGTCGGGCCGCCGCCAGAGCCAGACGTCAACAGCAACACCAGTCACCGTCTAAGCCGCGGACAATCATCATCAGCCAGCCGAGCCACTCCGGACCAGCCGACAGGTGGTCAAACTCTGCCTCCTATAGAGGTGGTCCAACATGAACACAAGAAGAGCTCGTCGGTGCCAGACAACAAAGATTCAGAGCCACTGGCGTGAAGGCCAACACCAGAAAACAACACAACCAGTTGTGGCCAATCAACAGCCCGAAATTAAGCTGTCACC
This sequence comes from Oxytropis ochrocephala, assembly GCA_020916435.1. Lineage (NCBI taxonomy): Eukaryota > Viridiplantae > Streptophyta > Magnoliopsida > Fabales > Fabaceae > Oxytropis > Oxytropis ochrocephala. The sequence goes on from JAJHUT010000136.1 coordinate 6,825, forward strand.
TGGTTCAGTGCTAGTGGCAAATCTAACCTGGCAGGAAGCTTTGATGGCTTGTGTATGCGGATGGGGACTCAGGACCCGAAGCCGACGTTTAGTTTCATTGACCTGTCCACATCACCGGCGTCAGATACCTCCGCCGCCGCCACCGCCGCCACCGCCGCCTCACAAGCCACAGGTAGGACAACAAAACCGGCCAGTCAAACCAAAATGTAGTCTTTGGATATGAGTGTGTTTCATTAATATTAAACAAGGTAGTAATTGTAATTTTACTCAAAATAAATAATCGAGTCAACATCATTATCGTCTATTATGACTACTAGTTTTGTTATCAACTTTGTATATCCTTGCACTATCTCCTTCATCTCAGCATAAAATTGTTTGCGTTGCTATTGTCAAATATGCAAACAATTGGCCGACAATCTAGACAAGAAGTCAACTGCAACAGGTTGGATTTTGATGGCTCTCTCTGTTTGGGCTGTTGCACCATCCGACATATTCGTCAAGTATTTCGTGAGGGAGGTCGTGATTGGGCCAACTATTGCGAGGACCGACCTGGCGCACCTTCATCATCGGCACCCAAGGTCAGCCACTCATCTGGCTGTAATTGTATGCAGTGAAACACAAGACACCCCTCAAGCTGGCCATCACCTTTATGAATGGTAATTCTAGTCCCCCTTTGCAGACTCCGCAACGACTACCAGAGAGCTGCGCGCCCAGCTGTCTTATTATTTTTAGGTGCAAATTTTGAGCTGTTCTCAGGCAGACCCATCGAGAATACCTCGAAACAAATATGGCGCCCGGTGAGCCAGTTCATAATGGATCCAGCTGTTGGACACGTTTATGATTATACTTCGATCGTGGCGGTGCCGTAGGCATTTCGTTCGCTCGCAAGTGTATAATTTCTTATTGAAGCGCCGCCTGGTAGACCACATTTTTGGTTTGTCCATGACGTGTATAAATGAACAAAATACTTTATGATGTATTTGACTACTTTATTTCAATGTACAATGTTATATAGCTCGATGAGCGACTGACTGGTTGCTACCTGGTGGGCGTCGCTTTTACCTTCAACAGCGCTGTTCAGTTTGGTACACTTCGCACCGACGACGGCGTGTCAGCAACGGACGGTGTCGTTGGGGCAGGTCATCACGTACATTCCACCACCACCTACCACCACTAACACACACGTTTATTATATAAAATGTCAATAATTCTTCAACAAATTGACAATTATTGCCACCATGCCCAGTGCCATCACAAGCGGCCAACCCAACCGCCAGCAAGAATTCGAGGACCTCAAAAAGAAGATGGAGGACCACCTCGACAATTAAGATCGGCCATCGAGGCCTAGACCGACATCAACCCGAATCAGGCCCAACAAAACGACGTGGTTCTGCCTGGAAAAGGGGTCTTGATGAAACTTCATATATGGACATAACTTGATGTGCCGATGCCCATTATGCAAGACCGGAAGTGCGGAAACCATCAGCACGCCTTTTATGAGGCAGGCGTGTCCTTCGAGAACTTTGGCACCGAGGGTTTCCGCACTTCCGGGTACCCCAAATCTGGGTCGGCGGACTTCAACTGGCCTATTTACATAGGTGGGCCCTCAAAAAGTGGACGGGGCAAAAATCCGACACTCCCCTCTCTCTATTTATTAATTTACTTTAATTACTTACCTTCCGCCAGCTTGATATGATTGACGTCGGACAGGAACAACTTGGGACGGAAGAGAGTGAAGAAATCAAATAATGATGATAACATTGTGCATTATTTCTAGCAACTGCGTGCACATACAGTTGCTTTGCTAGTTCCATCAAAATGTGTCCGACGCCTTGGAAGGTGTGTTTGTTGGCCCTCAACGACAGGCACTACACTTCGCCTATTGTCTCAATAAATGTTCACAAATAACAATGATTTGTCTACACTAGAATGGTGTTAAAGTTGTTGGAGGACTTCCTGGAATGGAGTAGATAGTCTCTACCAAGTTTAGAATGATTTCGTTGCGTTCGCTTTGATTTGACCCAACTTTCGTACATTGTATTTGGGTCTTACTGGGGAGTGCAAGTTAGAATTGGTGCAATGCGCTGTCAGAAGTGTGGCATGAGAGATGGAGAGAGTCATTGTTTTTACCTCTTTCAACATCAACAACAACTACTACAACTCTCAGCTAGCCGACATCTAACCACCACCGTAGGCAGGCCACTTGATGATGGACACCTGTGCAAGCAGCCGATTAAAGATGCTCCCAATCTGCGTGATCGCCGTCTTATGAGTCCAGTTATCATCAACCAGCGCCACCTTCGATAGGTTGTTGATCTCACCTTCAGACCCACCACCACGACCACAGAAGATCACATGATGGACAGGCGTTGTTGTTGATCACATGTTGTTTCTTGTGAGCTCTGTGGTACGTCAACGAACCAAATATGTACTGCCAGCCAATTGTCCACTTCATTCCCTTTGTCAGATGTGTATTGGCCAGCTCAGTGTTTGTAGATGTGGTTGGCCATTTGCTGACAATAGAATCACACTTCTGATGTTGTTACAACACTCAAACAACAACAACAAAACGATGCAGGTGGTGCACCTACCTGATTTGTTCAGATCTATCTGAGCCAATTGAATTCGCCATTAGAACCACAGACGACAATGACAACAATAAATAAAAATAACAAAGTTCGACGGATGTCTCTGACAAAGTGTACTTACTTCTGTGCCATGGTTGCCCAACGAATAGGTCTTCTATTTTACTCTTTTTATCAGTGACCATTCACTTAAAGATATAAGCATAACAAGAATTTCGTTTATGGTCGGGACAAACTGATGAGGACGACGTCATGTTTAAGATGGTCGCCAGCCCCTCACCAAAAACAACTCGAAGCGACAATCAAATCTTGTTGTTGTTGTTTTTGTATTGGCTCTTCCGTTGAGCTGGAAGAGAATGGAAGTAAAATGTGCTCTAGTGAGTCATCTACATCTTAACAAAAAATCATCAATCTTCTCAAGTATCTCAATTGAGAGAACAGGAATCGTTGTCGACTGCCTCGAAACCTCCTAACACGATTATAATTATCTTCTACAAATACATCGGCAGCCAAGTCTACTCTAGAAAGTTTTCAAAATAGGCACCACGAGCTGACAAGCAGATAATCCGAAGAATATTATAGACGTTCGATCATTGAACGCGATAATCATACATCGATCTTTACAAAGATCTCTCCATTGAAGAGATAAGAATGAGTTTATCAAAGTACACAAAAATGCTCGTGAAAAAATCGATGAAAGCAACACCTGGCAAAGATAGTTAATTGAAATAAAATTTAATATTTATCTGAAACGGTTGTTATCTACATAAGAAATATTACAACCCAATTAATATGAAATTAATTGGGTTTTGGAGGGATAACAAATGACAACAACAATTTGTTTGTTTCACGCTGAGACACAAACATATAACATATTGTTCTAAATGTGATTTTTTTCAAGGATAACTAAATGAGATTCTGAAATGCTGAGGACCATGGCAGTTACTATCCTAATAACAATAATCATAACTAATAATAGCTAGCAGGATTTTCACACTAAGATAATAGGTGGTGAGATTCTATGGGTCGAGGATGTAGGGCTTCTAAATGATGGCCATTATGATTATGATTATCTCTCTAATTTGATCATTTATCCAGCCAACGAACGAAGCTGTTTGAACATAAACACCAGGAAGCTGAGGTCTAGCACAAAACCGACGCCCCAAGAGACCAATCCGATCAATTTGGCCACACCATCTTCCCTGATAGTGAGCGGACTACCACTGTCACCTTGACACGAATCGCGTGTTCCGTCCTGGTAACCGCGCGCAAAGCATATTTGGATAAATAACCTCTTTTCTGCCAACATTCTTCATCCATTGCTGGCAAGTATCTCTATCTAAAACTTGAACATCGACTTTCTGTAGGACGCCAGGAGCAGTTGGCACACCATACTATATTGATCATAGGTCATTGATGATGATGATGATGATGTCGATGATTAGAGATAGAAATAGAATGAATAGTTTGTTAATATTGATTGTTCATTAGCATGAAATGACAAATTTGGACATTATATCTAATGTCCAAATTTGCAACATCAACAACAACAGCAACTAATGACCAGACTCACCTGTGTCCTACCCCAGCCTGTAACGGTGGCTGTTTTGCCGGTAAAATTATCACCCTTAGATGGCAGGCAAACTGGAACAATGTGCTGCCGATAAACAACTTCTTCACTAAGCTCTAGCAAAGCAATATCATTTTGGTATGTAGCAGGATTGTAATTTTCATTGACTACTTTTCTTCTAACTGTAAACTCTTCGTGAGGATACGTCTCTGTTTGGCCCTTCAAATTGTAATCACCGAGCCTGACTCTGAGATTTGTGGCCGGCGTTCTATGTGGCAGTTGGTTGTAGATGTTGGATGTTGGATGTTGGATGTTGGATGTTGGATGTTCGATGGTGATATTAGAGGCTTGTTAGAAAATTATGATACTATGATGATTATATTCACCAAGTTGAGCAAAGTATTTCAACCAATGAACTTTAGAAGGTCACCAAATATGTTCGCCTACTTACCTGTAAACACAATGGGCCGCAGTAACAATCCATCTTTTATTAATTAGGAGCTCCGCCACATGAAATCTTCTGGTTGAAGTATTGTCGCTTCACGACGGCCGCCCGCCGCGGCACTTGACCATATTTGGCATTCTCACCTCCAACGATCTTCGACGATCTCATGTAAGTCCGGCCGCACTCTGTGTATGGTAATTAGTTAGAGGGCTTAGATTAGTCCTCTGTCGAGAGCATATCCTTTGAGGGTTCACAACACCTAATTAGTTTCTGGCGGGCCAATCAACTTACCTGCTTCATCGACCACACTCGCTTGGTTGCGCCTTATGTCTCGCGGCACGCAACAACTCCATAGGAAGCCACCATTGCGAGAGATCTACATGATTCGAGTATGATTGTGATTTTGTTATGATCGAGATAGTTAGTACATAATGTCTTTTGGCGCTTTTAATCACATTGTGCCGGTTAATCTTTATCACGTCAAGCAGAACACTCGTGAAACGTGAGCGAAAATGGTCGATACACTATGCCAATCCGATAACTTGGGCCAATAAAACAAATATTTATGAAGTCGCGCTGTAGGTGGAACTTCCAAGTGTTTCGAGATTCGTCGTAGGCCCTCCTATCAGATAGGTTGTGTTCCAAGAAACTTGTTGCAGTGAATGTCAGAGAAGAAGCTGCTCGAAACAGACAAACAAACCACAAGGGGCCAGCGCCAAGGCCAGTAAGAAGTATTACTCTTTGTTGTTTGTGTTTCTCTAGATAACATTAGGAGCGAAGGAATATTTAATTAGCTCCTAGAGGTTTTTAGCCTTGTTTCAGATGGAAACTAGTTGCAGTTTTCGGCCATGAGACAAGTCACACGAATACACACACATACTGAACTGGCCGGCCACTTGTTTGTGGCTATTGGTTTTGTTCTCTGTCCATCCATATGCTAGACCTTGAGTGTTTCTCTCTGTCTGTCCGGCTGTCTATATGTCTCCGTGGCGTCATCTCTGGTTTTAATTTTATCCAGTAGCCTTCGGGAATGGTTGGTTGGTTGGTTGGTAGATAGTGAAAATGAAGATGACGACTGGACGGGTCGACGAGGAAAGTCGACAGACTCGACTGCTGCTGCTGCTAACCTCACCTGCTCACAGATTCGATGGGAGCTCATCTGCTTTTTTCTCAAAAATTGCTATTCCCTCTTTAATTCAGCTGATGATGAAACTAAAATTGAAGGCAACAACCACATGCACAACGAGAGAAACCGACCAATGGCCGGCATTCTCAACGCACACTGGCCAGTTAGTTGGTTATTTTGGCTAACTAACCTGCCTGGAAGCCCAACGAACGAACTAATTCACTGGCTAACTAGCTAACTGACTCCGGTTCGTTCATTTATTTTTCAGCTTCTCGTCATTAGTCCGCTTTGTTGCATAGCCGACGCTCCGGCAGTCGCCTGTTGCATCGGCCGTAACGCATCCAAACGAAGGGACATGCAAACAAACAGACAGAGAGAGGGAGAGAGACTAGCCAGCCAATGGACTCACATAGGCCATTAAGGCGTCGTTCGAGCCGATGCTGATGGTCGAGATAGCCGAGTGAGAGAAAGGGAGAAAGGTGAGGTGAAGTGAGATGAAGGGGGAAACTGAGAGACAAACAGGTAGGTAGACAGACAGACAGACAAAAGAGTAAGCGACTGGCTCGACTGTTCGTATTATCTCAATTTGAGCATGAAGAAAGACGGAGATGTTGGATGGCTTTGCTCTGTCTCCTTTGATGTCCTGGCGACTGCCACCGTAGCTTCTGCCCATTCTTTCGAACCTGGAATGACTAACTATGAGAAATTGGAGATAGAGGCCACCTTTAAAATGAGAACACACATGAACTAACTATCCTATGCATCAGCTAAAGCCAATCTGGCCACCGGACTCTACTTGGATTTGCCTGAATTGTCTCAAAGACTTGATTGTTGTGTCATAAGACTAGTTAATGGCTCCTGTCTTGAGTTTGTTTGTTTCTTGCAGTCGTCGCTGTTGGTCTTGTTGTTATTGTCGCTCAACATGGATGAGATTCCCCGCTTCTCGGTTACAGCAGTATTTGTTTGCTCATCTCCTCTTCCAATGCAAACCAATTAACAAACAAAACCAAGAGAAGTGTGGTTCTTGTTTATGTCTAGAATTCATGGTTGGCTTCTTGTGTAATCTTTCCGTCCGTTTTCTTGTCCATCCGCCATCAGTGGCACTTGTTTCATGGTACCTAATTATCTCAAGTTCACGGCTTACTTAGCTGGAACAATATGGAAAAGAATCTGCAAGTTGCTGATTACTCGTTCACTGTCGAGCCAACCTGGAATCGTCTCTCTGATAATACAGGCTTCAATTGGACTACACACTTTGCCAGTCTGGTCACTCGAGTCTAATTACGCTTCTGCGGCTTAGTCTGCCTATTATACTATAACAATAAGCAGTTGATTAAATGGATTGGATTATCACTTACGGGAAGGCTATTTCTTGCAATCTCTGTTCGGTCGGATCGGTTCAAGTTTGAATGGATGCTGGTGGCCGAGATGATAAATAACCACAGCTAGTCTAACATTCAACTTGATTCGTGTTGGCTCAGAATGAAAGCGATATGCTACAAACTAAAAACAACCACAGACATGGACAGGAAAGCCGCAGTATCTGGCCTCGACGAGTTAATTATGTATTCAAATGAACCTGAACACATTTGCATAAAGAGAAAAGGCAAAGGCAGGGAATAGCATCGCCAGCGTTATTATTGGCAACACTAAAAACCTGATAGATGTTGAAATTAGAGTTGCTATTATGTGTCAGAGGACCCGATCATCTTGGCTTCTTGCTCAACAAGGAAATGTATAGGTTTTCTCTGGATCCAGCCGCTTCTGAGACCCATCATTTGAGGATGCTTTATAGTGGAGGAAATGTGGCTGGCGCCCAAGTTACGATCGACTTTGTTCAAACCTTATTCAATTCAAGGCCGACACAACAAAATGACACAAAAGATATTTCCAGGCCAAAAGTCATCCCTGAATATCAAGGTGAACACTTGTATACCTATTATTTAACCAACAACTCCACGCTGGCCACAACAGTTGGAATTTTACTTATTGACATACATAGTTTTCCTGACTATTCGAGATCTCCATTGTGAGGAACAACTGCCGGATGTTGCATGGACATTAGCTCTATTCTTGTTTTATGCTCTAATAAGGAACCTCCTGACCAGGTGGCAGGTGCACGTTGTGATGCCGCACGTGGTTTCGGCACACAGAAGCACATTTAACGTAGGAATGCTCGATAACCCTTCGACACATTTTCTCCTTGGACACGTTAATCGCCGTCGCATGAGAGGATTCGCATAAGAGAGAAAATTCGAATTCGCTACACGTCCGGCTTGTGAATGTCCGCGAGGATCGAGTTTTAAATCTACCGCCAGTTGCGGCGACTGTCTGGGCACATTGCGCGGACTTGTCGATGCCCGTCGATATCGAACGATCTCGACAGTTCGTCGAGAAAATACATAATTAACATAGAGAGAAGTGAGAGAGTAAACATCAAATAAAGTTAAAATAATCAATAAGTACGATTACTGTGGGAGAGAGATATAACACTCTGCCCAACATATCCATCTTCATTACAACATTAATCACCGTAAGTGCGCCCTCGGATTGGAGGTGTTCATTTATGGGCATGTACACTGCTGTAGCTAAATTGGCCAGTGGAGATGTCAAAATCCACTGGGTTATTCAAGCATCCGGGTATATATTGGCGCCTGCGCTCAGCCTCACCATCACAGGTGTACTTTCTGATAGGTTTGATACGAGGTTGTTGGGAAATAGCCCATATATTGGTAGGTGGGAGGATTGGTGTGTCAACCTGATACATCTCACCTTCCTTGGAATAGCCATAGACAAGCGCCACACGGCGGGAGAGAAATGGTACCATCTTTTGCGAGGATTTGCTTCTTCGGCTCTTTGTGCTAGGCTACAACTCAAGCCAAATAGCCTTTCGAGGACAGGGCAGCTGGTCCGCTGGAAGTACAGCAACCGAGTTTGATATTGTAACTCTAGAAATAACTATTTCTGTTTTGGTTACACGGTTCTATGTTCCGTGTTTCATTTGCTGCCGTCAGGAACAGTTCACATGCTCTTGATTTTAGCAATAAATAAAGACAACTCACATCGTTCCAGGATGCTTACATGTTGCCAAGAGTTAATTTTAGTAGACTGGACGATTTTGTAGCAAACAGAAGTCGACGTGAAAAGGTGATTCACAAAGCCGAATAGGCACTGCTCACAAGACAGGCCAACACTGCTAATGACAATGGAGCTCTAATTTCATTCCCGTCCAGTGAAAGAGATGCAATGCAATGCTCAAACGACCACCACCACTACGACCATTGATTGGCCGATAAAGTAAGTTTGTATGTAACAAATGAAGTAGTCTTCAAACTTATTTGGCCAGCATTGGAAGGAGTGCTGTCGTCTGGACTGTAGTTGTCGGTGGTCAAGTCGATGGACACATCACAACACAACACAACAATTGCACATTCCATCGGCCACCCAACTTGAAGATATTGGTCTGTAGACTGATTTCCCTCCTTGACCGACTCAAGCAGCCAAGTGGGTTCGTCATCCAAATATTCCTACAGTTTTAGTCTCGCGCAATTGCGACAGCGACAATAACAATAACAAACTAAGTTGACTCCTGAATAGACTTGACTCTTGCCGGCTGACCCACTTGTTTCCCTCTATCCAAGTGGACTTGGTTGTTTGCTTATCTCTTCGAGGCAGAAGAAGAAGGAGAAGAAGAAGAATAGCAAGAAAATGAAGACGACGGCCAGTCATTCTTCAGAGAAACATGCTTCATTCAGAAGAGATGCCTTCAATTCAACTTGTTGGATTCCGTTGGCTAAACACGGCCAGTGAACATATTAAATAACACTGAAAGTTCCATCGACTATATGTCTGTGTGAATGTTTCAAATCGAGTAAGTTAGTTTGTTGCTGTCGTTTGTTCAACAATAAAGTCACATAACAAAAGCGACTTGCACCAGAACTACCTGCTTCTGCTGGCGCCTTGGCTAATCTGACTGAAAGAGTTAGCCAGTGAGAGGTTCATTATATCAACGATGGTGGACTTGATTTAAAGAAAAGAATTCTCTTCTCCTGTTATTCCAGCCAGCCAGCCTACCTGGACTGGTCCGTTTCTTTGGAAACAGTGAGAGATGGAAGAGGACAACAAAAGATAGATGGAGAGAATAAACACCTTCCTAGATAGGTAGGAATATCTGCTTCTCTTCTCCTCTTTCTAGGCTCCAACTCATCAAGTTCACCCAACTCTTTCGGATGGCCTTCTAGTTAGTGTCTCTTTCTTCTTCTCGCATTCAATTTCTAACAAATCCAACATACTAAAATAAGAAAAGATCCACAAATAACAGTCCACATGTTGCTCCTTCTCGCTGGGCGGCCGGCCACGACCGACCGAAGTACAAATGTCCGGCAGAAACCATTGTTGTTTGAGCCAGGTAAATCAGGGCCAACAGTCACAGTGAAAGATCGACACCAAACAAATGAATCCTCTCGTCTTGAATTACGGACGAGAGTTCTTTTTGTGTGAATTATGCACAATACAGATGTACAGCTACGAAGACAATGATGATGGGTCAGCAAAAACCAATGATCTGATTTTGTGGCCACGCATATCGAAATTCTGCAAATGTCTCTGTCAGCAATAAGGCTCTTTTGCATGATACTTTCATATGGTGGCGCGCGGACATCACAAGCCAGATGTTCATTGGCCAGTGGCTGCAATGGTGCGCCCATAGATGAACTAGAGAATGTACATGGATAGATCATGTCCGCAGCCTTACTAACAACTCCGCCAACAACAAACAACAACTGGCACTACTACAACCCTAGATACGCAGGCACATTCAGAACACGTCTCCACCTTCATGCATAAGTAAATGACCTGAACCTTGATCATCAACTTCTCATCCTACCACCATCACCACTACTATTCATCTACACCGTTATTTTTTCTAACCAAAGCGACCAGTCGCATTTGAATGCTGAGCGACGAATATACACAGGCGACCGCTGCCGGCCTTACTACTGATCCCATCGAGACTACTTTCAACTTTGTTTAGTCTCGTCTGCTTCTGAGTTAAGTTTGCTTCATCACCAGATGAAATCATTACCTTTCAGCTCACCTCAGGATATGGCCGCCCAACTGGTCGCCCATGGCAACCTTCGGCCTGTTGTTGGTTGGTTTTGTTATTGTAGGTTGCGATGCGAATATCGGGCAATCTTGCTTTCGCTAACGCATTCCTTCATTCATGGACATTCCTTTATCAGAATCATTTTCCTTGATGATGATGATGATGATGATGATGATAGCCGGCGCAAGCAAACACACAAACATCCAAGACTGGAAGGCAAATGAACCTAGCTTTGCTTATTTAGATTAATAGTAACTCGAGAAAGGGTCGAGTTTCCAGTTAGACAGATGCCATCGAGCATCGAGTTGCAGCTCTCTCGCTATTTTCGACGGATCTTCAATGGTGTGATTGTGTTGATTTCTCTCCATCGAGGGGGCTCAACTCTATCTCTTTCAATGGGTCAATTCTTTCAGCATAGTTCCTAGCCAAATGAGGATCTCTCGGACTTATGTCTCAATTGAATAGCTGATTTTAAAACAGTAGTAGTGGAATTAGGGAGTCGACAACGACGTGGAAAACTTGCAAGAGCGTTAAACCATGCACGGCTCCATGGACTTTCACGGCTGGAAGACACGACAAGAAACATGGCCAAGCTTTTGCCGCCTTTTAGAATTCTGGAGGTGTCTTTCATCTTCAGCCTGTGTTCTTCATGATAACTAGGTTCAGCTGGTAGCCTCATCCATTCCCAGGCTGTTTCCAGAGCAAACCGACCTGAGTTCAGTCCAGTTTTTGATGGAATCTTGTGGCCAGACGACTCTCTAAATGGCCGCCCAATGATGACGTCGTTTGCTGAAAGCTCGTTTCAATCCACCAGATGCAATGAACATTATTATCGACTTTCAAATTCTCCTAAATTACCCAATAATAGCCATCTCCCTCACGCAGTCTTTGCTCTTGTTTGTGTCCAATTCAATCAACTCTAACCTGTTTAAAGCATCGCCAGGATAAGCTCCAAATTATCTTCTACACTTGGCTTCAGATTCAATCATCATTCTTTGGCGGCTCTTGTCGTCGTCTTCGGCGTTGTTATTTATTTGTTGTTGTTGTTGTTGTTTGTTGTTGTTGTTGTGGTTGTGGTTGTTGAAGCTACAGCTGCATTCACCTGTCCCGTGATAACTAACTTGTTCTTTCTGTCTTCGTCTTCGCACTCTTCTTCGCCCTCGTCATATCGGCAAATGGCTCGCCCGAGGCTGTTATTAGTTCCATCACCTTCCAATAATTGATGATGAGCCGTTGACCTACCGCTGCCATAACAATCAACGTTGGACGATTCTATTCTCGGGCTTTGTCTGTCCGTCTTTCGCCAAATCACCTCTGAACTCCTTTCTCTCTAATATCTATCTATCATCTATCAATCCAGATTAAAGCCAAAACAGTTTTAATTCTATTAGTGCTACTCTTCTTTGCCTGAGCGGCCAGGAGAAAAGCGAAAGGCCAATTGAAGGGAAAGTGAACATTTCAATTGCTTGGATTCGCTAGTATCCACACCACACATCAAGAGAAGGAAGGAAAGGCTGGAACATTCAATTTGTGGGAAGCTCTCTGTGTGGTTGGCTCAAATCCCCAACCAACATTGGAATCATTGGAAGAGTAGACAATAGAATCATAAGCCCTAATAGAGGCTGTCATAATTTGTTGACTGTCTCATGAGCCCAAAGAATTGCAGCCTCCATCTGAGAGGCGAGCATTCCTTTCTTTTCTTCATATTCAATTTGATTACAACCATTGGAACATCTCACTGTGTTCGAATTGTTTCCAGGAGTCAAGAGGTTCGTCGAACGAGGTGAGAAGTTCACCAGTTGCAGTGGTCCTTAAGAGAGGGGAGAGAGAGAGAATCCATCAGGATCGAACAAGACGTCTGTATTTGTGATGCCTTATCGCAATCCCACTCTCAGAGCCTCTCTTGAACCTTCAACCGGTCATGTAAGTGTCTGTTTGTCGCCGCCGCCGCCGTCAATGTTGACGTTTTATGCCGATGATGATCGTCCACACACTTTTATGGTAGCCCAGTTGGATCATCTTCTTCACAGGGCTATGCAGCCAGACATTTGAAGCGATGATATGTCATTGATGTGGAGCGGCAACCAGATAGAGTCATCGAAACCAATTCTGGTAGTCGGCGCCAAGAGGAGCAGCCAGACGAACGGACACAGGAACGGACAACCAAACATTAGCATCTTGCCCTCGATCACACAAATGAGGTGGTAAAATTCTGCACTGATGGCCAATGGTGGTTGTTTGTCGACCAACTGACCGGTCAGATAATAATGCCGTCTGGTCGATCATTTGCTATCGTCTCTCGTCAGGGCTTACTCTCCTCTCAGCCCTGTCTAATGATTTCTTTCTTGCTGCCGGCTCCTCCATGTAATCATCACTCATATGGGTAGACCAGACTCTTCGGGCTCACGCTGACGACTGTGATGGTTATATTTGCAACGCCAATCGTCGAGTCAGTGACATATCTTCCTATGTTGTCTGCTCGTAGGAACATACAGGCGCCGGCTAATTTTTTGATGATGGATCGTCTTGTAAACTAATAAAACTAGCTCGCTGTCGTCTCTGTAGTGCTAATGCCTTCGATTTGTTGTTGTAATCAAATTTTGCAGCCATTCTGGAGCAGGTTAAATGTTGGAACTTGTTCAGTTTTGCTCCAAGTGAAACAATCTCTTGAACATCTAATAATAGAAACAGAGAATATCTGGAACACCATACGACTTGGAGAATCGACTTCCAGATGAGACACGGGGATTCTCACTTTTCTAGTTTGCAAACATGTGAACACAACAATTAAACGAGCCGATTAGGAATGAAATGAAAATTTAAAAAAAGAGAATCTCCTTCATTGGAAACACATTTTCCTGGCCTAATGACATGAGTACAATATACACTTCCAAGTTACTTTTACCCTAAAGGCCGATGGCCCTGGAGCCAACAGGTCACACTGGCACCGCATTGATACTTTTCTCCTTGCCATTCGCATTTGTTGAGGAAGCGCTAATTGTGTTTGTAGTGATTTCATCGTTCATGGAAGGTGATGACCACATCATGACGGCCAGAGTTTAGGACGAATAGATGATTGATATGTGTTAGTTGGTTTTGCAAATATTTAGGTCAGTCGCTTTCATGTAGAGTTTTTAGGTTGTCGCCCATCTGAGACTGTTGCAATTCTTCGTCACTTCATACGTGATAAGCAGATGAATTAAGAGCCGCCAAGCTGTCAAGTTATCTTCTCCTCGTATATTGCATAATATTTGCAGAGACACACAATGCAACAGTTACAGACTCAATGGAGGAGGAGGCCATTGAAGAGTCTACGAAATTGATCAAAATTGAAGTGGACACCTGCGACTGTTGAGCATCATCATCACCAACACCATCATCATCACCGGCTTCCTCTTAGTGTTCTTTCTAATCACGATACATTGAAATCAAGTTTTAGCCATCAATCAAACGAGCTCTGTTCGCTTTGCGTTTTTAACTTAACCGAAGTTTCCTGCAATGATGACTGTATAGCGCCTATTCAACAATGATTCAACACTAACACAGTTATGGGGCCATGCGACGGAAGCAGCTGCACCCTACAGGTGGTAAGTGTTGGACATCGTCCATTGAAAAACTAGAGAGTCCATGAGAATGGCCACACTCTCTACAGTAACAACAATAACATAACCATAAATAAGTTGCAAAAATCCAATCTACTTACATAAAACGAAACGGGCTAGATTGACCATCCCCATGACGGTGGGTGAGTATTGTTTGGGGAGTGCGGTTTTACTGGCGAATACATCGGTTGCGAGTGGCTTGATGATGTTGATAGATCGCCTGTTAGGAACGATGAGGCTGAAGATATTGATGGCAGACTTGATGATGACGACGACGACGATCCATCTAATGATGAGGCCGAGTCGGAGTTTAAGGCCCGACAGTGAAGCTAGAGAATATATTAAAGGGCTGAGCTTGTTGGGCCAACTCTGGAATGGACTGGCCAAATTTGATGCACTTGTGGATGTTGAATTGAAGTTGATCAATTGTGACATAGCTGTTTGGAGGATTTTCGATGAGAGAGTCGATAGAAAGGACGGAAGCGAGTCGGTGTTGCTCGATTGGTGTGTTGAGGGCCAATATGATGAGTAGCTATTCCGGCCAGGATTTGTTGAGGAACTAGAGTGAGCTGAGGAGGATGTTGGATAGGAGCGTCCAACAGATTTTGAGGCAGCCGATGAGACAATTCGCATTGCTATCGACTCAATTGATGGCGCCAACACGATGGCCGCCGATTTGGTTACTGATTTTGGTATCAATGGCATTATATCTTGTATTTTGCCTTTTTGTTTGCTATTAATATTGCTATTGATCTTATTCAGGGGATGATTTAATTAATGATTTTGAGGTCAGCTCGTCGTTGTCGTTGTCTTCTACAATTGTAATATTGCTACTACTACTTGATGTTGGCTCTTTTTATCTTCTTTCTTTGTCCTGCCGCTGGATTTGATGCTATCTTTGTGACTACTTATGCTATTTCTCATATCATCATTGATTATTGGATCTTCTACGTCAGCAGACGACAGGGATTTTGATGATGATGATGATCTCTGTTGTCTGGTTCTTGAGTGTGCTGGTTGACATACCAATATGACTAGGGTTGCCGTGGAGGCCAATATCATCGTCATGACTAGGTGACTGGGTCTAATTTGTAACATTATTGACGTGAGCCAAGGCTAAGCTGACGAGCTTACGCTTGCAGGCTCACACAATAGAACTAGTTAGCTTTGTTCGTCTATTTATTATTGACTTGATTCTTGGAGTTTTCATTCGACTAACAAAGCTTCGATGATACAAGAAATTTCCTATTCAACTTCCTTTTTTTGTTTTGTGACGTAACTATCACCTTTGCAACTACTAGGATCACTTATTTCGTTGCAATTCCGTTGCTAGTTAGGTTGGTGCAAATTGGTATCAGTTAAACAATTATCAGGATGATAATAACAATAACGATAACAACAACAATAACTGCACTCTACCTCTCTTGTTAATATGTGTGCTACTAACAGGAATGATAATATTTGTCGAGGTGGACAACTCTGAAAGGGTTATAATATTGTTTCCTGCAGAAATAATGAATCTAAACATGAAGATTAATTATTTGTTTGAATCTAGGACGCGAGGAACTCCCTCTAATTTGCTCTTGCCTACTTTATAGTTGCCGCGTCGCTTCGAGTTCACATGAAGCCTTCAGTTTCGATTATAACTTGATGATGTATTTATTTCTCATTATGGTATATCAGGTTGTATTGTTAAATATATCTGGTCTGTTGTTGCATTGTTTGATTGTTGCTGATACTGTTGTTTTTCTTCAATTCTGCGTAATTCTCTTCCATCTCACTAGTGGGCACATGATATCATCAATGTAGCTGGTGATGATGATGATGATGATGATTATGATGTTGATCAAGACGATGGTGTTGCAGTTGTTGTTGATTATGATTAGAATGAGGATGCTGATGTTGCCCACGCTGATGATGCATTAGATTGAGGCTGTTGTTTCTTGGACTGTCCAACAATGATCTCGTTAACCCACAGCTTGTTTTCCTGGTTCTCATTATATCCACCACATCCATCTTGCTATCTGGCCAACAACTTTCAACTATCTAGCGTAGTCTAGTCTAGTATGCTCGCACACCTTGCACTTCTATGCGCAAAGTGGCTGTGGCTCTCGTCGTGGTCTCATTGAAATCACTTCCTAAACAATTTCATTTTGCTTGTAAATTTGGTATCCTCATTGCTCTTTACAAACGACAAACAACCTCTTGGTTTGGCGTTCAATTTGTCTGGGTACTGAAGGAGCGAGCAAAGCGAGAAAGAAAAGCTAAGAGCACTCGTAATAAAGTGCAAGTCTTCGTCGTCGTCGGCGTCGTCGTCCACCTCCTCCTCTTCGTTCAGTCGACGACGTCCACTGTGGCTCTCCAGAAAGTCAGACTGGCCGACGCCACTGGCATCGAACTTGTTGAAGCAGACTACTCGAGAGACTCGAGGAATGATCTCATGCGCTTGCGCTAACTTCTCGCCCACACTCCTCCAGTGCTATTGCTTTCTGTCCGTCTCTCTCTCCCTCCTCCTTCCCCATCTCTCCAAGAGTCCAGTTCTACTGTGTGGATGGGGAAGAGAAGATGGAAACTTTACTCTCACTGGCCATCGAAAGGGCCACAGCGCATCCGAGTCTGCATGCAAAGAAGATGGAGGCTGGCGCATCGTCCAAGACAGCGACGACGCCGGCGCCCTCATGTTTGCATACAAGCACAACAGTTGCAAAAGAGTTGAGCAGAGGACGAGGAAAGAGACATCTTGCGCGCCTCAAACTTTTCACTTACGAGAGGCCGCCCGACTCCTAGCGCGGGCCTCTCCTATGCGTTGCACATATTCACCGCCATTTCACATGTGGTTGATGTTCTGTTGTTTGAAGTGATTCATTGTAGCCCCAACTTGTTGTTATGCGCTTGGTAAAAATTGCAAATCGTCTCCGATAGAATTTGTCTCCTCAGGAGCCATATTAAAAAAAATCAAATAATTTTGTATTTAAACTGCAAAGAGATAAATTTCTTCCATTGCAAACGAAAAAAATCATCTTTTGGTCATAACTAAAGTGAAAAAAGAATTTATTAGTCGTTCACACAATCTTACACAATACCAATTAATTCGAGACTCCATTGGGGACCGGCTTTAGACAAATTCGATGCGACCAAATGTTCTGTAATTCGACGGTTTGCAAGGCACGAGAGCAAAGAGGCCCCCTCCTCCATCTCTTCCATCGAACAATCAAATTTCTGGCGCGCCACAAATTCGATTGTTCGATACAAAATGTTCGATGATATAGACGTTTTGATTTGCCATATGGAGGCTTGAGAATGTTCGGCAACTTACAGTGCATGACTAATATTAAGATAAGCCACTTGATCGGACATTAACATCAGACCAGTGACAGTGCACTCTGAAGAGATTCATAGTTGAGGATTGGCGAGGGTAAATAGCTCAACCAATTCACAAGTGTCTTCTCCAGACAGACCTCTGTCAAGTACTTTCGAGTGTCCATCTTGAACCATTTCAAATAGAATCCAATCATGTAAATAGCCCTATTCCGAGAGTCGAAACATGGAAAACGAATTCATCAGTTATTAATCAAGCAGAATAATGAGGAAAAGTAGTCTCCAAGATCGGGTCAGAATGATTGCAAATGATCGGCGCAATCAGACAAGGACGAACATCGATATCAAACTCGAAGAGCAGAACTCACCCATCCTTCAACCAAGACGAGATACCAAGATTGTGTATCCAATAATTATGGCCTCACATCAGCTAATGGCTGGTCACCACAACCTGGGTGGCTTCTGTACGAACAAGGGCTTATATTCGTTTGAAGAGTGTTTTTCCATTGGATTCTAGTGCTGGCCTGTTGGTTAGGTTGCTCATTAAACTGACCATCATATTCAATTAAAGAGGTTATCGAACGAGGGTTCAGTAGATCCTCAGGATCAACAAGATGGAGTGATCTTAATGAAGCTCAATATTGCTGGTCAATGCTATCTCGGAAGTGCCCTCTTGCTCCGTGCCTCTTAATAACATAATATCGCCATTACTAGTTTCACGTTTTATGCTTCCCACAAGAAACTTATCATGATCTTATCTAATTGCGCACTAAATTCAACAAGTTTTTGAAGACCAGCTCACTGGAACTACTGTCCACCCTCGGCTTCTTCAAGTTTGCTGAGCCTCACTGTAAGCAGATATACGGAAATCTTCAAGCGATATAGAGGCCAGGAGCAGTTGGAAGTGTTATCATCCGCAAGACTCGACTAACAAATTATCTGACTATCAAATGAGCAAAAATTCGTGCCGCCCGACTTGAGAAAACATCACTCATTCAACAAACAAAAACCTGACAACTCAACTAACCTGTTTAGTTTGGAAATTACTTTTACCCGACAAATAGCCAATAACAACAGAGCCAGCAAAATCATTGCAAACCCTAAGGTATGCAAGATATAAATGGCCCTTAGGGTTTCATACTGTCGGTTCGTCAATCAGGTGGATGGATGCATGCATGCATGGATAGATGGACAAACAACCAGCTGGATAGACGAAAGGGAGAGCTTGACGGCCGAAAGTGCCGCCACATTCGGCTCGTGCTGTGTTTCCAATGTTATTCGTTCAATTAACATCCTAGCTGACAATTGAAATACGCAACACCTGCCGCCGGTGTATCCATCTAACAGTCCTCGGCATGAAGGTTTGCAATGATGGGTGACGCAGGTTGCGTTAGCATCCGGCAAAGGAGGAACATTACACTAACAGGTTTTGATCTGTCAGTGTTCGGACAGAAAGAGAAAGTGAGATCGTGAAGCAGAGAAGAAAAAGAGAACTAGGAAGAGATTGGAAAACTTGAATAACTGTAGGGTAGGTGATAGCCGTGACGAGTACATCGGTTTGGGCTATACAATTGATATGCCTCTGAGCGATGCCTTTTGATGAAATAAGGAAACTGTGTGGCAAACAGTCACCCACACAACGATTTGATTGTCCGGACATTGCAACAGCAACAGCAGCAGCAGCAGCAGCAGCAACAACAACAACAACAACTCACTCTGCAATCTATCACTCTTACGCCTCCATCTTCGTCGATACTGGATACCTGGATGGTATCATCCAATCATTGAATGCAATTTGATTGTATCACCCAAGCCAGAAGATGGGCAGTTGGAAAGAGAAAACACCACAGAAGATGACCGCCGAGGAGATTAGCTGGACCATGGGAGAATTTCCTCCATTTAACGATTTCTAACTGCTACCTGTCCGATACATCACCGAAACAAACAAACAAACAACCATAGACAGAACTCAAGCTGTGATCAGTTTCAAGCTCAACTGTTGTTGTCTAGGTTTTCAATTACGCTGTCTCTTGGCGAGTATTGGCCAACAAAGCCGACACTGCAAAGCGGACTTGTGGCTGCATCAACCACCGGTAGGCTGTATAATATACCAGACTAGGCTCTCTGACAAGACGACGAACAACCACCAAGCGGTCGTTTATTATCACCTTTCATCATTATTATGGCATATTTAAATGGTGTTTCGTGTGACATGGAATACTAGCTTAGAATCATTAACAAAGCAATCATGACAGGCAATCACCGATTAAGACAACACGAACGAGATGATAGGAGGGGGAGAATACTCCAGTGGGCCTATTCGGTGGTATTCAATGATGGGTTTGTATTGTTATGGTGAGGATGATTTGAGTGGGAAGACATGGCCACGATTTGTAAATTGCTTTCAGGCTCGTTATTTGCCCTGTTCACCCAGTGGTGCCTCGTTGTGGAAACAGCTTTGGAGCAAACTGTCGTCTTGACGTCTCTGATGGTGCAATTTCGTTCACGACGATGAAAGAATCGTTCCTGGCAAACATCAATCGATATAACAATGGCCAACCAAACAGCTACGGACAAATCAATTCACTTCGGGCGGCCGCCGGGGAGATGAGACTACCAGTTAGACCTGCGGCCAATTCCCGCCGTACCCACTTTCTATCTTCAGGACAATCCCAACCTATTGTACTGAGAAGGCTCAGAGCTGCCTTCTCAGTAAGAAGAGCCACGTCAATTTGGGTGCTCGAAAGTGAAAAGACTTTTGGAAGTTGGAACTAAATCATTTCCACTCGGATCTTTGCAGGAGCAACAGCTACTCCTTATGTGAATTATGACCAACAACTTGGAGTGAGTTCAGAAGGAGCTTCTAAAACTGACAAATGATGATCGCGCATTGGCCATTGTTATTGTTGTTCCAGACCTTAGGCTAGGAACAATATTGGCGTCTCCGCAACATAGTTGCTTACAAGCCAGATACCTCGATGCTACCTGAGGTGGTGGCCACCTGTGATTTGTATCGAGGTAGCCAATGGTCACCGTGGGATCAGTCAGGTGGTGGTTACTGGAGACTGCAGCGGCAAGCAAGCTCAGGCAAGCTCTCGCTTTACATAAGTCTCGAGGTCGTAGTCATTGTTGTTGTTGTTGTTGTGGTTCTTATTGTTGTTGGTGTTGCATCGAAGGTTACTGTTTCCTAGATTACATTAGAGCAAATTTGAAGAAGCCCGAGCGACAGAAGAAGGAAAAGAAGAGAAACTTGGCTGAGATGGGACTCTGCTCATGTTGATCAAATTGATACTGGTCGTTGTCTTTGTCGCTGGTGCCGAACTCGACACCAGCAAATGGAAATGGTTTGTTGACGGCTCATTTGTCGACTAGCGGCACCAGGAATGGTTCCATTGCATTTCACTACTCTCTCGTTGTTGCCTGCACGCCAACTAAAGATATGCATATAACCACAAGCCGGCAACAGGTTGACTTGTAGTCGGGTTTGAGAAGTAAAAGGAGAATTGATTGTGAGTGGAATAGTTTGTAATGGAGGAACTGGAGATGAGTAGTCAGGCTCAGGTGACACTGCAGGCTTCTGTGTCTAGGCATGTTAACTGAACTGGATGAAACAGTTACCAGTCCGACTGTCCCACCAATTCGGAACAGTCGGGAAAGTCGGACTGTTTCTTCGCGTTCGGAACATTATTCTAGATGGGGCGACATCTACCCGACTCTTCTCTGCTTTGGTGCTATGAAAATTCGGAAGGTTGATATCCGAATTGAAAAACACGTCTGTGAGACCAGAACACCGCTTGCCCGGCGGGAAGTTTCAGTTCCGAATGACGCCCAGGCCAAATTTTGGAAAGACGTGATTAATTCGGGACCCAGATAGTCGGCAGTTAACATCCCTACAGTCTGTGTCCACTCAAGTCGAAGAGAAAGTTGATCACAATTCTGTTCTTTTGTCATCAAATGGACTCATAAACTTGCGCCTTTGTTTGTCTTCACGAATATTCTTTAACCTTTGCCAGATGGATTGTATTTAGTGTGGCCAGGGCTATTTGTAAACCAATAGCGGCAACGGCAACTAATTAAGGGGGAGACTAAAGTGACAAGGAACGAGAGAAGTCGACATCAATCCAGGCAAGAAACACAGCTAACCACATACCTCTCAACCGCCCATCATTTCCACTATTAGGATGACTTTAGTGGTAATAATAATGATGATACTACTCTTGTGGTTGTGGTGGCGGTGGATGGTCACATCACAAGGAACGAAATAAGACGATTCCATTGACAGGACTTATGAAGAATGGAAAGATATCATAATGACATAACTATCGTCTACATGTTGTGTCCATAAACTGGCATCGTCGGATAGCCTGGCCAGCGGTCAGCAGGTTTGTTTCTGTCGTCCAGAACAAGATTGATCCACTGGCTGGCATCATCACTACTAACTGCAGCAGACAAGTGGTTACGCAAACCAATGTGCCCGTAAATGTTGGACGACATAAACATGAGATGTGGAGGCGCACAGAAGAACTGCATTGCTAGCGCCAGCCAGCCAGCCAGATGAGAGAATATGCCGGATTGTCCCTACAGTAATAAGAGCCCTCTCAGGTGGCGTAGTGTCGATCACCCATGGCCTGGAGGTGGATGGCAACTGAGTTTCACGAGACAGAGACTTATGGATTCGTCTTTGCAGTGGATGTTGGCCGCGGTCAGTCGGTTGGTGGTCGCGCGGCAAGGGCTTCTTTGGAAGGAGGCGACGACGGAGGCGGCCTACGGAATGAAATAACAGCTTAGGTGGCAGATGATGGTGGCGAGACAGACAGGACTGAGCATCAGATTGGATCAAAACGGGCTTGAAAGCTGCATGTCTGTCACCTGCTGCATACCCAACTGTCGCTTACAATGTAGCAGCCATCCAGTGCTGTCCACCGACTCGCCGAGGTCCACCTTCTTCCATTCCTGTATCAAGTCTCTCCGAGTTGACCAAGAGTTGGTTGTTGTCTCTAGCCTGAGCACTATTGAATTATACTACCACTCTACCTATGGCCACTTGTATCTGGTGTGGACTAGGAGCCGGCCAACTGCAATTGGCTGCTTGCATTTGGCTGCTGTCGATGAATGGAGTTGATGCTGTTGTCTTCCAGCTGCTTGATAAGCGTTCATGAGAGTTTAGAAGATACACACAAACACAGAGGCATTCAAATCTATTAAATTATTTTTGTCATTTTTCTTTCTCCCTTTCTCCTTTCTGCCCTCACAAGGACTCAATGCAACTATGGCTTCGGGGCCTGCCTGGCCACCTCTTTTAACTCTTAGTTACTGTGAAAGTGGCCAGTCCAGTGGTGGAATAAAGGGGAACTGCAACGAAGAAACTGCAACTCCGGCCTCTGTTTCAACTCAAAGGAACTTCGTAGTGGCGACGACGGCGGCGGCTCCAGTTGGCGTCCTTTCCTTCCCTGAGTGGATAGATGGTCGGCTGGCTTATGCTACGAAGGAAGTTCTCAAGGTAATCATTCAAATTGTATTCGATGAGTGGCTCCGGCTGTTGACTCTGTAAGTGAGCTTGTCGTCATTTGAGTTGACCAACAACAACAACAGCGAAAACTACATCATGAGATGCCGAATGTTGCATAAAGTCATTTCGTCATCAGCTAGTTGTCTACCTGTTCCATCATCGCCATCAAAGGGACTTTTCGTCATCGTCGGCCCAGTCGTCATCATCGTCAGCATCAAGTTTGTTGTTGTTGTTATCAGAGCAAACTTTATTCTGTTCTCTCTTCTTCGTCTGCCTCATGTCTTATTCAGACTGTCTGTCTCTTGTAATTTTCTTTTTTCCTAAATGAAGCGAATTATTCAGGAAGTTTGATATTGTAAGAGACTGAGTTTGTGTGTGTTTGGCCACCATCC
The DNA here is from genome assembly GCA_020916435.1 of Oxytropis ochrocephala. Taxonomy (NCBI): domain Eukaryota; kingdom Viridiplantae; phylum Streptophyta; class Magnoliopsida; order Fabales; family Fabaceae; genus Oxytropis; species Oxytropis ochrocephala. The sequence goes on from JAJHUT010000136.1 coordinate 30,476, forward strand.
ATTCACTTGAATTCTTTTAACACTGGCCGCCAGTGGTTGGCTCCATATTTGTCGGATCAAAGTTGAATTTGAGTCAGTCAGAATGCACTTCCTAAACTTGCACAGAGAGAGGGAGAGAGAGGGAAAAGAGGAGTAGATTTGAGGGAGAGGGACAGAGAAAGCCAGAGATTTACTCGAGTGGTTTGCATGACTTTTAAACCAATTACAGTGTAAGACTAAGCCGCTAAACAGCTAAGTAAGTCATAGTTTGCAACTGGCCAGTGTTGTTGTGTGTTATCCAACACTGGCCACTTTTTGCTTTGAGAGAGAGTAAATGAAAGCTAACAAGCGCCGGCCGAACAACAAATTAAAAGCACTCCTATTCCTGTCCTTTGGCAGGCGCCTCGGCGATGATGTAAAGTAATTTAAGACATTTATTTACACTTTTTACAGTTGTTTGTAATGCAGAAAAATGTACGATTTATTGAACTGGAACCAGTGGCTAATCTAGAGATGCCGTCTCGGCCGCCTCTGCTGCAGATGCCGCCGCCGCCGCCGCCGTCATCATTTCCTCGATGCTAATTTAAAAATTTCGTCTACTCTCACCTGGCCGCCTCGATCATCATTCCTCGACTCGTCCTCGCCCTGGTGGCGCTGTCTGCCGCTTAATGGACTCGCCAAACAAGCAGGCGACTTGTTGAGTTTAGCTTGGCGACGGCGAGAGAGTTATTAATTCAACCCGAATGCTGATTAATATAATTGTACCACCACGAAGACGACGATTGACGATGACGGCGATATATTATCAGCCCTTTCATTGACGATCTTCAAGATCCAGAACATGTAGTAGGAGATCCTCAGACGCCCGGATATTGCTTGTTGGCGCAGCCATGGCCGAACAGAGACCAGCCCCAGCTGGTACCATTTCTCAGGTAAGGAGGAAGTATGGCGGCCGGCCCACTGCCGTTGCTGCTGGTGGTGGTGCTGGCCTTTGAGTGCCTGTTGATTGTTCCACATGAGAGGGCAGCCCGAGTCACCCTGGCAGGCGTCTCGTTTGCCTTGGGGTCGCTGGCGCATAGGAAGTGCTCGTCGATGCTGATGGTTCTTGTTACATTGATCTGTATTGGTCACTCCGCAGTTCTGCCTGGAGCAAAGTATCATTCGTCTTTTCGCCACCGCTGCCACCGTCGGCCGAGGCGCCATTGTTGTTCAGCTGATTGGCATTGCTGTTATTACTATTGCGATGATGAATGTCTTCCTCGTCTGGGCGGCGCTGAAGCCATCTTTGTCCATCATCACCATCGTCCAGTTCGGCCGGCACCAGTAGCGGCTGGTCGTCAGCGTCGCCGCTGCTCGAGCCCACCACATCGATCAACCTGGAGGGCTCGTTGCCTTGCATGGCAGTCGTCTCGGCCCAGCCGATGATGGTGACGAGCTGGTCGGTGAAGTCGATCCGATTTGCAACATGCGACGGCAAACAAATGGGCCTCGCCCGAGCAGGTAGCCGCTGGCCGAGCTGGAGCCTCAGCAGCGCTATGTCGTCGGCCTTCCTGTCGACACTGTAATCTGGATGCACATAAACACTGTCCACCCGGTAGAAGTGCGCCCGATCGTCGTCAGCCCAATGGAGGCTATCTCGAGGAGGAAGATCTCGCTGGCGGTGAGTATATCAAAACGTGATTGTTGCATACAATGGACGGCAGTCAGGATAAATTTTTCGGTTGTTAGAGAGCCGCTGCAAATGAATGCCTTCTGGCCATTCAGCGGCAGGTAGATAACCACAGACCAGGGCCATAACTCGTCGTCCACCTCATCGCCGCCAATAATATACAGCAAATTTCGATTATTGTAGCTGCCTTGGAGCTTATTAGCATTGGCAGCCTACGAATCGTCTGTGGCGTCAATCTCATTGGCTCCGTCCGTCGACAATGAGCCTTCCAATGGCCGGCCGTCGTAGTCGTACTTCAACTGCCGATATTGACGACGACGACGACGAGTATCGAATTCCACACAGTTGGCTAGTCTCCAGCCTGCCCTCCAATGAGATCGTCGCCATAGAAAGCCCGGCTTCGAGCTGGTCCTGGCGCAGGAGACGAACGCCGGCCAATGGACATTCATCGAGTGGCAATTCACCGACAACACTAGCAGCCCGATGATCACGAACAGTCTCGATGTTATGATACGACCACTGATTGTTCCAGTCGGCGAAATTGGAGCTCGTTGCCGCCGCCACAGCTCGTTGTTTAGGTATTAGTCTTCTCGCCGACTTCCTAATTGAACTATCACATCTTTTGATAGATGGTGAACGGAGGCTTTTGTTGTTTCGCTGCCGCTGCCTTTCATCAATGTAATAAAGCTCATGAATACCAACTAGATGATTATTATCTACTCTAACAACTTCCTTCTTCTTGTTCTCCCTTTCCTTGTCGTCCTCTTGAAAACTACCCGGAGATGATTGAATTTGTCCCTAATCCTATTAATTCTAACTCTGCGCTTGCATCCATTTCCACACTTAGATTGCCTTCATCTTCCATCTTTGGCTTCTTCTTCTTCTATTTCTCCTCCATTGGCGTGTACAACAAACCTCATATTAGCCCGCTTGATCTGGCAAGATGTGTGAAAGTTCTATCAAGTTAACTTGGCTCACCTTCCTCTCAACTGCTCAGTGGAATTTTAAATTCTAATCAATAGTATAACAACTAATAATGTAAGAAGTCTATCTTGCACTTCATACATCGATCATTGAATGAATGAGAAATATACAAAGGTATTCAAATATGAGAGAGTCTCGCAGTAATGTCTAATAATGATGTCTATTGCTTTCTTTTCCTTGACATTGCCGAAGTTGCTGTTGTGGCGCTTATTGTCAATTACGTTTCGTTACATCAATTTCGTCAATTATATGTTTGATATACTTGATGATGATGAAGTTCACTGCATCATCAGCTATTCTGATTTCATCTCATCAATTGAGATCGAATGAACATGTCGGGTTTTCGAGCAACACGCCTTTTTCACCGACGGTCACCGCAGAAGGCGCCATACTCTTTGAGTGTGGTCTACAAGGACGAGGGCTATGTCATCCAGGTGAACGAGCACCTGCAACGAGTCCAGTCCACCCTCCACGAAGTACAATGAGCAACAAATTTTTATTTACAAACTTCAATATTTTGTGTTGCCCCGCACGCAACATCGGCGTAAAATTTCATCGCACAGAAAATTTTTGTAAATAAAAATTTGTTGCTTATTGTAAGTAGCCCAAATGATTGTTGTTGTCATATCAGAATGCAGACCCAGCAACTAACCAGAACAACTCCTGCAATCAAACAGACGCCATTCGAACGGGTCACCACCACGTATTTGCTGAAGCGCGAACACTACTGCGCCACGGTGATACAGAACTGCTGGCGCCACTGGAAGGAGCGCGCCAAAAACAGGCCCGACAAGGACGAGGTGTCTATTAACAGCCAGTTGCAGCCCCAGCCTCAGCAACAAACAGACAATAGTCAGACAGAGAGAGGCGAGCCAACAGAACGAGACGACCCCAAATGATACAGAACAGACGACACACGCGGGGGCTACATCTAAAGCCATATGTTGTCGTCCCTTCTCATCTACAGTAGAGAGCTCAAACATGATTGAATTGACACTAAATAAACAGAGCATATTTTATCGGCACAATTATTACTATCCAGGTGATTGACTTGATTCGCCCTAATGGTGATAATAATCAACAGATTGAGACCCACCGCAAAGTGGAGCCTGAGAGTCTAGCCTTTAACACAGAATATGTATGTGTGGATATGTATTCAACAATTGGTCTCTGTGTATCCTCAATCAATTTTGTATCTATCAACGAGAAATTAATATTCATATTCAAGACGATGACGGCCCCGTTCATCAGCAGCAACTCCAAGACATCCATTGTATTAGTCCACCATTTGTGTCTCACTCCTCTTGGTGGTCTCAACCAATCTCAATCAGTATCATCATGCAACCAGCCAGCCCTTGGACGACTTTTGTTCACTGTGGTGCCAGTCGGCGAGGCAAACCTGGGCATGTACTATATGAACGTCTCGGTGGGTTTGTCCCCCTCAGACCTTCAGGCTCCTGCTGAACACTGGCTCGGCCGATTCCTGGATCTACGCGAGTCTGATGAGCGGCCAGAGCACCTGTGGAATGGCGGCCACTGGTGGTAGAGGCTCGTATGATGTGACGGCCTCCCAGTCGGCGCTCACCGACGGACGCAGGGCCGAGATCTTCTATGGCAACAAGGCGCTGACGAGGGGCCAAGTGACAAGGGATTCATTTACAATTGGACGTGCTGCAGGTGGCCAATGTCACCTTTCCTGGCGGTCGACCACTGTTTGGGCGATTATCTGGACCAACTAGAGGGTGGATGGGAGTGCTCGGCCTCGGGGTTCACTCAGCCAATTGCGATCCATAGGAGCTGGTCTCACCATCGTCAAACAAGGCCACCAACAGAACCAATTGAATCGGCCAGTGTTTTCATTGGACTTGAAGGATGGAAACATGGAACTAACTTTGGGCGAAAGGCCGTCGTCGGTGGCTCAACGACGAGACGTGCAGTTCGTGCCGACGAGCGACTCAAAACATTGGCAAATACAAGTCAAATTGGAGCTCCAATCGGAGGCCACTGCACCTGCTGAGGATTCCAATCAACAGCATCCAGTAAACACAGAGTCCCTGAGGAGCATTATGGCTCTGCCTCATCCGGCTGTGCTCGATTCCAGCACCAACTTCATTGTTTGCCCTCCATTTTGGCCTTCATCGTGAACAAACACATCGGCGCCAAGGAGCTCTCGCTGGATCCTTCGATTACCACAACCAGCTGGGCTTTGCCGACTGCAGCCTCGAGGGTAGACCGACGGTGGTGTTCAATGCAGTCGGAGCCGATCAAAGAGAACAGCTCAAGTTTGCTGTGAGGCCCGAAGATTACGTCATCAAGATCGAGAATCATCTCGTGGACACCAACTACAGCTGCATTTCGGCCTTCATGATTCATCGCGAGAGCCGCGACCAGCAGATCATCTTTGGCAACCTGATATTGAGCAAATACTTAACCATATTCGATGCATTAAACGAGTCCATTGGCTTCAGAGCTCACTAGAATAGTCATGTCTGTGTCTCTGTTGTAAATATTATTATGATTATTACAAACGTACCTCCACTCACTCCCTAAGAGGCCAATAAGTGGGTCATGCACAAACTGACTGTATGTGCGTTTGTCTGTCTGTGTAGCCACTGAAGTCGTCATGGTTTCTGTTCTGGCGTTCGACCCATATCAGCTTACTTACACGTGTCGTCGACACTTCAAATGGGCTGCCTCTGAGTGGAGATGAGATGCCATCCGAAGAGATGGGATCTCATCATTGACAATAACTAGTTCAGAGAAGTCATCATTAGTCAATTAATCAGGATTGAAAGCTAATTAGTCAATTATGATTACCGCCAAGTCTACATATCTTCTGGTTCTGGTGGTGTTTTGTACCATTTTAGTCAATTATTACTTGACGACGAATAATGACAATACAAATCTGCATGAAAGAGGAAAGAATGAAGCCCATACTCCAGAGGAATGGCTCCAACTATTCACCTGCAACGAGACTGAAAGGCGGCTCGCCTCACTCAAGAGGCCTTACATGGACATATGCCAACGATGTCCCACCGCTTGGGAGATACAAATACCTCGACGAACAGGCCCGAGGGGAGATGTACTCGTCAAGAGCCGTCCATTGACCAGAGGCTGGCCAATATGATCTACACTACGCACGCACTACGAGATGGACCGATCCAGACCATTTCCATGTTCAACTCGGGCAATCAACAGATAGACCAGCTGAATAAGAGAATCGTTGCAGGCCCTCAGGTGAGCGACGAAAGGTGTGGCAGACATCTATCTCAGATGGTGGCTTTGATGGGCCACTTGGATAGGAAATTGAGACATCAGAGGAAGAAACAACAACAACAACAACAACAACAGTCTGACGGCTACGAGATGCACCTCAATGAGAGCCACCATTCGGCTGGCTCGCGTACTCGACTCTTTTGGTCGATATGATGCAGGTTATTTGGGCTCAGGGAAGGTGCAGTCGTTGGGCTCCTACGAACAATGCCAGAGGCTCAGCTCAAGTTTGTTGGCTCGACCGACGACGACGACGACGGCGGCGAGATGGTTCTACTCGCTTCTGTTGGGCTCGTTTGCGAGCCGACAAACACCTGAACGAGGCACTTAAATCGAGGAAGAAGTACAAGTTCGACACCACCGCAGAAAATTCCATACTTGCAGGTGTTTGTTTGCCTGATAGTTGTCACTCGATAACCTTGACCACAACAAACATCTCCTTCAGACATTAGTGGACAGCCAATTCAGACTACCAAAGTCCATTTACATCGACGAGACCCTCCAATTAGAGTCGATCTTTTTGTTTTTCCCGACAAAAAGCCAGTTTTCCATTCCGTGGCCAGGTAAAACTACTGGTAGTTGCAATATCTGCATGGCTCGCGCTGGTGGCTTATGCAACAATCTCAAGACGACAGACATCATCAGTGAAGAATGGATGCTCGAGATGGATGAGTTGGTTGGATTTGTTGGAACGTGGAGAGAATTAGCCGGTTGGATGGATGAACCAAAGCCACTGGAGAACAAAAACAACACGAAAACACCGCCACCGCCACCACCACCAGCAGTCGATTTGGATGCTTTGAATATCGTCAAGGTGATGTCGTGCCTGTTCGTGGTCATCTCGCATTCGTTCATCATTTTCGCAAAGTTACGCCGAGGACTCTCTCGTGTCCAAGTACACATTCAACATTGATACAGTTGCATTGCTTGCCGCAAGTGCAATCTGGCTAGTGGACACATTGTTTGTGCTCAGTGGCCTCATTCTTGCCTACAGCTCCTTCAATTTCCTCAGAAAATCTCTGGTGCAAAGCGAGAGATCATCAAATTTGGGCAAATGTTGTCTATCCATCTCGGTCAGGAGATACCTGAGGCTCGTCCCAATGTTCATACTAATCCATTGGTTCAAGAAGTTTGTCTTCATCTATTTGGGCTCAGGTCCGCTGTGGGATTTCGGCTTCAACAAGGAGTCGCCTTGGGGCGCCTGTCGTCAGGAGGAGGAAAGCTGGCTCACTCCGTTCGCCTTCTCGATGGCCTACAGAGCCAGTCACGAAAGCCTGTCTCATCAGGGCTGGTCCATATCAACCGACATCTTTTTCAGCTTCATTGTGGGCCCGCTGTGTGCGTTCACCTACCTGAGACCAAAGTTGGCCACCTGGACCATACTGGGCGTTTGCGCGGCCAGTATTGAACCCTATTGTTGGACGGCGGCCAATAGAATCTGGGGATGTCCGTTACGAACTACAGGACATGTTCAAGCTCTATGGATTTCGTACTGTCACCATCAGGAGCCACCTATACAGCCAATTGGAGTATCGCACTGGAAGCCTGTTCGTGGATTTCTTGGAGGTTATTGTTTGTATCGCATTGGATTGAGCAGCGACTCGACACAAAGAGTGCCAAGAGCAGTGCAGCCATTTGCGTTTGCTCGAGGCCCTCTCACTACTCTGGCAGTTTGTTATGTTGTGTTGATCTATCTGATGAGATTCCTCTTGAGGCCCCATGGAGTAACTAATACAGCCATACCAGGGAGTCATCTTCTATGCACTGCCACTGATTAGGACGCTGTTTGCCTAGCAAATGCGTTCCTGTTCATTAGGATGCCACCGACTGGCGCCAGTCGACTATAGTCCGAATGTTCTCGTCAGTCGATTATGCAAAGTGCTCAACAAACTCAATTATGGAATAATGCTAGTCCATCTGGAGCTCTTATTGATGATCTACTACTACTCGAACAGTCGAACAGTATCCATTCCACTGGCTTTGCCTGGCTTGCGGTGGCTACGTATATTTACTCAGCATTCTAATCATTGCCTTCCTGTATTTGGCGCTGGAGAGTCCCATCAACAAGTCGATCCAGTGCGTAGCCTCTAACGTATTGAGAAAATATAGATAAAAGATAAACATTTGAATATACAAAACAAAATACGAGTCGAAAATCCCAATCATTATTGTCTTCCTTTAAAATATATTCCTTCAGATGTTTGCCAACCATTGATTACATGAGAAATAATACAGTCAGTCATTCTATTCCATTGCAAACACAGCCATCCACGCCTTTCGGGTGAGATCCTCTGCTAGTCAAACTTGCATTTTTGTTTCCTCGACTCAAAGTCGGCTGCTCAAAATGCACGGCCAGATGTAGGCCTAAATGAGGTACTTCTTTGTTAGCTTGTTGATTAAATTAGAGCCTATTTGGACATGACAATTTCGGTTGTTAGCAGCTGATAATTGAGAAGAAGAAGAATATAAACATGCACCAGGAAGATTCCATAATTGAGTTTGGTTATTCTTCGACAGAAGTTTCCGCGCGTCCACTCCAGGCACTCGGCGCCATTCCAATCAGTTAACAATCCGAGGATTATAATGGAACTGTAAACTACCCCACAGAGCTCTGAAGGTGATTAGGTAATGAGAGAGAGAGAGAGAGAGAGAGAGAGAGAGAGAGAGAGAGAGAGAGAGAGGAACAGTCAATGGTATGGATCGGCCAGAGATTTCAGCTCGACTCCGAATATTTCCGATAGGAGTATAAAATACTATATAGCCCATGGATAGAAGTGGTTGCCAGCCGAGTAGTCCGGGAGCATTGCCAATAGTTGTTGTTTTGGATTGATGCCGGCGCTTCATTTTACTCAAAAATTAGGTAGCTAACAATGAAGCCGGACATTAGCGGAGGCCAGGCGATAATCTGGAGCCAGTGTATATTCGACTTACTTCATGAGTTAGTACCTGTCCGAAACCAAAAGATCTAATATCTCCAAAGTAGTTCCAGGTGAGGGCTGAATCTACGCTATTGAACTTGATCAGGCCCGCCGTATTGCTGGCCAGACTAAGCGCACATGAAACAAATATTATTGTCTTGGGCCAATATTGGATCAGATGTAGCAGAGGAGCAATCAATATCACAGATAGTAGTTTGCACGAGATTGTGTAAGCCTGAGGATGCGCATCTTGGTGATAGGTCGATAGACGGAGGTGAACAACATCGGCGACCATCAGCTCTCATACTGACATTGGCCAGCTGTGTCGGCATTGATGCCATGGTCCCACATTGGTCCATAGCTCAGGTAGATGAGTGTACTCTTCTTGAGCCAGAACAAGAAAACAAAACAGAGGCAACAATTTCAGATATCTTATGGCGATGAATCTGATGCAATCTGCTGCGAACTGGCTCCAGTTCAATTCCGGGTGTGGGCCGCCCTACTGCCAGGGTACTGTTTGTTGGTTGATGTCGACCATGACGATGATGAATGAGTTGTCTTTGTCTTTTTCTCTTGTTGTCCCCTGTTTGAGATTATCTTAAGACTGCCGAACGTAAGCAATATATCACTTGTTACGAAAAATGTCTCTATAATTATGGCCAATGTCATGGTGAATGACACCACTCGATTTGTTTCCATCATTGTATAGTCCGTGAGTAGTGTATTCGCTGGCAAGAGCTGTGCCATGACGGCATGGCCCCAGAACAACAGGAACCAGATCATCACCCTCAATGGACTGAGGACGTGAAAATCAATGGCGCCTGCAGGTTGCTGGTCCTCTTGTGGGATGGTGTTATTCTTGTGTACTTCCTCTAGTTGTTAGATCTTTCCAATTGTTTCTAAAACTAATACAAGACGGCCAACTTTGCGTGGAAACCACCATATTTTTCGTTGTCGGGTTGTCGAGCAACACGCGTTTCTCATGAACGATGACCGCGAATCCGCCATACTCATTGAGTGTAGGTTTGGTTCATAGGGGTTATGCCAGAGGACATAAGTTCACAACCCTTAACTTGACTGAAGCACCGAGAGAATCTCTCTAGTCGGTTTTATTACAACAATGAAGCCATCTAAACACGAACGACCCTGTCGAGGCTTATTGCCAATGGGGCCGGTTATCGGCGCGGTTCTGATTGGTTCGATGGAGACGATAGTCGTGTGACACTATTCGAAACAGTTCACGCTCTTATCTTTAAACTCATCAACCAGGAGTTACTCAATGAAAGAGTACGAATGTGTCAAAGATATTATTTGGAATATCTACAGTAAACTAGAGTTGCCCACGACACTTGTGCACTGTTCCCCGAAAACATGTACGCTCGCGAATATGATGCTCATCATATTAATATCAGATATTTTTCTCCCTAGTCGAAAAAGTTGGTTACCTGTTGGTTGGGTTACTCATTATTTAGATTACATTTCGATACGAGCCGGCATGAAATGAGGACACCTGATAGATATGTCAGCATTCGATGGTCAGGCGCCCGTTGCTGCGACCATAGAAAATAAGCAAACATCTATGGGTAAATTCATCATTCCCGAGGTGATTAGAGATCACATGTTATGGATGAATGGTCAAGAACTGAGCAATTACACTAATATAGTATTGCCGGTGCTGGCGCTGCAAGTGTCATGCACAATTACGAGCAACGAAGATATCTAAACAGAAATTGCAATTGTTTGGCCACTCTCATAGGGCTGCTAGGGGTTAGATCAAGAAGAATATATGGAATCACTAATTAAGACAACAAAGAGAAATTTTACTCGCCAGTAACGAGTCTCCTGACCCAATAATTCGTGTTGTGCATTGAATGTTATCAGGAGATATCTACGTATACTATAGAATCTGACCATCTCCTTCACACCAAACGCCCAATAAATAAGCGACATTACTGATGATAGTGATGAGCGTCAACTCTTTATAAGCTAGCAAGAGAACACCTAAACTTAGATAGCTGACATTCAGAGTGTGGGCGTCATTCCCTCAAAATAGTCGAGACGCGACCCAGGAACTGGCTTTCTAACATCAGTCTCTCAAGCTTTAGTGCTTGTATCGCAGATTATGAATGAATTTCCCCATCAACAAAATGAAACAATAATCAGTGATTTAAGTTCAGGGAGGGCTGGCTGCTCCGGCCAGCCTGTTGAGTCACATATCAGCGGAACAACATGCGTCAATAATTAATTAAACTGAATTTATTTCAAGGTATTGCCTGGCTGGGCTCAAATTTTTGGCCATTGCTCGCCAATAGAACGTGGTTCTATGAAATTGTGAACAGTGCCACTGGCATTCGATGAGTTACTTTTATCAAGAGATGGTTGCCAGTAGGTCAGTACACCCATCAAAACCATAATAGAGAGTCCAATTTGAAATGTTTTTTTGTTCTGTGTGATATAATCCATCAAATTCTCTTACCATATGACCTAATTGTGCAGTTCATTTGCTACAAAATCAGTTAGGCCCCTCTCATCCATTTAACTTAACTAATGATCGGATGTGGCCGAAATTGATAACTTTGAAGTGTCACCGTCGACATCAGGCGTAGGGTCGCCAGACATCGTTTGGTCAGCCACCGAGCAGGTTTGATGGGCCTGTTGGGTCCGCTGGAATGCGAGGCTCGCGGCGGCGGCTGCGGTTGCGGCAGACGCTGTGGCCGATGACGACGATGGAGATGATGATGATAGATTGAATTGATGATTCATAAATGCATCTGTTTGTTTGTTCATGTTGGCCATTTTGTGCTAATTGTGATGCGATAATTTGCGAGGCTGTCATGAGGTGCTGCTGAGTGTCGCTTGTCACAGGATATACGCCGGGCCGGCTGCAGCGGCTGCATTGGCTTGAGACAAAACCTTGGATAGTAATTGTTATTGGGTATGTACGTGGAGGCCATCGATGATTGAGGTTGATAGTCGAGCCGATCATCGTCGATGGACACGTGAGAGGTGGCTTGGCGAGGGCGAAGATTCATTGGTGTAGTGTGATGAACTCCAAAATATTATGTCCCGAGTGTGGTGGAGATGAAGAAGACGATGTCAAACACAGTGATTTGATTGATGGCGGCGGCGGCGGCGAAAGCCATTCTATACCCATCCGGACTGTGATTGATATGCCTTTTTCGATTGTTGGATGATTGTAACGTAGTTCTGTTCTGGGATGATGCTGACGATGATTTATCTCTACAAGTCCTCGTATTTCCGCAATCGTTCCTATTGTTTTGCAAGTGGTTGCGTTGAAGGTGTAAGTGGGTGGTGATGATGATGATGTAGTTCCGTTGGCTACCTTCGGCTTGGGGTTCTGTAACTACCATACCGAATATTGGACCCGGGGCAGATAAGAATCTGGCAGAGGCTTGCCAGTAATGGATTCCTGTAAACTCATAGCTCGGGCGTCTTCATGGGCTTGTTGGCGCTTTAGGGCCACTTGCTGAGCCATAATCCTTTGTCTCTCGGCAATCAGATTACACTTGGGCACAAAAACAATCCCTAAACTTGCAGTGCCTCTTGTGGCCCTTGAGCCAGCTAATTATGCCGTGATTCCGACATCGGGCACATTTCGGTCGCCTGGCCGCCGGTCCAGTGATACTCAATGGCGAAGATCTACCGCTGGAGCATTGCTGTTGTTGGTGTAGCTGTTGTGGTTGTTGCTGTTTTGGTAAAGATGCTTGATTAATACTGGCCATGATGTTGATTCTTGATTTGCATTGAAGATATTATTAAATTAATTTGAACTTGATATGATTCCAGATGAAAGTTCTTCTCGAACCAATGTTGCAAATACGATCGAAACTATCAGCCCCGAGTTTGTTGGCGATACAGAATAACAAGAAGAAAGACTGAACATATTGAGTCAGAATTGTTTCGCATCAGCGCGTTACGACAATTCGCCACGCCGAACAATCGAACCCAGTGGAATCGTTGGTGCGTGCGCAGCGCATCGAAGCGAACCAATCATCATATAGGTTTTCCCAGCGAACTTGGCCGCCGAAATGCGCATTTGAGTCTGAACGTGGCCGCTGCGCTCAGATGCAAACAACAAATGAATATAATAATAACAAAACAATGAATATCAAAGCCAATCAAATTGCCTTGTATTCCAACAACAACCTGAAATATGCCAATATCCAAATGGATGTTGGTCCTCCATGACTGTTCCATGAATTCAAGTGTCGATTGAATAGTATGCGGAAAAAATAAAATAAAAATTTTCGTATATTTGCAGGGGCTGTTTGCTCGTTGCTAGCTTTATATATTATTTAAACAAAATTTCAGCTTTTTATTCGGGCCTTAGAGAGCAACGTTATTGAAAAGACTTCTCATGTGTTTATCATGTTTTGGGAAAAGTTAACAAACTGGTGTCAATTATCATTGTTATGAGTATGCGGCGGCCAGCAATTGTTGTTTTAAAATGTTTAGAAAGTCAACTTTGATAGTTATGGTGAATAATAATTTCTTTCATTTGTTAGCTCAGGTAGGAAATTTATCGTTTATAGTTAGTCACTTGAACTATCATCGGGTTTTGTTTGCAGTTTAGCAACAATCATATTCATAGTAATAATAATAACAACAATAAGAGAGGATAAATTTGTTGTTTGCTCAGTTAGTTGAGAAACTCGCTAGAAAGTTTGCTCAAATCATCATCATCATCTCAGTGATCAAACTTTAAAATAAATCCAGGTAATTGTGTTTGACTTAATATAATATAACAACTCGACGACGACATGATCATCTGTAGCTTCAGTATAGTATGACTGGCATTGTTGCTCGATGGTGGTCGTCATTTTGTTGCTCCGGCGTGCATACAATCGCATACAGTCGTATACATTTGATGTTGATGTATTATTGTTTACTAATATCGAATCAAATTTTCATGTAAATATACATTGCAGATAGACAGAGCTGAGTGACTGATCAAGAGACTCAAACTTTTCGCCTCTTATATTGGGCAATATTGAATTTTCAAAGCCACCACTAAATGGCCACCAGGCGAGCTGCCCAGAGAAGATGCTAACCCATGCAGGTGACAGGAGGCCAGACGTCGACGGTGGTGCCCACTGAAACCAGTCGAACCCTCAACTTCAAGTCTGCTGGACACGAAAAACAAGGCGCTGGCGAATCAGATCTCAAGAGTACTTGAGAATCTGTTTCGACTGATCCCATAGCCGCCCGACGGTCGTCCAAGTCTATTTGCCTGCCTTCCACTTGGGTTATGTGTTTGGTTTATTTATGTGTAGTCAGCAAATTTATTCTCGTTGGCCGCTGAAATGAGCCAACTGGTCACGGCGACTGTCAAGTCTCGATGGTTGACTAATTTAAGTCGCAAAACAGTATTACAACATTATTGTGCCCAAATTAATCAAATATTTGACTTTCATTGTGTTATCGCGAGTTTTGTGTGTAATCAGTCGGTCTGAAGAGGCAGGGGCGTAATTGAATTTATATTCTCTAAACATCTGACATCACCATCAGTAACATCGTCGTGGTCGTCGCTGTCCTAGCCTGGTGAACAGGTAAACTCAAATCAAACTTGTAGAAATACAAATATTACCTGCTGTGTGAGTTTGTTGGGTTCCCAGAGACCAAATCTCGACACATTTCTTGTTGGCCCTGCCCACCTGATGGTTTGTTTGTAGTGTGCAGGCGCAGATGAGACACACTAATTGTAACAAAAGCGGGCAGCCTTCGTATCAGTAGACGTGTAGGATGAATGTATTAATTAAGGTAACCAGAGGCGATAGACACGAGACGCTCCAGAGATGGCAAACAATATCGTTGTTTCACTTTTTATTATACTCTGAGTTTTGAGTTAAGTACAAATAGCTTGTTGATCATAAAAGCAGGTGTGGAAAAGAGAAAAATCAAACCAATTCGCATGCAACAACGCTCCTGGTGATGAGAATTTTAATTCCAATGCTGTTTATTGGAGCTTCTCTCTAAATTCATGCAACTTGCTTATTGAGGTGGCCTGTGAATTGGATTCAATAAAATGACAAATTCAATGGCATTGGCATTGTTTCTCGGAGCATTTCTCGTTCTCTCCCGATTGTTGGCGTTTGAAATACCACACGAGCTAGTTTGACATGTTTATCAAACACACAGAGAGTTTGTTTATCTGAAATCTGAGACTTGCCTCCTTCTGATCGGCTAGAAATCATCTCCATTGACTCTTGAATTATCTTCAGCTCTTTTTTGACATACAAATTTCAACTAGAGCAAACAGGAGGACTACAACAACAAGAAGAACAACGACAAGTAGAGTTGCCAAGTCAATACAAGACAAACTTTTTGGGTCTCTGGGTTTGTTGTTCACACTCATGCTGACATACAGTCGGTGAACATTCCACAGTGAAAATGTGCATCCATTGGATGTCAAATGCGAAGATATCAGCCATGATAATCCACGATGGTTATGCTCAATTCGTTTTGTTTCCACTCGAGAAAGAAAAGAGAAGTGAACTACTAAAACTAGTCCGTTAATTGAGCCTCAAAAGGCGCCAGTTTGTCTACCAAATCTAATTCCTCGGACTGCTGTGGTGGCCGAAGAGACTCATTAGTGGGATTTCCAACAAACAAATGATAATTCTGTTCGCGCAGCTTTGAACTCTTTTTGCCTGGTTGTCAGACTAATACGACAGCCCACCAGAGATTGAAATAATCTTTTGTCTGATTGGCCGGCTTGCCTACCATCCTACACATGTTCGTCGGATGATCTCCGGCCGGTAGACGTACTCTACATGCTATGGGTATCAATTAGACGAGTAATAAATCAGAGGATCCTTTACAGACTGACTGCTCGAGGGGATTCTCACTTAGCACCAATCAAGTGTCTACTGTTCACGTCAACTGTTTCCACTCGCTCCAAGCCCCAACCATGACAACTAACAAATACTACTTATTGTACTTATTTACTGTTCCTCTTGGCTCTCGCAATTGCAGCAATCCCGCTGTTCATCTGGTTAAGGTCCGCGCGATGAGCATGATACTGCTTCTCATATCCTCTCTCTCGAGCGCCTCAGGATGATCTCATTTGCGCCCGCGAGAGATGAGCGCCGACAGTCCATTTGTTGGGCCGACTTTGTGGAGTGTTGAGGTACAGGCACATAATAAATACAAGCCAAATAATCTCGATTGAAACATCTCGCAAACGTCTGGAGTCAGTCACGTCTTATAGTTGGCAGCAGAACTCTTTGCTCATTATCGCCTCTCTCCTCGGCGCTACTTTCAAATCGTAAACACGTATGTATTTCATTTTATAGGGTCATTTCGTCCGCTCTTGTTGTTATTGTTATTGTTGTTGTTGTTGTTCATTATTTTAATCAAGCGTACTTTGCCAAAGTGCAGTGAACCGACACTATCACAATAACCGACTTTGCGTGGGCACATCAAAGTCCGCCAATCAAATCTGGAGGAGTTGAATAAATTTCTGTTTATTATAAACATATACAACACTTGCGATATTCCACCACTGAAATGTATACAAATTCATGAATTTTGTCTCTTGTTGAGTTTGTTGCCAAATTTTAACAGATTGTTATATTCATATTTCTGCTGTTGTTGTTGTCGTCGATCTATTTTTGTTGCTGTGAAGCGCGTTCAGCATTGTAGTAATGCAACAGCTGATCTCGTTCGCCAAACTGTAGAGAAAAAGTTCAAAATGTTAGAATTGTTTGAGCGGACTTGAAGAATTAGCCATTTCAGCATTACTGAATTATCATTGTACTTTTCGTGGTCTTATGTTGAAAATTTCTTCACACCACAAGTCACAACAAGTATTTAATCCAATTCCTCAATCTGCGCCAACTTTCAAGCCATATTTATACAATTTTGTATGGCGAGATATTAGAGCCAATCAGGAGACGGCTGGAGAATCTGTCTGTGGCCTGAGGCAGTGTAACAGTACAACGGCAATCTGAGGCGAGGCGAGGCTTGTTTAACCAACGACAACAACAAATCTATGGTGAAAGGGAAACAGGCAAAGATTCAGAGTAGAGTTATCAGTTTTGCCGCGAATGTTCATTATATGATATCCCAAACTGGCGGTCTGAAGCCCAAAACAACCTGATTTCTATATGGTCTTCAATGGATTCATTCTTTCCCAATTTAAAAGCCATTCTCAATCTCAAGAAACTAATGACTGCGATTGAACAAAACACCAAATCAAACCAGTGTGAATTAAATTCACAGTGGTTTGTTTAATCTGCAAACGAAGTAACGTGGCCACTTCGTTTGTGTTTGTGTTGCTGCATTTCAAGTCTATTTGTCATGGATGGACAACTGCCGAGCAGAGTTGTTGTTCATTTGTATGTAACCAGAGGCGGTCCATTGTCTGAGAACATTTTATATCCGTCCGTCTGTCTCTCTATCAATCTAATCCTGTTTTGTAGTAAGTAAACAAACAAACAAACAAGCGAGCAAAACAAACAAACCGACGAAGAAACGAAGCCTAACCAAACCGAATCAAACGACAGACAGACAGACTGGCAAATTTGTCGCCGCTTCTGTCATTGTTTATAGGCTGATTTTGATCTTCACAATGTGAATGTTAGACAACTACTACCAGGAAGATGGCCGACAACAAATCAGTGGCATCTCAAACAATAACAACAACATTGAGGATGGCGAGGTCGAACTAAGAAGAACTGACGCAATGCTGCTATTGACAACTGTTATTATTATTCAACGACCGAGAGTTGGCTTATTTAGTTTCCACTTCCGCCCCTCTAACATTGGTAACTTTGTGGTGGTTGGTGATGCCGGCAAGCCGCCATCGCCAATGCTGTTGCCGACTTAGATGTAGATGTTGACGGCGAATGAATTGACGATGCAAAGTTTCGTTCTATTTGTGGTCGTCTCAGGTATTCTTGTGTAGTGTTGAAAACCAGAAGCTCTCAGAGTTGTCTCGCTCGGTTGGAAGAAGGAGAAAGGAGAATGAGATGGGAATGAGAAACAACAATATATGTGCACCAGACGAGACAAGTGCGATATTTGAGTTGAAGGTAGTGAATGATTGAGTGATGCTCGAGGCTTAGGGCTCATTTAAATTCAAGTGGCACGCCGACGATGGCCGCCTGCCACCACTGACTGTTGATGATAATTCCAACAGCTGTCGGCGCCAAAGCAGCACTCGGATTGGCCTTTGGGAGCTACGGAAATGTGTTTGTTGTTTGATGGAGCCAATATTATTATTATTATTTACGCCACCCGCAATTGTGGCCTTCAATGTGGTGGGTCTTTGTGGTTTTGCTTCGGCTAGAATCTCGAGTGTTGTTTGAGCTGTCGGCAATAGACCACCAGAAGGAAAAATAGCCCGCGCCAAGTGACAAATAGTGTTGAAGAAAAGGTGACAAGTTTGCCAATCTTATTGGGTGCAATATATAAACACACATACATGTAGATGGTAGTGACAATGATCAACGACCAACGACGATGGCGGTGATGATGATTATGATGATGGCTGCGAAATAACCAAACAAACTTTCGATTCTCATTGTGACGCCCACTTGGGAATCCGACCGCTTCAAGGAGCTCCCTTTGCCGATTAGAATTAAGTTTATTGCGCCCGCCGATAGTTGATACCCATAAGGCTGAGCGCCCATCCAGCGGGCCGTCCATTCAGATTAGGGCTGGCCATGTCAAATTGATTAGTATCCGAATCCGCTACTCTCAATGACTGCCAACATCATAACAGAGATAAACAAGCAGACAGACTGCTCACTCGGGTTGGCCTCTTGTCGCCTCCTCATTTGGTTTCCGTTTCGTCAACTTCGACCAACCATTGATATCACAATCGGGGAACAAGTGAATTGGCCGATCAATTCATCTATCTGGTCGTCAGGCCGAGTTATCAGCCTCTCTTGGGATGTCCAATGAAGCGGTGGAATGATTAAATTAGGAGAAGAAGCCCATAGGTGGTGTATTTTCATTTGAACCGCGTTAAAGATAAACAGTGGAGGCCATATTCTTCGTCAATCAATGCAGCTTACGGCCAAGGAAATTTACAGTAGAGATTTAGCCGTGCGTGGGCGTAGAATCAGATGGGTTTCCACTGTGTTCAATAACACTGACCTGGAAACAAAAGATATTGTTGTTATATGGAATTGGCACTGAATGATTGACAGGTTTGACGATATATGACGAAATCCATTAATACTCATAGAAAACTCTCACCATAACTGAGACTCCTCATAGTCCACACCGCGCGTAAATACAATACGATAGTAGTAAAATAGATTGATGATCATAATAATTGAATCAAATTAAAACCAAGCTTAAAGTTGTCATCCAGAGTTTCAGTTGAATGGTAGCTATAACAATGACAACTAGCGCAAATGATCCAACATGGATTTTGCCTCAGTAACACCAGTTATAACAGAGAATACCAGCTATTCTAATTATTAATAAAATTCCTAGTGTCTTCGGTCAATTTATTGAAACTAAACATCTCACCAAGTTCGTCAAACCTGTACATTTTTGATTGAGAACAATTCAAATGTGCATATCGTGGAGTCAAACGGATATTTTCGACATCTGTATATCATTTTCGCGGCAGAAGTTGAACAAACCAAGTTCCGCGAAATGAATATCGAACTCGTGCGTTTCACGTGCCAGTTCTCTCACAGTGCGCGCAAAAAAATCAGCTGTTTTTGTTCGTTTATTTTGGAACACAACAAAACACCACATCCGATCATCCAACTTTTGAGATTTACCTGACCAAATTATTTGCTCCAAAGAGTGTTTTTTATCATAATTGTACTATGGGCTCTCTTTTTATTATTGTGAGTGTTTTTTCATTGTGTTCTGCGGCTTCGCTGATGCCACAGAAGGTAAGTTGAGCCCACCTCTCTAGTTAGGACAGTATTAATCGAGTCCGTATCATCCAATATCGACTCTAACTATAACTTCAGTCAACGTCACAGCCAGTAAGGCTCCCAAAATTATCAATGCAGTCGACAGATTGAACCATCCCGAAGGAACTAACGCATCCCTTCTATGTCCAATAGGGTCAGGCGAGATCGAGGGCCTAACCTTCGAGTGGCTCCGGGACGAAAAGATCTCGTCCTTGAGCAAGATGCGTATCTCGGTGATGCCTGATAACTTTAATTCAATTCTTCGCGGAGTAATTGATTTAAGGCCTTGAAGATTCTGGCACATACAGCTGCATAGCTCGCAATTCATTTGGCCAAGACAAAACATCAACAAAATTGTTTGTAAAGGC
Source organism: Oxytropis ochrocephala (assembly GCA_020916435.1). Classification (NCBI taxonomy): domain Eukaryota; kingdom Viridiplantae; phylum Streptophyta; class Magnoliopsida; order Fabales; family Fabaceae; genus Oxytropis; species Oxytropis ochrocephala. The sequence goes on from JAJHUT010000136.1 coordinate 50,574, forward strand.
AATTTTTCAATGGAATTCTATCATCAGTGTGCTGTCAAAATCTCCCACGCTATCAGATCTCTAATTTCCAAATAGCCCAGTACTCGGCCAAAGGTCGATTCACATTCCATGTATGGCAAGTGGGCAGCCAGAGCCCAAGGTCGAGATGGAAAAATTGCTGGACAATGGTCAGCAGCAAGTCATTGGGCCTGAGTTGTATTTGTCTTCGCCCAGCCAAGTGGATGGCGGCGAATATGAGTAAAAGAATCCGAACGGAGTGGAGGAGGATCTCATTTCAGGTTGTCACTGAAGGTTTTGGGTAAGTATTGATAAGAATCTTTTATTCGTCAGTCATTGTGATGTCAGTGAACACTCGTACCCGTATCCTTAGTACAATAGTGCCAGTTACAATAAAGTCTTTCAAGCCTCATACGAGGCGCAATTGCACGAGTCTATGTGCAACTTCCATTGTCATTGTCTGTGATGTTCATCCTGATTTAAGTTCACAAGATGGCAGCCCGAGCGCTGTCTGTGATGCCGGAGAGAGGATGGTATTGATTTATTCACGATAATTAAACTATATGCGAATTGATGATATAACTTTTTAATATGTTCTCTTGTCGAACGAATTAGCGAATAATCGAATCGTCGAACACAAGCATAGGGTGGTCAGCACTTTCATGGGACTAGTGATGTGACCTGAGCCGTGATGGCTCGAGCTGTGCGGCTCGAGCCGCCAAAAAGGGGAAAAAGCCGAGCCGTGTCAAAGCGGTCGGCCACGAGCCGTCGGCTCGAGCCGTCCTCGAAAAGTGAGCCGACAGGGCCAGAGCCGTCGGCTATCAGGGGGACTCGAGCCGAGCCGTCTGATAGTCGAAGGTCTCGGCTCGGCTAACCACTTGAGCTGCAGTGAATTTTCAACAATACCGAATCTTTAAAAAGGCGTGCTTAAATACAGCGCGTGATTGCTCACACAAGGTCTCGACTATCAGGATAGGCGTGTTTTCGGACAAATTTCTCCCGAAGAGCTTGTCTTTGTGAGCCGTCGGCTACCAGGAGTGAGCTGTGAATTTTAGGGGGCCAAATTTAGGTGGGCGGGAGTGCAGTCGCACGGCTCCGCGAAGGGGAAAAGGCTCGAGCCGTCTTTTGAGCTGGGAGCCGAGCCGCCAGCTCGGGGCTCGGCTCGCAACGAGACGGCTCACAGGTCACATCACGCATGGGACACGATGGTTTTTGTCCATGCGGCGCAGCATCACATGTGAAGACAATCGATGCATCTCATTGGCTTACTGGAATTATTTGTCATTGCGTAGATTACGACAATAACATAAAGATGCCGATATCATCTGCTGTAATGGCGCCCACACTAAACAGGACAATCTACTCTAAATGACTGTGCAAAGATAGGATCTAAACGATTGTAGAAGTCTAACAATATCGACGCTCAAAGATGCCGCATGTCGGCACTGCAGTCGGTGCAAATGGCATCACATGTCATTGCAGTCTACAAACAGTCGCGACTGCGGCTGATCAGTCGAGATCGAGTGATCATGTCGCGTTCTCGAGAGCAACACCCGTTTCTCGCGAACGGTGACCGCAGAATCCGCCATACTTTAGTAGTGTGCTCTACGAACACTGGCGATGCAGCCCATGAGTCGAGATCGATTCAACATGTCGCGTTCTCGTGCAACACGCGTTCCTCGTGAACGGTGACCGCAGAATCCGTCATACTCTAATCTATTCGTTTGGTATGATTTCGTATCATGTCCTTATACTTTGTCTATAGTCTGGATAGCAGTACATTTCCAGGCCCACCAGTCAATGATATATACCCTCCTGTGGTCGCTCACACCTCATACTGTCTATACCTGGAGTCACAGAACTAATGGTACTAATTCCAACTACTTCCTGCACTAAACCTGACAAATCATTATATTACACCCCATTCCGTGACAGGTCCACCCCGCAACCTGAGACCAGTCAAATCGTGTTCATAGGACAATATTCTATCCATCCATCAAACCAGTGTTGAACAGATTGTTGTCGAAGCTCAGAGGGCACGGCTCACAGCTCTCAGGCTAAAAAGGGTGCAAGGAGAATTGAGCTATATGCTGGCAACAATGGCAATTCAGATGCCCTGTTTCTCTCTTCGGACAGAGTAACAACCACATGTTTGGGGTTTCTATATTCACTCATTGGACATGTGTGCAATTGCAGATGGAGTGGATCTCTATTCGGGAGAATCATCACACTCGTGATGATGTCAATGAGAATGCCTTAAGTGTGGGCCATGTTAGGGGATTCAAATTTTCAAAGCAAACAGGATTCGACCATTGTGCTGCTTCTGCAGTCGTCATCGCTTTGGAATTCATAAGGATGTACAGCCAGGATGACGACCCAAACAAATGGCTTCTTGAGTTGAACATCAATATGGATGCCCACGCCAACATCAAGAGGAAATGGTACAAAGAGAAAAGTTGTCCAATCCCTTCAGATTCAGCCATGGCGAACAAGAGCATTCTTGCTTGTGATGTTTGTGAGCAAAGATTTGGACCTAAATATACAAAGAATGCACTCCCGCATGCACATACAGAGGACACAATGTGGAGATATTAACAAATTTATATAAATAAAAACCAAATATCCATCAAATCGTGATATTCTACTTCATTCTTTTATTCATATTTCGAGGTTGTTTCAAAATATTGCAAAAACCTAGTGTGGCGGGCGAGTTTCTCTATGTGTATTAGGGTTTGTATTGGCCACTCTCCGGGCGGCCTGTTGTGGTTGATGTTGTCTTCCTGGAGGAGGCCGGCGTCCATTTGAATGAATGCATAAGTCGGCCTGGCGAAATGAGTGTTGGCTTGGAAACAATTCAGGTCGCTTCTTAAATTAACTGGGCTCCGGTAGGTGGAGGCGTCTACACAATCTCATCGAAGTGCATGACAATCGACCATTCATGAGCTGCCTAAATGTGGAATCGAGAGCCATGCCTAATGAGATGGTGTAGTAGGAGAAGACGACGTTGACGAGAAAGAAGTTCATTGTGGCTCTTTGTTGTTGCTGTTGTTGCAGTGGTGGCCGTTTGTTGTGTGTTGATTCTATTCTCATGGGCCTCTTCTATCCAGAAGCGGCCACTTTTGAACAGGCAACCTCAACTAGCTGGCAAATTAAAGCGGCAAGTGGCCATCTCATGGACTCTTCTATTCAAACCATTTCTTCTTCTTCTCCTTCTCTTTGCCTCTTGTTTGGCGACAATTCATCTCAAGTCAACTTCGAGATCGAGTTATCATATCTGGTTCTCGAGCAACACGCGTTTCCTCGCGAACGGTGACCGCAGAATCCGCCGCACTCTACAAGTGTGCTCTACGAGTAAACATGACTGCGGCTAATCGGTCGAGATCGAGTGATCATGTCGCGTTCTCGAGCAACACCCGTTCCTCATCGACGGTGACCGCAGATGACGCCATACTCTTCAATGAAGCACAAGACAAGCTGGCCATTGCTTTCATGAATGCTCATTCTAGTTCTGCGTTTGCAGACTCCGCAACAACCTCCACAGAGCTATGCGCCCAGCTGTCTTATGGCACCTTGTGCGCCAGTTCATAATCGATCCAGCTGTTGGACAAGTTTATGATAATACTTCGATTGCCCTGATTGATCTTGTTAGGCTCTATGAGGCAATCCTCAAAAGACAACAGGTTAGTGTTGTCTAGTATGGCCAAGAAAGATTGCTAGCCTCGGCGGCGAACTTTTGTCGAGCCGGGCGGAGGGCCTCAGAGATGGGACCCATCGGCACAGTAAATGGGACTGCATCTTTTGTGGGTGTTACGCTTGGCGCCCATGGAGCTCCGATTCTCGAGGCTGGCCTGGATAGCTCCACTGGCCCAGTTTTCTTGGGCTGCCATCTTGTGGACTTACATCATCTTAGACAACCATATCATCAGATAGAACTACCTGGGGTTTGTTTTATTGCAATTAGAATGAGGTGACATGACAAATACCAAGCAAACTTAATTCCATCTACAGCATAACTTTTTTATTTAATTGGTGCTTTAATTACATATGACTCGTTACGATTGACATTTATATAAATGAAATATAATCATAGCAACTCGTCGGGAGCTGCTTGCTTCGGGATATTCGAATAGATGTGGTCTAGGTATTGATCCAGTTCAATGTATTCGTTTGCGCTCAACTAACTAATTCGTCCAATTGTTTCACTAATTGCTCAAATGTCGGTCTATCATCTGGCTCATGCGACCAACAACTGGACATTATTGTATAAAGCTCTGAGTGACAATATTCAGGTTTACTTGGCCGTTCGCCATCCGCTACGACCGCCTCAATCACTTGTTTTGAGTCTTCAGATGCCTGTAAGGCGTTGAACCTAATGTTACTATTTCCCCACATGAAGTATTCCGAACGAGAATACATCCGATTTGAGTGGTAAATCTATTATTTAGCAACACCTCTAACACAAGGTAGCCCATTCAACGAACAGGTATTTTGAGTATTACGCGAGTGACGTTCATAGACGTCACCTAATGATTGCATATGTCTAGCCATTTCCAAAATGTAACACTACCAATTTTACAAGATTCTGCTGCGAGCTCAGCAGAATGTTTCTCGAAGCTAAATCTCTATGGACAATACAATCTCGATGATATGTACTCCATCTTCGCGGCAACATGATAAATAGAATTGATCAAATCGCGTGAAGTTAATCGACGATCATAACAAGCCAGGTTGGCTGATTGTTCGTTGGCGCTCTGATCCACTCCATCTGATAATAATTGTTCTCTCTCAGCCTCGGACATATTGAGTAGTTGTTTGTGTTATTGTTGTGGCGTAAGTATATTTCATTACGTGATTTCTCTAAGAATGATTGCTGTAACTTTCCGAGTTCCATGTACTCCATCACAAGCAGTATTGGATTTGAGCCACTCCAGATCGGATGCACAACAATGTAATAAATCTAATCACATTTGGATGATTACAAACTAACTTCATAATTTCAATTTCGGCCAACAACCTTCTCGTTCACGTTCCTCTTTCTCGGCCAGTTGTTGATGATGCCTCTTTAGTGTCTTGACGGCCACCACTGTCTCACTTCCCGTGTCCTGCCTAAGTTTGTATCTGAAGACCAGACCAAATTGACCTTCGTCCAGGATGTCGTCGAGAAACTTCAATCTATGTCTGTCGATCTCACACGTGAGCAGTCTGTTTCAATAGACATCTCTTGGACTTGCCAGATCTCACTTATTTCTTCTTTGTCTATGCGAGTTGTTCTGGCCAGAGTTTGGCCAATTTCATTGGATCTCTATGTTTCAATGTCACCTGACCGTGAAGTGATAGTTGAGTTCGTCAACGTAGCTGTCATTTTGTTGAACGCAATTTTGTTTCTCGTCCTCAGCTTTTGGATCTTCTTCTCCCTCGTCCCTCCTGATTGGCCCAGTGACGAGCAGGTAGGATAGAAATCAGAGACAGGACCTGGTCGAGAGCCGGATCTCATTGGATACAGGTGTGTCTGTTTCTCGGTTCTGTTCTTTAGCGTAGTGGTTCGCCATAGGCTGGGCACATTGAGAAGCAAAATAGTACTTGGCCTCCACCGTTCGGCCGCTCAAAGCCACTTGATGATGCCCTATGTCTGATGCATTCATTTGTAATATGGAATGATCCGCGAATGGTTGTTGTTGTTGTTGGTGTTGTTGTTGTTGTTGGTGTTGTTGTTTGTTGTTGCTGCTGCTGCTGCTGTGTATTGTTATCAACTATCGTACTCTCTGTATTAATAGTACTATAAAAATCATCATCTAGGGGTAATACATGTCGTTGCTGGGCTGGGGATTCTTAGATTCTAGAGAAAAGTTTTGAGCCATTTGGCCATTGAGCATCAGGCAGGAACTGAGCATGTGTTGTATGTTGATAGCCGACTTGCGGTCTCGTTGAGGCTGATCATCAGTGAAAATCTTGATTGGGAGAGATGGCCATGAGGGAACTCTTATTGTTGTGGTGCTGATGCAGGTACATGGGGTTTGCAATTGATCCATTATTTACACGATTCAGGCCGTTAGTTAATTTGATGTGAGCACCGTTCCTATTTGGCACCAACATGGGATCGGGTTGCACTGACATTTGTTGGTGATTGTAGATGGACGACGACATTGTTGGTCGGCCTCCATTCAGTGAAGAATCTAGCGACGATTGGCGACATACTGCTGATGAACGCCCAGAAGCTTGAACTCATGATACAGGATCCGTTTGATGGACTCATCATGCTGTTGAAGTAGAGGGCAGATGGCCTCCACCAGTTGTCATGGATCCTCCTGTTGAGCTCGATCCAAGAGTTGATGATCCTCCCGTTGAGGCATTACGAGACAATTGCTCATGGTGCATTTCAACATTCTTGGGCCTTCTCCTGAGCCGCTTGACAGATAATGGAACAATAAATATTAATAAAACCAATATGATCACAAGAAATGAGCATGCAACTATCACCAGACTCATGAACATTTGTTGTGGCATCAATTCCACTCTGCTGCTGCTGCTGTGCAATGCGGCTCTGGTCGTGCCAAATTTCGTTGTTATTGATTGACGATGTTTTTGAATGATTATTTGTTGACAGCGAAACAGGCTGAATCGTTGCCTGTGCAGATTCCGACAATTTTGGTCTTGCTATTCGGATTGTCACGGAGTTCTTCAATTTGTTTTGTCTCTTGCAGCGATGAGTATGCACTGTCCTCTTGAGGTTGACTTAAAGCCCTGGATTGACAAAACTAGGGATATAGTATGGTTGAATTAGTTGATTGTGGCCGAACGTTGACTCGATCCATGATAGAGTTTATCAAAGGAATTCGTTTGTCTTATTGCGGATGATACTTTCGATTCGATCTTTCCCGCCGTGGCTGCCCTCAGTTGTCAATTGGACTGCTGACTTGTTCCAAATGAGCTCGAGTTGAAAACGTGTATCTGCAACTCCACAACCGAGCTGTATAAGCCATCATTTGCAGCTACATTGAGGAAGTACAGATATCCTGGTCGCTCTTGGGAGCTGCTTTGGCTGCTACTTTCTTCTTCAGCTTGACCATCAGCTTCAGTGTCCTCATCACCGTCGTCTGTGTCCTGAGAAGACTTTGTCAGATGATTATCGTGATTTGAGTCGATTCAAGTGGAAATTTCTTGTTGGCGAGACGTAGCTCGCCGCTGGTCGAATTAATTGATTGAGAAGTATGATGAAGCGTCGTGATAATTTGCAGGTTTCAACGAATATTCAATGCGGTCTCCTTCCAGAATCAATGGCTTGCATGGTGGTCAATTTAAATCCTAGAGGATAACGTGCAACATCAACAAAGAAATCCCTCGTAGGTGTCACAAACAGTGGAGGTGTGTTACGATGCTCCATCATGCGTCTTATCTCGTCTTGGGCCAATTCATATGGGTCGAGTGTTGTCGAAGTCGGCCTTGTTGACATGATGGTTGGCGTTGGCAACAAAATTGACGTTGTGTTTGTTGGTAGTTGATTGACATTCAAGGCTGTTGGTTGCCTGGTGGTTGTTTTGCGAACTCGACCATTATTGTGCTTTTGAGTGGTGCTGGCTACTTTAGGGAGGCTACCCTTGTTGACTTGTTGACACTTGCTCTGGACTTGTTGTTGGCTTGACTGTGCTTGTCGCTTCGCTCAGTACACTTTTGGCATCAACTGGTAGGGAATTTGGAGGTGTAGATTGTTGCGGTGGCTGATCACTTGATGAGGTTGCTTCTAGTTTGACGGCCATCAGTGCAATGGTCACTAAAAAGCAGCCATTTAACAGATTACTGTTGGCGTTTTCATCTTGAAATCTTCTACATTCGACTTGATTTTTGCATAATATATTTTTACATTAATTGGCATTGCTCGTAGTGGTTGTGGCCTGAGAGATTTGTAATGATTTCTAATATATATGTGTGTGTATGAATAAGAATATCAATTCATCAGTAGATTGAATATAATATTGAGTGGTTATAGGAAATGTTCAGTACAAATTCGTCAGCGAACTTCTTCAGCGTGTGTCTGTGTGTGTTGGTGTGTAATCGAAAGTATTGTTAAACCTTGAACTTTGGTGGCCATGGAGCAGAGATTCGGCGAACAAAGGCGGGCGAGTGGGCCATTCTCTTGGCTTCCCTCCTCAGGGGCTGGTCGTGCGTCGGACATAGTTCGCCATGCCAGCGCACTGGCACTTTGGTCAAGTTAACGTGCGCATGACCTTCCCGCGCACTTGTGCGTTGCGCCAGTACTTCGGCTCCTAATTCGACGAGCGAATTTCGCGGCCAAAGTTCGACGATCAAGTGCAGAAGTGCCAGCAGATCCAGAAGCATTCGCCTGGCGTAGCCTGGCTGACGGCGGTGGCCGTGGCGGAGGAGCCGCCCCATTAACTAAGCAATCGCCACAATTAGTTCGCTCCGCCAGGTAATTCCAGCAATGGACATTGGTGTTTGATACAACATGGTTGTAGCATAGAGAGGCAACAAATTAACAATCCATCACACACTACCACGACCACCACCCCAAGTATTGGCAAAAGATGGGCCTCCTGTTTCTCTTAAACCAAGTCCGCCGTAGCGGCAATTGTCGCCCAGAAACCAGCTGAATCAGATCCTCTCATGGTCAAACTGGGCGCCACTTCAGCGATGGAAGAAGATATTCTACAGAAGATAATACAGACCAATACCACCACCACCACCACCACCACCACCACCTCACCACCATCACAGCAGAGGCAACTTCTTTCCAGCTACCAGCGGCATAAAGGAGATCGGCGGCCTGCTTCAGGTCCACCACTCAGGCAGGCGTAGTGTTAGAACTTTCAAACCACCCCGGAGGCGCAACACGCTAAGAATTGGATGTTGTTATCCTGAATTTTAACCTCAACATGCTGCCACAGAAGCACATATTACCTGTCCGTGTTTCCAGTTTATGTTGTGCCAGTCAGTTTGATCGATTCCGATGATACCATTCAGCATCAGGGCCCATTAGGTTGCCTAAAACCATCCGCGCGCCAAAGAAACAGACTCATCGTTTGGACCCGTTGGCGCGCATTATCATTTGTTCCGACGGAAATTCGGCGCCGCCGATGCTCGAGGTCGCCATTGTGAGTTTACACCGATAACATCATATGATTTGATCAACATCATTAGATGCTCCGTCCAACATTCGAAACTTCGAACTATGAAATAGAGATGTACATCATCATCGAGAGACCAGCCGACAAATCGTCCTTAAAACTACCAAACCAAAGCAAAACCAGGAAGAGATAGAAGATAATCATTGAAAATCAAAACAGGAACAATACCAGTTGCGCGCAATTGATGTGCCACGGCATGACCGACGGCGGCACGGAGAATCAACAAGGGAAATATCGACCACGACCGATTATAACAACAAGTTTTCGCTAACAACAGTTTGCGAGCAAAATGTGTATCGCACTTGATGTCCAGGTAGATTTCAGTGGATTATATTATCGACGACCGGGTGCAAATAGAGAGGACAACACATGAGCGAGAGAGAGAGAGAGAGCCAGGCGAATCCAAGCAACCGGAGCAACTTGACCGATCGGATCTCAATGTTCCTGGGGCGGCAGTCGATTTTTCAAGTTTAGGCAGGCCGACTTGTTGGCTTGGTAAATCCAGAGGAGTGGAAGACACTGGGAGGATTGAGAGGCAGCGGAGGAAGAAGAAAAAACGATTATAAATTGCCAACGTTCGGGCCCGAATTGCAGCGCGACGATGACGGCACTCAGGTAATCCTAATGGACCATGAGCGTTTTCGTCCTCGTCATAAATCGTCGTTGTAGTTCTCGTTGCTGCTGTGTCGCCGTCCGTAGGAAGCTCCACGACAAACCAAAAGGCCAACCAGCTCGCCCTCATCATCATTTTGGTCTGCAGCGAGCCGAGCCACTCATTCAGAGGGGCAGATTCGCGCACATCAATTCAAAACTACAGTCACGAGGCTCTCGGAGAGCCTCCACCAGCGATCCTCCTCCTCCTCCTTCAATAACAACAACATTCGTCAGTCGATGCTCTCTCTTCTCTTCCTCAACCAGCTGCGCCTTACCTCGGACTTGACCATCAACATATTTGCTTACCTGTGCAGCAGAGAGATTGAATTCCTCGTCGGCTGCATGCAAAGTATCTATTTAGTTCATCCGTTGTTGTTGGAGCAGCCGATACTTTCGCTATTGCTTGCTCTGTTGTATGTTGGGCCATCGTCGACCGAGTTTGCTGGGCCGCTGGTGTGTTGTTTGAGAGTTTGCTAGTCGTCGCAAACGAAGCAACTAAGCAACACGTTTATGAGCTGCTCCAGGCAAACCGACCTGGGCCGCCATGATTATGAGATCCATCCGCAGGTGAGCTCTAAGCTGACGCAAGAGTGCAAAATCTACTTCAACTGGTCGTTACGAGATCAGAAGAAGAAGAAGAAGAACTTTGCTTGATGGTCGCCGGGCAAACGACATGATGGCGACGCGACGAGCTGATGGCAAACTCTGCGCCCGCCGTCGTAACTGGAACATTGATGTCCAGTATAGCAATACGTACCGGAACGAAGTACTACCG
>JAJHUT010000011.1:0-111462 GCA_020916435.1 Oxytropis ochrocephala
GAGATGTCCATGATTCGGTTAACGCAGTAATGTCTCAGACCTATCTCGAATGGGAACTCCATCTCCCTATTACCTCTTTCTTCGATCCATCAAACGCCTCACCAATGTCGAGCTAGGCTTCATGAAAGAGCAATCTACATCCAATTTGCTTACAAAGTGGACCTTGGCATCACATTTAGAGAAGAACCATTATCAATCAGACACGAGCTAGCACGAAATCCCCACATTTAACGTAGATGTGTAGGCTTGGTCAGGCTTCCTTCCTTCGGGGGAAGCTCGTCATCAAAGAAAAGTCACATGGTTCAGCCTACGATATTCCGGACTATTTCACAAATTGGCCTACCTAAATATTCTCGAGCAACATGAGCCCCATTCAAAGACTTCATTAGAGGCGGTTCGATGCGCTTTTCAACTTAGCAACAATGACAAAGATTGAAATCTTTGCTGGGTGGTCCATTCATCCGGTCAACCACCTTATAGTCACTTTCATTTACAATTTTTAGGAACTCATCAATTTCTTGTTCGCCCTTCTTTCTTTTTTGAGCATTCTCCGCTTTCTTTATCCTTCCCTTACGAGCCCTGCTTTCAGCCTTCTTTGGATGATTCACCCGAACGAACTCGGGGGCATATATACGACCACCTTGTAATTCCACTTGCCCGGTTATATTGGTAACAACAGAGGTGTTTGGAGAACTCTACTGCGAGGAGGTATTGTATTTCCATGGCACCGCATGCAACATCCTTCTCATATGGGAATGGAGCGGGAATCTCAATAACCACCGGTGCCGAGGCTTGACTTGGGCTGGTTTTGGATTGTATAATATCTCAATTGGCTTCCTAGCCTCTTTACCATAATTAGACCGCAACATCAACACACTTTCTTGCTTTTCAACCACTCCCACTCAACCACATAACGATCCATCAAGTCTTGCAAACTGGCTTGAAAACTTTCGCAGCACCTACACATGAAGGATCAAGCACATACCACGGCCTTTCTTGATAACACCACAATGGCACGGCTACAAAGATGTATATTTTCAAGAGGGGTGCGGATACACTTAACATCTTTTATCATTGTTCGTCCCCACGAATCTTCTACCGCATTAGCGGATGGTATCCCCATGTCGTGGGTTTGTAGTTGTGCTTGGACCATTACGCTTGAAAGAGAGCCGGTTGACGTCAATCAAATCTCGACTACATGTTTGAAAGCCTTGCAATCTTCTACTGAGTGACCTGACCTCCATTATGAAAGTTACAGGTAGCATTAGCATTGTATCCCCAGAGAAAGGGAGGTTGCATAAAGCTTCATGGGACGAGTATTGACCAAATTCTTTGAGACAAGGTGATTGAACAACTCGGTATAGGTGATTGGAATCGGATCAAAACTAGCACGCCTCTTCTCCCGATAGTTAGGCTTTGTGACCGAATTAGTATGTTGTGCCGAAATGAACAGTAAAATGGCAATCGTTTGTTGTGGAGAGTGAAAGACGCCTCCCCATAGATAATAAAATTGGTTTCCTTCCTTCTTCTCGGGGGAAATTGGAAAAGCGGTTTCTTTTGTCCACTAGAATTGTTAAAACCTCCAAGAATCTTTCACGCTTGTAATCTGTGCTCCAATCGTTCTCCAATGACAACCATATCTCGAGAAATGGATGAAACACTCCCACCAACCTATCATAATATAACCTCGGAAGAGTCTCCATAAACATGTACACCATCTCTTTTTTTCACCAATGGCGGCTTCACTCGAGCAGTATTATGCTCCTCCACTTTTGAGCATATTCTTTGAATGATTCTCTATCTCCTTTACTCATGTGTCATGAATCGAGACCGGTCGGGGAGCAAGGTCCATGTTATCTTGGTATTGTTTCAGAATGCTTCAGAGAGATCCTTCCAACTATGAATGTTGGAGGATTGTAGCCGCATATACCAATCTAACGATGCCCCAATGTCACTTTTATTTGGAAATAGTGAATGAAAGCACCTTGTCATCATGAGCATAAGCGCCATTTTTCTAACATACATCGTCAAATGGCTAGATGGACACCCAAAGGCCGCTGATATTTATCAAAGTATGGTGCTTTGAATTTAGGAGGATGACAACATCTGGGACAAGGCACAAATCTCGTGGCATCCTGGCGCACTAGTGCCGATCCTTCCATAGCTCTAAACGCTTCTTCAAGCAAGTGATACCGATCCCTATGTCGAGTGTTCTCAAACAAATGACCTTGTGGATAGCTCCCCTGCATCGTGATAATAAACCCCATACGAGGAGAGGTTTCCCATATGATGGACAACATTCCGAGGATTCACGGCAACTCCCGAGCAGACTAGGTGAACTTCTTGGCGGCCAAGACAATACCGGATTAGGAATATGAATTTGTGGTCCAATAGCAGCTCCACTAGGTATAACCATGGCAGTTGACTCGACCCCACAGAATAGCTTCAAAGAATGGACGGCACATAACCCATTGGCATCCCCGTGATATGCTCAGTGCATTCGGGTGATTCTCGCCCGCTCACCCCGAGAATGGGCAAAGTGGATCGACCTGTCCGGGAGGAGTGTGAGTAGTTGTAACTTCAGCGGTCACCGGAGGAGAACGAAAAGTAACAATCCCTTCAGATTCATAACAGATGGCAGACCCAAGTAGCGCCCCACCTCGATTTCAGAGTATACTCATTACTTCGCCATCTCAAGGCTTCCATAGCACCTGAACTTTGGTCTTCAAAGCTCGATTCTCTTGAGCGGTGCTCGTGGTTAAGAATCTCCACAGCCAACTCATCTTGACCCGGCGGTCCTCAATCTCAAATCCCGATTGCATAGCCATCAATCTTGCTTGTAGAGTGCGATGATTTCGGTGTTGGCGAACCAGCTTGCCTTTCTTTTACGTTGGTAGAACATTTTTATGAGTACAAGTATGAATGCATAAATGAATGCAAAGGCATATGCACATGACTTTATTATTATTATTATTTATTTTTTTTGTGTTTTAGCGCCGGGATCATGAGAGATAACTCGCTCTTGTCATAGGCAAATACCGAAAAAATTTAAGATCGTGACGAGAATTGGGATCAACAAGCGATATGAGCATACTCCATTCGAAGTTTTAAACCATTCATGAGAAAGAAAAAGAGTACAATACCATTAAGAGTGCAATACAAGATCTCTCAAAGAAAAATACAATGCTCTTAGAAAATTACAATATTCCAAAGAAAAATTACAACTTCCTGAGAACATTCTAAAAGAAAATTACAATACGTTGAAATCTAGTAACATATTGCCTTCAACTCCTCTTTCTTTTCTCTTTCTTTGCTTATGCAAGCAAAGCAGCTCCTCTCACCTTTTCCATGAGCTCCTCAATGCGGGGCCTTGCGGTGGTTTACAAACTCATACACGTATCGGTATTGAAAGGAAGCATTTCACCTCTCGACCTCCCAGCCTCCTCCAGGGACATCCCCACAGCCTTGATTAGCTAGCCATGCCAACCTTGAAAATTTACCTCCAAAGTTGGACCTCATCTCTAGCTCTTTAACAATCTCTTGCTCTTCTATCTTGCCAATTAGTGCTAGGAAAACGCTGCTCCCAAGATGGCCTCCGCTTGCACCGCCATAAGACTCTCCTAGGTCCCGCAGATTCCTTTCCAGTTCATCGACCTTCCTTGCTCATACCTCGGCATTTCTTGATATTCCCCGAGAACATTCCCAATGGAATTTCTTTCTTGTTCAAGACTCTCGGTGACTTTTCAACTCCACCACCAAGTGAGGTTCTTGTTTGGGCCTGGGCCGCCACAATCTTCCATTCTTTGGCTTCTTCAAGGGCCTTTCTTGTTTTCTGCTTGTATCTTTGAAGTTCATCTCTAGCCCCCCTTAGGTATTTTTGAGCTTCCAGTTTACTCTTCTCTTCCGCCTTGAATCGCTTGACACTCTCCTCGACAGCTATCATCTTAATCTCATTCTCTTCCTCTAACTTCCTTTTTGTAGGGTTATTTTCTCCAACTCCGCTTGCAACGCCTCTTTTTTCTTCCTCTCGCTTTTGCTAAGGCGATTTAACCTCATTCAACTCCTCAGGGGTAGGAAGGCGAGGCTCTGGAATCTCTTTCTCGACTGGTAGTGCCTCTTGGGAAGGTGGACGAAAAACTTTGGATCCTTTCATGCAACCATTGGTAAAAGTGACATCACCAACTTTTTCATGAGCTCATCTTTATCTTTACGGACCACGCTTCTCCCATGCCTTTGAGATTTTTCGGTAAACCCTTGTTTCTTTGATCTTCCCCGCTAAGGAAAACGGAGCCAACATGTCTTCGATAGGCATATTCTCTCATAGGGTACCCAAGTCGGATAATCAAGGAAGGATTATAGTTGATGCACGGCTGAGTCCCCATCAGAGGTACATTCGAAAGTCTCCACACCGTAAAACACAACGGAGGGTCTGTTCTTCCAACATGAATGAGTGTACCAGCGGACTTGAGGCATTGAGACTCCACCCAGGTGTGCACCCACCTCGAGCACTTTGACCTCTACCTCACAACTCAAGGCATAACCCAACAGATCGTAGAAGCTTGCCCCTCGTGAGCAATGACATGGTTGAGGAACCGTGCATATAGTACATGAAGAGAGCAGGCAATCTTCTTTTTCCCCAACACCCGATGACGAGTAAAGGAGTAAGTAAGTCCGCAAAGGACGCTTTGGTACCGGGTTGATCGGATTATCCTTGCTTATGAAGGCTAAGAACACCCCAATGGCGCTCCTCATCAATGAACTTCTCAACTTGTGGGAAAAGGACAATCCCAAAAATGGTTAGTGCTGCATAATTGCTTGAATGGACGCCATCCGTTAGCTTTGAGCATGTGACTTCATTAAGTCTTCAAAATAACTGGATGAAACCCCATTATACGGTTCTTTTTCTCTTTTCTGAGCTCTAACTCCCCCACTCCAACTTGCAATAGTAAAGAGAGTCTTTTATATGAATATTGATGCCCCTGCATCGATAGTATGCGTCGCTCCCACCTAGAGAAACCCAAAATTTGCTCATACTCCTCTAAAGTTGGTGAGAGTTGGAAATCCTTGAAGATGAAATAATGGATATCCTGATCATAGAACCTGATCGAGGGCTTTCACAAAGCATTTTCTTGAAGATCCAATTGTAGCAACCGAAGAATATTCCCATAAGCCTTTTCAAACATCCCACGCTCATCCTAGGCCCCATTGTAGAGGCGCACTCACAAACCGGTCACATCTGCTTTCTTTACTACTGAAATCTCTGAATTTAGCATACCTCGCTCCTTGATCCCATGTTATCTCGCTTTTTCACGCCTATGACAAGATTTCAAGTTACTTCCAAGATCACCTAAGCAAATAATTTAGATGCATGAAGAATGCTACATGAAGTCCCTTTTTTTAGAATTTTGCTTATGTAATGCATGATGTTATGATGCAAAGTGCGGATGATGATGATGCTTTTTCATATTATTTTCATAAAGAAAGATATTTATTGTGCAAGTGGTTTGAAAAATTTAGGGCGGTATACCCTATTGCCACCTCATATAGGTATTTATGAAAGAGAAGGAAAAAAATATTCTTTTTGATTTTGTTGTTTTTTCGAAAATTGTTGAAGGAAAAGAACTAAACTAGATGTAATAATGCAACACACAATTTTGGAAACGCCCTTGTGACCTAAAAATGGGGAGAAAACCTACGATCTAGGGCAATTTAAAGGTAATCCTCCCATGTAGCTCTATTCGCTCCCTCATAAGGCCACCAGAGCCACAGTCCCTTTCACAAAACTCCCCACAAATGTAGCAAACTGCTAGGTGTGAGGCATCATGAAAGAGCACAACTCTGGTTGGAACTTTTGCAAGTAGCCAAACAGACAAAGGTCCTGATGGGCTCTCACTACTCGAATCCACTCTCCTAAATTTTTGCAGATCTGGGTTATGGTCCCTCTCTCAAAGCATGTAATCATAAGGTATAAGTGTAGTGTGTGTCAAGGGCATTTTCCCTAGCACTACCCCACGAAATGAAAACCAGAGCAAATCTGCATAATAGAAAGCAATAACATGTCGTATATACCCTGTGGTTCAATATCAATCAAATACAACTAATCTAGGGTGCCAACAACATTGCACTTACCTTAAGAAAGGGAGCAAAGAGGAATGGGATATGATAAGAGAGGGGGAAATGCATGAGGGAACTAGGTATTTAAGCAAACAAGTAACTATCTATTACTTTAAGCAAACACAGAAGAAGCATGCACATGGATGCAACACGCTTATGAAATGTAAGAAGAATAGAGACAAAGCAAGATATTCAAATCAATCACACAACCCACACACTTAATTAATTAGCTTGACCCACTTTTGAAGAAAATGTTTTTTAGTCCTCAAATGAAGTCGCCACTGTTGCACCCTAAAAATCCGCTTTTGATTTCTCAATGTACAACGTGGAAAATTTTGAAGTCGCCACCAATATTTTAATTTTAAGACCAAAACATTGAAAAAGGTCTTTGAACAAGGCGGATGGTCTTTTGAAAACTAGAGATATAGGTTCGGGGTCGACACGTGTGAGAAGGTACTAGCATCAAGACACGCCCTTTTCTACGAAAAAGTGAACCTCTAACTAAATGTGTGGTTTTAACGCTTGATTTGAAAAATACCTAGATTTGCCTATTTATTCCTTGTTTGAAGACGAATGGGAAAACTTAATGAAAATTTTTATTTTTGGCGCTTGACGAGAGTTGGCTCTCTCGCTCCTACGTATCTCCCCGTGCGATGGAGAATTCAAAGCTACGTAGTTCTTGGTTGTCATGAAAAGGGTTTTTTGTTTTTTATCTTTTTAGTGAGTTTTCAAATAGGACGCAGTATTCTGGGCGAATGATTAAACTAACAGAGGTTATGGGTAACCACCGCTAAGTACTCTTGAAAATGAGAGTCACTACCATCGGTCGATTTAACAAAGGTTCCGATTGATCGTTAGTAGCAACTCGCTTTTTATTTGTTCTTTTGAAAATGGTTTTTGAAAAAGATTGATTGGCACGAATGATAAAACTAATGAGTTTGCGTGGGTGATCACCGCATTATTGTTCTTTTTTGAAAAGACATTGTCACCAATGGCTAGATTTAACAAAGGTTCTTACTATCCACTAGCAACAATGGGTTTGAAAATGATTCTTTTGTTTGTTTTATGAAAATGACTTTTATTTATTGCGCTTGACGAGAACAAGACTCGCTCCTACGTATCCTAAATGGGAATCAAATCGACGTAGTTCGATTTGAAGATGAAAATGTTTTGAAAGGGTTTTGGAGAAAGGAAGAGCTTTCATAATGATCAAAGCAAAAAGCTTTGAGTGATCATTACTAATAACTCTTGATAGCTGCTCATGACAATCAAACAAGCCAAGGCTTTGGGTGATAGTCATTAATAACTTGTGTTAATTAGAAAAGAGTTTGAATGATTTTGGGAAAGGGTGAAGTTATTTTCAATGATTGGTTGCAAACTTCGAACACATTCAATAATCAAATAATCATGCATATGTCACACATCAACTAAGACTAAACATGCCGATACAATCAAAGATTCAATTGTCAAAGATGCAAGATAAAGTTCTCAAAACAATTGTGCGTAGGTGAGGAGAGAGTGCATTTACCCTAATGACTCTATGCTACAACAGCATGTAGGCTTACGCCTTCATTAGTGAGGTCATACACGCTGAGGAACGGCATACGCTTAAGTCAAGACAATTTAAGTAGCATCAAAACAAGTAAACAATTGATTATAGGCATAGAATGATCTTAGTTAAATTAATGACATGTGAGCAACGATTTCTTAATAACATGAACTAAGAGAAATTGCATAAAGGCTAAAGTAAGTCTATCATTTGCAATAATTCACTTAACCCTAAACCCTAAACATACAATCTCATTTATTATTCACCAAGAAATTAAAAGGGAAGGTTGAATCACATAGAGCAATCCTCTCACTTTGAGAAAAGTGCACTAGACATTAGTGAGAATCAACTTGTCTATCATCAACAACTAATCAACAAGCAAACTAAAACAAGATTTAAATAAACACAAAAACTAGGTTGAATCACATAGAGCAATCCTCTCACTTTGAGAAAAGTGCACTAGGCACTAGTGAGAATCATATTGCTAGATCATCAACAAAAATAACATTTAAACACTAAAATGAAATACTAACAACAATATTAAACATCATCAAGCAAAGAACAACAACAAAATCAACTTGACAATATTTTAATCATAAGTATGTGAACCAAAGGAAACATAGGTCTACATTTTATTTAAAAACAACACAAGTCAGTAATCAAAACGTGGGGGTGTGATTAACAAACAAAAAAAAAAGCATAACATAAAAAAGGTAAGCCCATACGAGTGAATGTCGTGAACAATGTAGATCAACAAAAAGAAACATAGGTCTCCTCTTCCTTTTCTTTGTGTCTGTGGTGTGTTTGTTGTGTGTTGGTTTGAGTTTTTTTCAAGGTGGTATGTGTGCTTCTCGTTGTATGTGTTTGTATGACACAAAGATTTTCGCTCTTCGGATATTCTTGCGTGTGTTTGTGTTGTTAAATCGTGTTTTGCCGCCTCCCTCCTCCTATGCTTGCGCTCGTGAAGTTCGTATTACAAGGCTCTTATTGTGGTGTAGGTGATGCATTTGAGCAGGAAAATTTCATGGGAGACCAAATCGAAAATGCAAAAAGTGAGGGTGGTGGTGGTGCTGCAAACCCGCAGTTTTTTTTTCTCAAAATGTGAAAGAGCCAAAGAGACAAGGTGAAAGAGCTTGAGCATGTAGCCCAAAAATGCCTTCAAGAACGTCTCTCCTCGCTATACTTTGTTGGAATTTTTGTTTGACTTTTTTGCTTTTTCTTTTGATATGTAACATGTAATTTTGCATTATAATGAAAAAAATTTAGACAAGCTTAATTATTTGATCAGATAGAGATAACAATTAATAAGATAAACACGCTGCATACCCATGACGAGACACGTGTGGCCGCTTATGCATAAGAATCACAACGGCGCACACAATTAGAAACGACACACGCACGCCGATGAGAAATTGAAACTTACACAACGAGACACATATTTTGGGGCTTTTCTGGAAACGAGAAAAAAAACGCTTGTTAAAATTGAGCGTTTACAAAAATACAATTTTATTTGATTTTCAACTAGTCAGATAAAATTGGGGTATGACAATAAACACTAGGAGTAATTATTTGGTTGAGTTATAAGGTGAATTGCATGAGTTAAATGTAATATGGTGTGTAATAGGTGTTAATTGTTATGAAGGTGATTGATTGTTAATTGATATAATTAAATAGGAGAGAGTATGTGAGTACTAGGTGTTTGGGTAGAATTAGTCTTGGTGATCTTTTAGTCCCTAAAGAAGTACTATTTGTGGTGTGGTGTATTATTGGTGATTAAATAATGGTGAGTTGGGGTCTATGACCTTTCTTTGGTGTCAGTGAGCCCACAAGGCTATCAGTGAGTATATTATTGCTTTCTTTTTGGTGATTTGGTGTTTTTGGTGCATAGTCATGGTGTCGCATAATCATATGCATATTTTTGGTGAATAGGCCTCGGCCTCATAAATTATTTTGGTGTTTGGTGAATGCCCCTCAAGGCAATTTTGGTGATGGATCCACATGCATATGCCCAGTGGAGTTTTGGGTTGCATCTCATGCATTACATACATGTTCGTGATTGATTGGGTGTTCATAAATATAATAGTGTATTTGGTGTAATCAGTAGTTATGGTGTATTTGGTGTAATGCGCACTTGGTATAATCAGATTTGGTGTAATCGTAGTTATGGTGTATTTGGTGTAACTGCACTTTCGTGTAAATGTATTTGGTGTAATCAGATTTATGGTGTATTTGGTGTAATCAGTATTTGGTGTAATCGTATTAATGGTGTATGTGAATTGACTGTATTCTAGTGTGCCTATTCTACTGTGTTTCTTGTTTTATCTATTATTTCCTATGCATCGAGACTCACCTCATCGTGTCGCGGTTGCCTCGTATGCTCCGCAACCCGCATGTGACTATGGATCAAGGTGACTAGAGATCATTCTTCTAGTGTGGTCGTAGCCTGGCCTCGATACGAGCAATCGGGGACGTTTAGTTGTTATTTCTTTTATATATTTTGAACTATTACGTTAAGTTATTATTTTCTCACCAGTAGTATTTTGTCCTCGGACATTGTTGGTGCTATGTATCATTTATCAAGTTTATTTTAATTAATATTTGGAGTTGTTAAGGTGTGTTTTGTTTAAATGTGACACCCTCGGTGGTCGCACTAAAAGTTTTTTTACGCACTCGATTTTCAAAATTAATTAAATAGTAGTTACGGTAGAAGCCGGGTGTTACATTAGTGGTATCAGAGCGGTTCGGTCCGTCCGCCAAGTTGTCGAGTCCGTTAACCTCGAGTCTTGGTACTCGCTTCTAAGTTATAGTTATGTTGTTGTTTATTGTCACGAATGTCAAGTAACGCGTCAGGTCTTGTGTTGTCTCGCTATGATTGATCTTGTATTGCTCGTTGTGTTCTCTCGTGTCACTTGTCGATCTTCGATTGAGACTTTGTTATGAATTTTTGTTTGCCGTTGGATGGGGTAATTGTAATCTTGGGTATGAACCGGTTAGAGCATAACCATGTTCCTATTAGTTAAATTTTCGAGGACTAAAATATTCTAAGTGGGGAGAGTTGTAACGCCCCAAATTTTATTAGAAATTATTTGGAGTTGATTTGATAGGGTAGTGGACCAAATTGGAGAGTTTTTGGCATAGGGACCATGTTGAGAAGGACTAAAATTGATGTTAGAAATACTTAATATATGATTATTATTATTATTGTTATTATTAATATTATTACTATTATTATTATTATTAAAAGCAAGTTTCTAGGGAAACCAAAGTGGTTATGGGAGAGAGGAAAAGTAGGAGGAAAAGTAGCGTATGGTTGAGAATTAAAAATCAAATTAAAAAGGGTTAGAGTGTTTATGCTCATTTAAATAAGGAGTGGGGTGTAGTAAATAAATGGGGAGTATTATAATTAAATAAGGAGGATATGAGAAAGTAATTAGGGGTGTGCAATTAAGGCCCATTGGAGTTAAGTGGTCCAAACCCAAATAATAAAACATTAGGGTCTTAGGAGAAACCCTCATTAGAAGCAAAAGATCAAAAAATTAGAAAGGAGAGAAGAGTGAAGAGGTGCGGCTAGGCTAGAGAGAGAGGTTTGGCGTGAAGCTTTGGAGGAAGAAACAAGGCTTGGAGTGTTGGTGATTTTGGGAGATTTTCTTAGGGTGTGGTCTTCTTCTTCAATTGTAAAAGGTATGGGGCTCTCTTACATAGTTAATAATTTATAAACCATGAAATCATAGTGGATTAGGTGTTAGGAGTAATTGTTAGAATTGACTTATGGAGTATTTGATTGATTAGGTGATTGTTTGACTTCACATGTGATTGACTTGAATTTCATGCATTGAATTGATAAATTCTTGATTGTGGTGTTATGGTGTTGTTGTAGCGTAAATTGAATATATAAACACTAGGAGTAATTATTTGGTTGAGTTATAAGGTGAATTGCATGAGTTAAATGTAATATGGTGTGTAATAGGTGTTAATTGTTATGAAGGTGATTGGTTGTTAATTGATATAATTAAATAGGAGAGAGTATGTGAGTACTAGGTGTTTGGGTAGAATTAGTCTTGGTGATCTTTTAGTCCCTAAAGAAGTACTATTTGTGGTGTGGTGTATTATTGGTGATTAAATAATGGTAAGTTGGGGTCTATGACCTTTCTTTGGTGTTAGTGAGCCCACAAGGCTATTGGTGAGTATATTATTGCTTTCTTTTGGTGATTTGGTGTTTTGGTGCATAGTCATGGTGTCGCATAATCATATGCATATTTTTGGTGAATAGGCCTCGGCCTCATAAATTATTTTGGTGTTTGGTGAATACCCTCAAGGCAATTTTGGTGATGGATCCAAATGCATATGCCCAGTGGAGTTTTGGGTTGCATCTCATGCATTACATACATGTTCTGGTGATTGATTGGGTGTTCATAAATATAATAGTGTATTTGGTGTAATCAGTAAGTTATGGTGTATTTGGTGTAAATCGCATTTGGTGTAAATCGTATTTGGTGTAATCAGTAGTTATGGTGTATTTGGTGTAATCAGCATTTTGTGTAATCAGTATTTGGTGTAACTGTATTTATGGTGTATTTGGTGTAACTGTATTTGGTGTAACTATATTAATGGTGTATGTGAATTGACTGTATCTCTAGTGTGCCTATTCTACTGTGTTTCTTGTTTTATCTATTATTTCCTATGCATTGAGACTCACCCTACTGCGCCGTGTTGCCTCGTATGTCGGCAACCTGCAGGTGACGGTGACTGAAGGTGACTAGAGATCCTTCTTCTAGTGTGGTCGAGTCGGCTCTGATACGTAGCACCGGAGGGATGTTTAGTTGTTATTTCTTTTATATATTTTGAACTATTACGTTAAGTTATTATTTTCCCACCTTGTAGTATTTTGTCATCTGACATTGTTCAAAAGTATGTATCATTTATCAAGTTTATTTTAATTAATATTTGGAGTTGTTAAGGTGTTTTGTTTAAATGTGACACTTCGAGTGGTCGCACTAAAAGTTTTTTTACGCTCTGATTTTCAAAATTAATTAAATAGTAGTTATAGTAGAAGGGGGTGTTCTGAAGAAGGCTCACTCAAGTGATTTCTTCATTTCTCTCTTCTTCTATTTCAGAAAACCCTAACTTTTATTTCAGAACTTTTGTTTATGTATACGCTGTGAAGCGAAGCTAGTGACACAAATAGACTAACAAGACCTCAACTAGGTTTGGTTCTTCTTTTCTCTAGTGATTTTTTCCATGTTGTATTCATCTTCAAGTTTGGTAGCTTTGTATTCAACATATAGATTGCATTGATTACTACATTGTTGTCATCTGCTACCCTTTTAGTATATCCAGTTCTGATATTATCATGAAATGTTTCTTAAAGCATAGTGTGATACATTTACTTACTATAAATGCTTTTGGGGCATCACGTTCAAAGGTGATCACTTTAGTCATTGTAATTTGATCATCAAAATACACAAGTTTGAAACAAAGAAAGCACAAGAGTTACTCAACCCTTATACAAAGAGAGATATCAACCACCACAAGGGACCCTAATCGACTAACTTCTAGATATACAATGATAGGATCAACAAAACCATTCATAATATAAACATTGTTATACCCCAATTTTGTCAGAAGTTCTTATATCATTGTATATTTATTTTATTTTATTAAGTAGTGTATGTCAGGCAACAAACGCTTTACATGTATGTACTCAAGTAAAAGATAAGTAGCTTGTGCATATCAACCACAATTAATATAAAGATGCATGATTTGATTCTTGGTCAATCATCCCACATGTTATTTTCTTTGACCTCTTTGAGTAATTGAAAAAGCAAGTGAAGCAAAGCATAAGAGCTTACAAAATAAGAACAAAAGATGAAATACCCAAATTTGCAGCTCTATTGCGAAAGCAATTTTTCTCCTCGGACCTCTTTTCGAGGATCCGAACGGTGAAAGTGGAGATATATGTCTCACGAACCTACTGTCAAAAATGAAGACGATCCGACGGTTAACGAATCCGGAATCACACTTTTACGATGAGAGGTTTGAGAAAACGGACCAAAAACTGCAGCTATTGCGAAGGCAATTTTCTCTCATAAGACCTCGTTTCAACGATCCGAACGGTGAAAGCGTAGAGATATATGTCTCATTTAACCTACTGTCAAAAATAAAGACGATCCAACGGTTAACGAATCCGAATCGCAATTTTACGGTGACAGTTTGAGAAAAACGGAATTGTGTTTTAAAGGGGAATTGCTTTTCTACCTTGTTTTAGTCCCACATCGCTCACAAGAAACAAGAGCTCCTAGCAATTGGATATAAAAGGGGTTGAGAGGTGAAGATTAGAGGGGGGATCATTGGCGGGTTAAGTGGTCTTTTGGGTCAAAGCGTTAGCGTCTCATTTCACTAAAAACCCGTCTTTGATCATTTGGACGTTGAGTCGGCTTTTCGATTCTCAAAGGTTCCTCGCGGCTTGGGGTCAAAATGGACCAGATAGGAGTCCTGTTCGTGATTGACCTGGTCAGATTGCTCAGTCTGGTTCGACACTCGTCGAGTCCAGGTTAGTTTTGTATTTATTTTGTTTATTTTTATGTACATATTTATTTATCTTTTATTTATAATATAATTTATTTATTTGTTTATTGTGTATTTATATATCTATTCATATTTATTTATGTATATAGTTATTTATTTATTTATTTTAGCTCACTTTATTAATTATCGGTTTTGTTTTTTTTTTTATGCACAAATTAGTTTATTTCTTCAAAATCAAATAAAAGACTAAGTCTCATTGTGACAACCAAGTTAATCATCATCCTAGACCAATGAGTTGCATGCAGTTCAAGAATCCTAAAAACTTATAAGTAAATAAATAAATCACTTCTCCTAAAAATAGGGACTAAGTCGGTTGTACAACCCAGGGTTAGTCAAAGATTCTAGAACTAATGAGTCAGACAGATAGCAGAGAGTCTAGAATACCTATTCTAAAACTAACTCACCTCACATCAAACAAACTTCTTTCAAAAACCTCAAAAATACTTTCAAAAGTAGGGGACTAAGTCTGGTTGTACAATCGGTTAGTAGTCATTCTAGAATCAATGAGTCAGATAGCTTCAAGGAGTCCTAGGACCCTACACCAAAAAAACACCAACCAACAAACCTTTTTCGGTGAAGAACTACGTAGCTTTGATTCCTCCATTGCATCCCAGAGGTACGTAGGAGCAAGAGTCCACTCTTGTCAAGCACTAAAAATTAAAAATTTAATTAAGTCTTTTCACTATAAATAAAAAGGGTAAATATTAATAAACCATAAATAATTAGATTTAAGGATATCGTGGGGTGCTAATACTTTCCCACGCATAACGCACTCTCGAACCTTCAAACTTGCCTTATCCTAAAACTAAAAGGGATTTTCCGAATTTGCCCTTAAACTAAAATTTGGTGGCGGCTTTTCTTTCGAACTTCAAGAATCCATTCTGATTTTTCTGGCCGCTTATAGTGGCGACTTCATCTGGGACTTAACGCTTTTGCAGAGTCAAAACCTAGTCTAATTAGTTGTAGGATTTAATTTTTACCCTTCCCTTATTTATTTATTTATTTATTTATTTTTGCATATTTTATTTGTATGTGATATATAAACCATAGGATAGAAGACGATATTTGTATGAATGTTTGTTTTGTTTGCATCTTTGGGTTTATTTTAAATCGCTCCTACACACACTGCAGATTTTCTACACATGACACACACAGTGAGAAAAGGTCCTCTACCCGACTTGAGTGCAAACCTAAGTTAAAACGAGATTGTGTATTGATGGCCTCATGACTTACGCCTCGTTGGGTGGTCACGAAAATCTCACCTAGAGTTTGATTCCTTTTGAGGATGCTATCCCTTCTAATAGCTTGCCTATTGTTGGGGTCGATATTCTTGACTGGGTCCTTGGCTCTAGGAACCTTGTGTAGGATTCTTTAGAACTACCTCTTGTGAGGCACTATAAAAGAAACCTTAGACCCACTCCGTAAGATACCTTTTTAGGGTCACAAAGGAGCTTCATACTCTTGCATTCAAACAAATATTTATGCATACCGCCTTTTATCAAAAAAAAAATCAAAACCAAAAACCATTATTTACTACATTTTTAGAAAATATACCACATGTGTTTTTCTTTTTCTTTGCACTACAAAAATAAATAAAATAAACATCTTATGTTGCATGCATTTTATGACCGCTGTGGAGTTAAAAACTTTATTTTGGAGAGAAGCCATGCATGCTAAAGTCAAAATCAAACTTTGTACTTTACTCTCCAAATAAAAAGCTTATAATTCCCGACGCGATAGATAAACCACACTTTCATATTCATTCACTCTCATTCTCATATCATGCGCATTTCATTCATTCACATTCTCATTTCATGTACATTCATTCATTCATATACTTACATCATGCATCAAAAAGTGAGCATAATTTTATTCCAAAAAAACTTTGATGAGAGATGAGGCGTTTGTGAGAAATAAATCATTATTCTTTGAGAAATTTAGCCATACTTAGTTGTGAGCTCAAGGTGTTTCAAGGCACTCAATTTTTTCAAATTAATACTGCTCACACATTTTTTCAACAAAGCGTTGCATTTCATCCACCCCATGATGAATGAACGAAATGGTCCACCAAAAATTTCTTTCATGTTAAACCGATGTTAACTCTCTATGAAGCATTCGTGGTAGTGATTTGTGTGTCACATGTGTCTTCATTCTTGTTTGAGTCGCTTAATGTCCCTACATTGTCATCATCCCCCGTCCAAGTCTTATCCCACCACGACCACCATAAAGTACATACTCCCCTAACTAGTCGACTTTTTGGTTTGTTCTCCAAAATACCTTGTCAACATTGTATTCCCTTGCTGCAAGTCCTTTACAAAAATATCAAAAAGACCCGTTAGGTTGAAAACTCAAAGAGCGCCTAAGCAAAAATTAGGGCACACAAAAAAGGAGAAATAAAGAAAAAAGAGAAAATATATAAAATAAGTAAATTATTGTCTTTAAATTATTTTTTGAGAAAACAAGCAATCATGATTTGAAATGAAGTTGAACCATTTTTCCATATCCTCAAAAATCCCTTTACCACCCACCTTAAGCCAAAAATCCTAAAATCTCTCAATCACCCTAGACAAGGATCGATTCCGCATCAAAAATGGTGCATCACTTTTATCACTCACTCGGCCAAAAAGAAACAAAAAGCACAAAAGAGTGAAGTCAAAAAGTGGATTAAAAATCCAAAAAAAAACAAATTAGAAAAAACAAAGACAAAAGTAGTACAAGTCGTGAGTCATTGCTTTCACATTATTAAAGCATAAAGAGATCATTGTCTAAAATAAACCTCAAACACTTCTTTTGGCCTCAATATCCTACCCTCCATAAACCCTTAGCCACATTACAATCCTAAACAAGTCCATCTTACCATGAGACACATCAATTACTGTCTCAATAAAACCTCAAACACTCATTTGAGCCTAACAACCATTTCCTTCATAAATCATCACCCATTAGCCAAGTTACATCACCAAATCATTTGTCCCATCAATCATCAAACACTTCATTGAGCCTAATGACCCCTTCTTTCACAAACCATTAACCATTAGCCAAATCATACTGCTCAATAAAAAATCATCCGTCCCATCAATCCCCAAACACCACTTTGAGCCCAATTATCATTTCCCTCATAAATCACTAAACCATCGGCCACGTTACAACCCTCTAGAGTTTATTTATTTACAATATGTTTGCTCAAAAAAAATGTATCTAAAAAAAAACTCAAAATAAAGAAATCAAAAAGGGCTTGCACTCCAAAGGTTCATTCAAGTTCCATTGATATAAATGCAAGGGTTAGCGATCACCAAGTGCAGTTTTCATCATAGTAAACTCAAGACTATCATAGTCTGAGAGTCATTCTAAAGATAACCAAAAGGTTTATGCTAGGATCGTCACCTAGATCCCAAAGTGGGGAAATCCTTTCACCATCTTAAGCTTGGGAAATGTGTCCAACGTCCATCCCACACCATACCCAGTCTAAACATACATACCCGACCAACTCAAAAACCCATAGCCCTAACTCGTCACCTTTCACAACCTCACTAAAACAACCATTTGAAATCTCATTACCAAGTGGGGCAATCCTTCACCCTTTACTTGAGAAATCCGCCTACATCCACCTCATCCCTTGTCATATTCATATCCACAAAACAATACCGGGCAATTTCTCAACTCATTACCCTAAAACGCTACTACTCTAGCCAATGGGCAATCTTGTCCTTACCATAAACGGGCAACGCTAAACTCTATGGGTTGAGACAAAGCCTCTTGCTTTCCGCCTTTCATTCCAAAGCCAATGCATTCCCAGTTCATCATCTTCTACACCCCTAGCTTGTCACCACTAGACAGGGGCAAGTTATTCACTCACCGTCATCAAATCTAAATTGGGCGATCCCGCATTTCTTGGCTTGGGAAAACCTACCTTTGATGACCTTGATAAAGACCACTACCATTCACCCCTTCATGTGCCACAAATATCCTCACCCTAGGCCTTTAGAACCCCAAGTTAATCGACTCATTCATACTTGCACTAACATATGTATTTACTAAACAAAGCTTCAGAGAGAGAGAGAACACAAGTTGATCATGTGATGCTAAAAATTCACTTAGGTAACTTTGTGGACATAAATTTCGATCATCAAGGGCATCATAATGGAAGGAAAATAAGCGAGCTTGCAAATACGGTCAAGTACTTTTGCATATCGTTGTCCGAGATAATGACCTTGAGAATGCCGAAGTTTGAATCAAAACTAATTTTTCCAAAGAATGATCAATATTCACCCATGCTTCTCGCATCCAAAGTCTCGATCTTATCATTACAAAAAAATGTTTTGCACCCAATCACTCATATCATCGCATCATGCATGCACCATGGCATTAGCATTCAATCATTTCATTTGCATCATATTCACATTTGCATTTCATGCATTTATTACGTAACAAGCAAAAAAAAGCAAAAAAAAACAGAAAAAATCATTCCACCGGATACCAATCATTGCACGACGCTGCACCATTAATTGCATTGCCAAAGGAAGAAAGCATTTCCTCGGGAAGATGCATTTGTTAGGTGTGCCCGGATAAACACGATAAGTGTCGTTCCCTATGTTTTGTTCCTCTAATATTAGCGCTTTAAGCGTTAATCTCATATCATATCACAGATCACCAAGTTGATCCCTCAGACCCCGAGTGGTCCTTCAGAGCACACTGCTCCCTAAGTGGCCCAGGTCGCAACGTCGGAGTCGAGCCCGACGGACCTTCGCAGACCCCGCGTGGTCCTTCAGACTAGTTGTGTAAGCCTAAGACACAGTGGACGTCCTTCATGGTCAACATATCGATTCTAGACCGATCTTGACCCATCATGGACGCCGAATATAAAGGACCCTCGCACCGCTTAACTAGTACCGTAGCTAGTTGCGCTCCTTCGCACTACACGATGGTCCTTCAAATAAGGCCTAGGCAAAGCTTCCTGCACTCCGTGAGTGGTCCTTCGTGAGCCTTAGTGCTCCTTCAGACCTTAGCGGGTGGTCCGTGAGCCTTAGTGCTCCTTCGCACTCGAGTGGGATTTCAAAGCCTTAGTGCTCCTTCCGGATCCCGAGCGATCCTTCATTTTATTCGTGGTTAATACGCCAAGTGTTAACCGGCTCCTGCTTATTCTCAAACCCTCTATTTCCCTCTAAACTGGACAAAATTGACGTCTATTCTATCTTTATTTCTATTTCTACTAAAAACAATTTGTAAAATATAAATAAAGAGGCAACACCGTTATACCCCAATTTTGTCCCGAGTTCTTATATCATTGTAATATTTTTTTATTATTATTAAGTAGTGTATGTGCAACAAACGTTTCTATGTACTCAAGTAAAATATAAGTAGCTTGTGCATATCAACCACAATTAATATAAAGATGCATGATTTGATTCTTGGTCAATCATCCCACATGTTATTTTCTTTTGACCCTCTTTGAGTAATTGAAAAAGCAAGTGAAGCAAAGCATAAGTGTAGCGACCGAAAAATCCGGGAAAGGATTCTTCGAAAGGTTCTTAGGAAGCCGCCACCAAATTTTAGTTTAAGGGCAAATTCGGAAAATCCCTTTTGATTCTTAGGACAAGGCATTGTTAGGGTTCATGTGTCGTTATGTGTGGGGAAGGTATTAGTACCCCACGACATCCATTGTCTAATTAATTTAGATTTATTTAATAATTACCCTTTTAGTTATATAGAAAAAGACTTATTTAGATTTTTGGTTTTTAGTGCTTGACAAGAGTTGAGTCTTGCTCCTACGTACCTCCGGATGCAATGGAGGAATCAAAGCTACGTAGTTCTTCCTGAAAAAGGTTTGTGGGTTGGTGTTTTTTAGTGTAGGGGTCCTAGGATTCCTTGAACTGCATAACTCATCGATTCCTAGACGACTCAACCCGATTGTACAACCGGCTTAGTCCCCTACTTTTTGAAAATGATTTTTGAATTTTTGAGAGAAGATTGTTTGATATGAGGTGGGTCCGTTTTAGAATAGGTATTCTAGAACTCCTGAACTGTACAGCTCATTAGTTCTAGAACGCTGACTAACCCGGTTGTACAACCGACTTAGTCCCCTATTTTTAGGAAAAAGTGATTTATTTATTTACTTGTTTTTAGGATTTATCGAATCTGCATGCAATTTCATTGGTCCTAGGATGATGACTAACTTGGTTGTACAAACCGACTTAGTCTTTTATTTAATTTTTGAAGAAATAAACTAATTTGTGCATAAAAAAAGACAAAAACCGATAATTAAATAAAGACTAGGCAAAAGAATAAATGACTATATATGTAAATAAATATGAATAGATATATACATAAACAATAAATAAATAAATTATATTACAAATAAATGATAAATAAATATGTATATAAAAATAAACAAAATAAATACAAAACTAACTCGACTCGACGAAGTGTTTAACCTGACCGAAGCGACCAACCGAACTCCAATCTGGGTCCATTTTGACTCAAGACCGCAAGAACCGCTTTGAGAATCGAAAAAGCGCACTCAAAACGCCCAAATGATCAAAGATGTTTTAGTGAAATGGGCCGCTATCGCTTTGACCCAATAGATCACTTAACCCGCCAATGATCTCTCTCCCTTTTAAGTCGATAAACACCTTTTTTATAGTCCAAACTCCCAGCTATCCTTTCTATGTTTTTCCGATGTGGGACTTAAAACGATATAGCTTAGAGATATAATCACTCTCTCTTCTTCTCTCCATGTATTTGAATTTTTTCTTCGACCCTCCTTGCATACTTGTTCTTCCAAGCAAGAATAAGCCTCTTCAATTGGAGATGGAGGCTTGAGAGCAGACTTAGGATCTTCTCCATTATCCTCTCTAATCGGCCAGAATACTAATGCTTCGTTGTGGTGCTTGCAGTTCAAAATTATGTAGACGTTACGGTTTTGTACTTTGTTTTCTTTGAATCTTTTACAGACTAATTAGCTGCTATATATACATCAGTAGCATAGCAATATAGTGTTGTTTCCATCTGCCACATGGCAAGCATGCTCAAGGCCACCAACTCTTCACTCCCCATTCTCCAAACCTCACGTCATTATCTGCACTTCATTATCTTCACTTCCTTTCCCATTATGTAGTTCACAAACTCTTAATGTTTACTCTACACATCTTTTCTCACTTGAAATTAATTTAAACTAGCTAGCTCACGGAGTCAACAAGCAAGAACGAATCAATGCATTACAAAACCTTTATCCATGTGACAGATTATATAATTAGTTCAACATCACATAGTTATGTAAGTACCCACTGAGATATTTGTTCTTTATTTTAGATGACCGACTATCTTTAAGAAATGAAATTTTGAGTGTAGATTCGATGATAATAGTAATAGAAAACAAATTTGAAAATGCTTACCCATGAAGACTTTAGCTTTTAGAATATGAGTTTGGCCTAAACCAAGAGCAAAACTGAACCCAACCAAACGATGCGCTAGAATAGGCCCAAATAGGAGAATAGGCCCAATTTATTAGAATAGTCTCGTTTCAACCAAAAGATGTCTGAGCGAGCTCGAATAATGTGGACATACGCTAATTGGACTCTGAGACTCACAAATATGCGACTTAATAAATTAATATACTATGAATAGGAACTCGGACAAAATTGGGGTATAACAATAAGAGCTTACAAAATAAGAAAAAAAAAATGAAATACCCAAATTTGCAGCTCTATTGCGAAAGCAATTTCTCTCTCCTCGGACCTCTTTTCGAGGATCCGAACGGTGAAAGTGGAGATATATGTCTCACGAACCTACTGTCAAAAAATGAAGACGATCCGACGGTTAACGAATCCGGAATCGCACTTTTACGATGAGAGGTTTGAGAAAAACGGACCAAAAACTGCAGCTATTGCGAAGGCAATTTCTCTCTCATAAGACCTCGTTTCAACGATCCGAACGGTGAAAAGCGTAGATATATGTCTCACGAACCTACTGTCAAAAATAAAGACGATCCAACGGTTAACGAATCCGAATCGCAATTTTACGGTGACAGTTTGAGAAAAACGGGAATTGTGTTTTAAAGGGAATTGCTTTCTACCTTGTTTTAGTCCCACATTGCTCACAAGAAACAAGAGCTCCCAAAGCAATTGGATATAAAAGGGGTTGAGAGGTGAAGATTAGAGGGGATCATTGGCGGGTTAAGTGGTCTTTTGGGTCAAAGCGTTAGCGGCTCATTTCACTAAAAACCCGCTTTGATCATTTGGACGTTTTGAGTCGGCTTTTTCGATTCTCAAAGTTCTCGCGATCTTGGGGTCAAAATGGACCAGATAGGAGTCCTGTTCGTGATTGACCTGGTCGATTTCTCATCCGGTTCGGCACTCGTCGAGTCCAAAGTTAGTTTTGTATTTATTTTGTTTATTTTTATGTACATATTTATTTATCATTTATTTATAATATAATATAATTTATTTATTTATTTATTTGTTTATTGTTTATTTATATATCTATTCATATTTATTTATGTATATAGTTATTTATTTATTTTAACCTAGTCTTTATTAATTATCGCTTTTGTCTTTTTTTATGCACAAATTAGTTTATTTCTTCAAAAATCAAATAAAGGCTAAGTTTCTGTCTGACAACCTAAGTTAGTCATCATCCTAGACCAATGAGTCAGACATTTCAAGAATCCTAAAAACTTATAAGTAAATAAATAAATCACTTCTCCTAAAAATAGGGGCTAAGTCGGTTGTACATCCAGGGTTAATCGTTCTAGAACTAATGAGTTATGAGATTCGTGAGTTCTAGAATACCTATTCTAAAACTAACTCACCTCACATCAAACAAACTTCTTTCAAAAAACCTCAAAAATACTTTCAAAAAGTAGGGGACTAATTCGGTTGTACAATCGGGTTAGTCGTCGTCCTAGAATCGATGAGTCGCATGCGGTTCAAGGAGTCCTAGGATCCCTACACTAAAAACACCAACCAACAAACCTTTTGGGAAGAACTACGTAGCTTTGATTCCTCCATCAGATCCGAGGTACGTAGGAGCAAGAGTCACTCTTGTCAAGCACTAAAAATTAAAAATTTAATTAAGTCTTTTCACTATAAATAAAAAGGGTAAATATTAATAAACCATAAATAATTAGGACGAAGGATGTCGTAAGGTGCTAATACCTTCCCACGCATAACGACTCCGAACCTTTAAACTTGCCTTATCCTAAAACTAAAAGGATTTTCCGAATTTGCCCTTAAACTAAAATTTGGTGGCGGCTTCTTTCGAACTTCAAGAATCCATTCCCGGATTTTTCGGTCGCTACAAACATGTAGGAAGTTACCCCACAGCCTAGAACCGTCGAGATAAATATAAAACTCTGGTCAAAGGATCTGCCAAAATCAACTACACCTCCAGTGAAAATACATGCATTCCGCAAATCCCCATATAACAGACATAATTGTGTGCCAGATGAGCAACAATTCACGCCTACATCTAGCTGGACCTCCCACAAGAATGAACTGAACGAATAGAGACAAGATATCCTGTTGCATCACAAAATCAAAATCTAGCCAGCTAACAATCACATACCAGATCGAAGAAGGAAATCTACAAGTACAGAAGAGATGACTCTTGCGCATTCCCACACAAAATACAAATAGTAGCGCCAACATCCGTAATGATTTCTCTTCTAAACAAGTTTGATCGAGTGGGTACTACTCTATCCAAGATAATTTTTCATGAGACAACCACTACCTTGGAAGGAGAAAAACTCTTCCAAACCTTGTTTAGAATCCCAAGCACCTAGTCAGAAAGCCTCAGATCACGGGACGAAGGCAAAGAGTGGAAGTGGTAAGCAGACGACACTGAGAAGAGCCTAGAATAATAAGGGTTCCAAAAGCAAGCATCTGACACTGCTGATAAAGAAACATGTCCTAGAGCCGAGTGGAGCTTCTCACGAAGATCCTATTCCCACGCGAACAATTGACGCCTCCAAGGTATATCCCAAAACCCAAACCCCATTTGAACAAAAACCATAGGAGCTAACTAAAACATTAGGATCCTCAACAACTGAAAAAATCCTAGAGAACTTAGTCTTGAGGGAAACATCTCCCAGCCAATTGTCGTGCCAGTTTGAAACATCTCCCAACCAATTTTGAAGAGTACTGATCATTGCATTTTGAAGTGAAGAAACTCTGAGGTGAGTTGTTTCAGATCACTTCAATTTACATAAGGAATAACACAATCTCAACTATACTATATGTTGATGCAAACTCATCCATCCATTTACTGGCGCATCGTGCGGTGTATTAGGAAAAGTAAGTTTTTCAAAGATATGTATAACCTCCTAAAAATACATATTATGAAATGCAATTGCACATCATAATAACACTTAAGGAGATGTGATCATTAATGTGTCTGAAAATACATTTTTAGAGATTATAGATTATTTGTAAATGACTCTATGGAAATCTTATTTCTGGCTACATTATTTTATCACATTTGAAAATGGACTTTTGGGAGAAAAAAACGAAAAGTTGACAACATGTGTATGTTAGCAATTTTATGGGGTGTATTCAACGTTTCCCAAACACAAAATGAAATGTAATTTTAGGCCCAAAATAATTGAGCCCAACAGTAGTTTCTTTCGGCCACTCAACCAGCTCTTCATGGGTTAGGATTTATGAATCCTTGAAGGCCCATGTTTCTTCCAACCCCCTAGCTACTCACTAGACACCCCCCTTTGCCCTATGAAAAGACAAAAATACCCTCACTAAAAAACAAAATTCCAAACTCAACTCTCAGTCTCATCCCATATACCCCCTAAACCTCTAAACATTCATTACTCTCACTCTCATCACTCAATCACTCACACTCCACACCCTTACATCAATCTAATTTAACATCTCAAGCTGAAATCTACCTATATTTAGTATCAACATTAAGGTATGTAGCTCATTCCATGAATTTGTAGTTTTATTTCGCGCATTCTTGTTCATTTGCTTTTTTTTTTTGAAATCGCGCACGGTTCGGACCGCAGAGGTCGAACTGCCGCGACCAAGCGTGCGCCAAACCTACTAAAATAAGGGGTCTTTGTATTGAGGTGTTCGGCCAAGCGCTGTTGAACAGGGCTCACATGTCGTTATCCGAACCTACCGATGCAGACGTAATCAGTAGAATTTCGGTTTTTAACCACTTTGTTTGAGTTCTGAGACCTATATCCTTCACTTTACAACAACATCAATATACAACTATCAAGGAACATCACCAATGCCATGAGTAAATGAATGAGATGCAACCCACACGTGTATGTATATGCATGCGATACGTTCATCACCATAAAATAGCCAACTAGGGCATCATCACCAAGTTTATTGAGCATCATCATCATCACACCTATAGCTCTAAGGTGAAGCCTTCAATCACCAAAATAATGCTTATGAGATGTATGCGACACCATGAACAATGCACCCGAGACAATCAACAACCATGACCATCTAATTGACACAACAACACCAACTGGTCATAGACCCATCACCTATCACCTTAGTCAATAAAATAGACACATCACCTGTTATCGCATTACCACTAACACCGAAAACACCAATAAGTTTACAAACAACATCAATATACAACAACATCACGAGTGCAGGGTTTCCTACAACAGTGCACCTACTTCGGAGAATTATTTAAAATAGCAAACGACATCGAAAAGTTACAAAAGACCACTCGTTGGAAAGCTGCGGTTGTGTAGTTTCTGAATATATCTTTAGAGTTTCAAAACAATGAGCCAATTAGTACAGTTTTTTAGAAACAATCCGAATAGTTCCTGATCGGGATGATTCTCGTCCTTCCACTTCAAATTACTCTAAACTGACTTAAACTTGACCAAATGGAACAAAACTTTATCCTAACAAAGAAATTTGAGTATAGTTTCTAATGGGACAAGAATCGTTCAAAACGGAGTTCAATTGAGGACACACGACCTGAAACACTGAACCTATACCTAGTTTAATTCCAGAAATTTGACCTGACTTGGGACACTCATAACTCGAGCTACACTACTCCAAATTTAACCAAACCAGTGCCAAAGTGACCAATATTAAGTCTATTTTCTAACGAAATAAGTCCCATAATTGTTGGACAAACAGAAAGTTCCCATTTTTAAAAACATAGGACCTAGGTCCAGAATGCTTCCAGAATATTACCCTAACTTGTGGAGCCTATATCTAGAGCTACACAACTCCAAATGTGATCAAACCAGTGCCAAATAAACAAGCATTCAATCTAATTTTCAAAATGACAGACCACATAATTTTTCAATCAGTAAAACGTTGTCACTCACTGAAATACCGAACCTATATCGTAACATCTCAAAACAAAGTTGAATTCAACAACACAAATAACCATCACAATTCAACTACCAATTCAAACAAAATTCATAATTCACAAAATACACACCAAACACAATCAAGGAGGCAAGATAGAGCCTATCTCCCACTTAACACCCATCATATACCTCATTATAAATATAGAACCCCACCCTTACCTTGTAGTTTTGTTTAGTACAAGATTCTTTCCACGAAACTCCAAAGAACCACAAAGAACAAGAGCTCCCTCTCCTTCTCTCCTTGAGCCAGCGCTCCTCTTCTCTCTTTTGCGATCTCCTCTTTTTTTTTTCTTTCCTTTTTCTTTTCTCTCCCAATGTGCATTGGCTCTAACCCTAGCGCCTATATTATGGGTTCTTGGGTCACGGGTCTCTTTCTACCACTTACTTAATTACTAAACACCACCCCTTGATTTAAATGAAGTCCCATATTATTATTTTAATATGACTACACCAATACATTACCTGAATAATTTAATTAAATAAATAATTAAATTATTTGGGGCGTTACATATACGATCCGTATCAATTTATGTAATTTTTTTTAATGATATTTGTTTTTAATTTTAACGGTTATAAATTGATCAACGGTGTAAATATGGATAACTAATAGAAATAATTACAAACACGTGGTACAATAATAAATACAAGTGCAATAAAAATACGAAACACATGTGAATCTATAAATCGTCCGAATCATCGGCTAAGTCAACACATCTGGGCGCATCAGTGGGAGGAGGACAGGGCTTCCGAGGACACATAGACTGTCAGAGGGAAAAGGACTGGTATTGGGATCGAACCATGAAGCAGACTCCGGTGATCGATTATGAGACCACTGTGTAGCAACTGGAGGCAACAGACAGGTAGACGAGATCGAAATATGCCACCAATGTTGATTGTTCTTGTTCAAAATAGCTATGAGCTTATACTTAGACGAAGCATACATACTTCTCAAAGGCATAAGTATAATTCATATTCAAAGACAACTGAATTAGGCCGACATTATACTCGGTTGCAACAAAATACCCCATCTCTGGCAAATCCAACCATTTAGCCTCCTCCTGAAAACTATGAGACTCAATAGTTAAGGCTTTTCGAATCTCTAAAAGTATGTTCTTCCCAAACATACTAGTATACAGTGGCTCCCTTCCTTTGTTTCTTGAATTAAATTTTGCCAAATGACAAGCCAACTATCCTCACCCATATCAAGATCAACCCCAATTGCTCTTAAACCACAATTACCATCAGCCCTAACATCAATAATTTTTTCAACATAAGAGTGCACGTGATTAGGAACAAGTGGTAGCTGCATTTTAGTGTCGATTGTCTATGTTAAATTTCTAGAAGCACCCTGAAATAATTTAGAAGTCCGCTGTGAAGTATTTTTAGAAGAAGACCGCTGTGATGATTTTATATTAGATGTCCCAGATTCTTCGGTCAATTTCACCTTCTCATCTACATGCTCCCACCCAGAAGGAGCACGCTTCACATCATATAATTTCTGTTTTTTCTTCTTTGGTGCACCTTTTATTTTGACTTTAGATTTAGGTGGAACCAATGAAGAAGTAGAAGGGAATGTCATCTCATTAAGTTTCTTCTTCAAAACAAATTTCTTATCCTCAGTCAGTTTATTAAATCTCGCCAAGATAGCCTCTATTTGATAAGAAATATCACAGCCAGATGATTTGTCTTGGGTGGATTTATCATCTACTGAATCCAAACTCAACTGTTTCCAATGATCATCCACAACATCCAATGGAATAGAAGAACCGGAAGTATGATACACACCTATCTCACAAGCATAAGGAAGAAGATGTGTCTTTCTTTTAATGCACCCACACCGGCCTCTGTCATATCCAACCCCAGATGTCAATCTTTCAAACTCTTTAACCATATGACTCAATGCACTTAACGAAACAAGACTTGAAGATTTTTATACTCGCTGACCCGATAAGTTTTGCATTTTTTGCTTAAATAATTTATTTAACTCACATAGTTTGCACTTTTTGCTTACATCATTTATTTATTTTTAATTCAGGAGTATCTGCGGGTTGTCAAAGTATGGGCTCATGGCAACAAAATCCATACTAGACTCCATCTACATTACCCGACCCTAGTTCAGCGCACCACAGTGGTCAGGGACTCCAAACTGGCCCCACTTCTCCATACTGGCCATGCCACAGTAGACCATGAGTTGCTCTCGACTTTTATTGAGAGATGGCACTCAGATACTTCGTCATTTCACTTGCCATTTGGTGAAATGACGATCACTCTGGATGACATCTCCTGCCTGCTGCACCTTCCCATCCAGGGGAACTATGCCACACCTCCCACCATCACTGTGAGCTCAAAGTATGCCACACAGCTTGCTGAGACGTCACTACGCCAGAATGGCTAAAAAAGAGCGCCACATACCCAGCGTTTTTAATAAACGCTGCGTATAGAGAAGGAAGAGATTGCACATAATAAGCGTTTTTAATAAACGCTATGCGTAGAGAAGGAAGAGATAGGAAAATACCCAAGCGCTTTTTCAAAGAAACACTGCGTATAGAGAGGACGAGAAAGTTAAATAATCAGCGTTTTTGAGGAAACGCCACTGCGTATAGAGAGGAGGAGAAAGCCAAATAATCAGCGTTTTTGAAGAAACGCTGCGTATAGAGGACGAGAAAGCCAAATAATCAGCGTTTTTAGAAAGCAGCTGCGTATATTAGAACGAAAAACCACATATTCAGCGTTTCTAAAAAACGCTGAGTATTTGTTTTAATTTTTTTTTGGGCCAATCGTTTCCTCTCTCACAACGCATCTCTCTCTCTCTCTCACTCACACTCACAACGCATCTCTCTGCTCTCTCCTTGTAACACCCCTAATTTCATTAATTTCGCATTAAGAAATTAACGAGTGATTTATTACTCGAGTAGGTAATAAATCAAGTCACAGATATGAGGTTGTCATGAAAAGCAATTTATAATTGCTAAAGTATATGATTTACTTGTATTCATTGTTTGAAGTTTGTGATAGTGTGTGATTTCCATTGGGTAGAGTAAGGAGTAACTAGAGGGTGTAGAAAGAAATTTTGTCTAACTCCAACTTGGCCCAAGTTAAGGCCCAACCCATTTTACCCAAAACAAAAAAATAAAAGAAAGAGACAAGAAAGAAAGAAGGAAACGGACTGAGAGAGAGAGAGAGGAACCGTAGTAGAAAGAAAAGGAAAAAAAAAAAAGAAGAATCGAGAAAGAAAGAGAAGAGAGGAAAGCGAGAGAGAAAGGAAGAAGAAAGGAGGAAAATAAATGGAACCCGAGAGAGAGAAGAAGGAGAAGGGAACGGGAGAAGGAAGAAAAGAAAGAAGAAGAAAGAGGAGAAACCGAGAGAGATGAAGGAAGAAGAAGGGCGATGGGTATGGAGGAAGAAGGAGGAAGATCTTCCTCAAATCAACTCTAGGTAAGGGGCTTTTTACCCCATTCTCTCCAATTTTTCATCCTCTTTCCAATAGTGTAAGTTTCATTACTTGATTCCTTCTCAATCTCATTTTACCATTGTTGACCTATTCAAGCTCAAAGTTGGGAATTTATGGAGTTTTGAGAAATTTGTGGCTGGTATGATGATTATGAAGGCTTGGGTTTCGATTTGGATGTAGTTGGAACGAATTCGGAGCATTTGGACGAGTTCGGAGCAAATTTGGGGTTTCGGGACGTTCGAGCGTGTTCGTGTGTACGGGTTGATCGAGCTTCGGAGAGTTTCGGTTTCGTGATTTTCATCACGATAGAGTAGGTGAGTAAATAATGGAGACTATAATAAGTCCTGGTTTATTTCTTTAAACTTCATTTATACCTATATAACTAAAGTTGCTCTATTTTGTTCTTGAAATATGATCAAATGATAATTTTGAAATGCTTTGATTTATTTGAGGGACATGGTAATATCGTTTTCTCGTTTGATAATTTAATTAAATGTGAGAACTCTGTTGGATTATTTTAAGAACATTGGATTTTCATATTGCCGTGACTCTTGGATTTCAAGTATTGATGAATTATTATGTGGTACATATTTGATTTGATGTTTTGGAGATATATTCGAACTATCGATTTATCATATTCATTGTTGGTTCGAACCTTTATAAGTATGACTTGATGGCTTTTGGATATCTTTGAGGCGGGGAGCCTATTATTGATCTTTTGAGGCGGGGAGCCTATTATTGATATGTGAGGCGGGGAGCCTATTATTGATATTTTGAGGCGGGGAGCCTATTATTGATATGTGAGGCGGGGAGCCTATTATTGATCTTTTGAGGCGGGGAGCCTTTTATCGATATGTGAGGCAGGGAGCCTATTATTGATCTTTTGAGGCGGGGAGCCTAGTATTGATATGTGAGGTGGGGAGCCTATTATTGATATTTGCAGGCGGGGAGCCTATTATTGATATTTTCTGGCGGGGAGCCTATTTACGTTTTGTATAAGTGTTACCTCTTGTTTTATATGTTTTATGCGATTTACTTTATGAAACTATCATTTTTGTTAAAATCATTTTGAAATTTATATTATCGTGTCCCGCTTGTTACGTTCCTTATTATTTACTCACTGAGTGGTGACTCACCTCGTCTCTCTTATATGTTTTCAGATTCCCTATCATATCGAACCGAGTACATCTTCTAGAGTTCAGTCTCTTATTTCTAGGTGATGCTCCCTTCTTGTTTCGGAGGGCCGTTGCTTATGTTGCCTATATTTTCTACTATATCCATATGTATTTGGTTTGTAAAAATCTTTAGAGGCTCTGTTGCATTATGGGGTTGTCTTATACTAGTTACATGACACTCTGTTGGCCTCTCGGAGGACCGATCTATGTTGGTATTATATGTTTTGATTATACAGGGATATATATTATTTTGGGATGTCCGTAATTCAGAGGAAGTTCTGCCGAATTTTTTGTTAGAAATTTCTTTGAAACATAGACTATTATAGGTTTAATATAATGAGTCTTCTTCAGATAGACTTTAGTTATCGAGGCTTGCCAGATAAGTGTAGTAATATCTGTGCGCCGGTCATGGTCCTGATTGGGTCGTGACACTCCTCCACGCCGCAGCGCTTCCATGTTCTTGTTGTGAATGTTGAATC
Organism: Oxytropis ochrocephala; assembly: GCA_020916435.1. Taxonomy (NCBI): domain Eukaryota; kingdom Viridiplantae; phylum Streptophyta; class Magnoliopsida; order Fabales; family Fabaceae; genus Oxytropis; species Oxytropis ochrocephala. The sequence goes on from JAJHUT010000011.1 coordinate 31,715, forward strand.
GTGTTTTATTTGCATCTCTTAGCCTTTGTCTTCGCCATTGGAGCTGAACGACGTCGTAGCGAGGTATTCCTATCTATCTATCTCACACTACTCTTATTCTCTTTCCGCAATCCACCTCTCAAATCTGCTTCCTCTTTTTCCTTTTTTCAGGCTAAAGTGGTCCCCGATGAGTACGACGACCGCATTTCTGCGTTTACACCACCGACGCTTCCACCGTTCTGGCCTTGCCGCCTTTGCACTCCTGCTCCTCGGCCAGCCGTCCTCAACGGTATCACCGGATGCTTTTGTTGCGGTAAAGGTCTCGTTTCTCGTTGCTCCACCACCACCGCCGTCATCTTCTTCATTCTCTCTTGGTAATCTAATTTCGCCCTAAAATCCCTAACAAAGTGTTTTGAATTGACTTGAATTTGGCTTTTGGTTTGAACTTTGTACTGAGATAGATAGATAATTAGATAGTAAGTGATGGTAGTTTTTCATATACTTTTTTGATGCATTTGTATGATTAAACTTGATGATGCATGCAATTTCACAGAAGAAACCCGGATGGAAAAAGTTCTTGCCATATGTTGGTCTGGTTTCCTCGTTTCCTTGGCTTACCTTGATCCCGAAAGCGGTAACTCTCTCTCTCTCTCTCTCTCTCTCTCTCTTGTATGTGTGTGTTTATCGGTTCTCGGTTGTTTCCCATTCTTACAAGGTAAACCGATCCGCAAGTGGAGCTAATCACAGATACGAGGTAGAGTAATAATTGTTTAACAATAAACCAAATCAAGAATTATATATGAAGTAACAGATAGATAGATGCCTGATTCAAAGATGATTTGTTTTTTGTATCTTATCTTAAATTAAATATAATTAAGGTCTGGATTTAATATTAATTATGTTGTTCTTTCTGCCGATTCAAATTGTGGTTAGTACTCATTGGACTCATATTTGCGCTTATCATTCAGTCCTTGGCAGCAAATCTTGGCGTAACCACCGGTAAGATTATTAGCATTTTTGATTAAGATTTGGCCCAATTGAGACAGAGAATTACATTTTACTCTTAGATTGTAATAGATTAACCAACTGAAGTTCATTCTTACAAGATCAGCAAAATACATCTTCCATCTTAATTACTCTGTTTTCCAAATAGAAGAATTTAGGATTCTGATTTCTTTTATGGTCTCATTGAGTCAAGTCGACCCACTTGGATCAATAGTAGTCATCACCGTCTCCATTTGGTTCTATTCTCAGATTCACCACCGCCACAGTAAAGTGGTTTGTAGTTGCAACCCGGGAGCAAAGTTGTGTTTTTGTTCATTGTTGTGTATCGCGACCGTCGTTATATATACTTCTTTGTATGTGAATGTCTCTCTCATCTTATGCAGATTCATTACTACTATTGCATTGCTTGAAATTGAATATCTATTTGAATGGTTGTGTTTATTTGCATTGCATTGCGGTGGTAAAAGTAGAGTTGATGAGAATCATCGCATTTTCATTATTTGATATGCATGCTCCTTCCGGTACTAAAGCGAATAAGTAAAGACGGAAGTCGAGTTACAAAATGCGAAGCAAAAATTAAAGGTAGTAATTTATGTTCTTCTAACATAGATGTTTTCTAAAGCAACTTTTCTTGGTTGTAACAAACTTATCTTATATGCCTTTTTGTGTGACAGGAAAGATATTTCGATATTCAAATCAAACAGGTTGAACTTAATTTTGCAATGAGAATAATTATTGGTAAGTTCTCATCAGTAGATGTTGTTGAAAATGTCAACATGCTTATTAGTATTAACTAATGTACACTTGTCTCAAAGAATCACCGCAAAGCACCTGCTTTGGATCTCCATAGAAGCGTGTGCTAGTTGTTCAGTATAGACTATGCTTAAGTTGTTGTGAGGAATTAAGTCAAGGAAGAACTCCTGGAGAAATCAACTCATCTATGTTGAAGCTACGATAAAATGGAAGCTTGTGTTGACAAGTGAGGGCCATACTTCGGATGAGAAAGAAATTTCTCGTGGCAATTTAATCTGCTACTTTAATATTGCCCGAGCGACAAATTGTAATGATAATGAAAAGGCATCATGCCCTCCTACTGAATTTGGTGGTTGTGGTAATGGCCACTTGATTTAAGATGCATTTTTCCTCTAGTTGGATCAAAGAGATGGAAGTAAAGCGTAAGAAATTGTTTGCGACTATGATGTTCTGAAACTTTGGATAAAAGTTCAAGCCGCTCATCGTGGTTTTGACACCGACGCCGATACCAACAGATCTAAGCGATTGCTGCATGCAGGCTATAAGAGAAGATTCACGAGGCTAGCCATGCTATTTTGCTTGTAAACTTACTTGTGGTCGGTCATGTAAGTATGAAACCACGAAATGATCATATACATATGTGTAATGTATAGTTATGGTCCTCACTCACACACACACGCACACACTAGTGCTTAATCTTGCCACTAGATGTATGTATTCATTATTCTTTGTCTCTTTTCCCCTCAGTTCGATTGAACTCTATCATATAATTATTGATTCTATCTATCATTGTGGTGGCAAATCGGACACTGGTTCACCTTTCAGGGTATGATCTTGATACTTGCATCAACAAAACTTCTCATCGCTACAATAGTCAGCTGCTTTGGTTGTTTTATAGTCGCTTCTACTTATTGTCCTCTTCGTAGCCAAAAATGTAAGTAAGTAATTGGCAATGTAATTTATATTACCTGTTGCTCGAGCCTTCTCATATGATTCTACAGCTTTTGTTGAGAGTATAAAAAGATTTAGAAACATATTGGAACAGTTCAACCTTTTGTGTTACTATGAAGATTCAAACTTGTCAAATACACATTGCATCCATGTATCGAGTGTGTGGGTGGAACTATTTAATTACTTTGTGAACATATATATGTTATGTTCATTTTCCGAGATGAATCAAGTTGTACTTGTTAGGTAATCATGTTCTACCTCAATTTCTAACCTCAATTGCTAGTCTTTGAAATGTTTGCACAATTTAATGTCGTATGGTAAAATGTGCAATCACCATCTCGATCGTGTGTTTGGTCAAGATCAATGGCAAACACCGAGAACAAAGCTAGTGTCCCGGAGGGTAAATAATTTCTCATTTATGTGTTAAGAATTATAATTTTGATGAACCTGAAATGTTTATAGTTATACCATCCCAACTTTTTATATAGGTATTTTGGATAAAAAAGTTGTGCAATATTTTATAGCTCTTAGTTGGGGATGATAATTGAAGTCATTAATTTGATTTTAATAGGAAAAGAATGAGAAAGTTAATTTTTGCAAATAAGAATTTTAGCCAATAACCGCCTTGGATTTAGTATATTTGGTGTCTAACCAATATTTGATTTTTGTATTTCAATGGTCCCTTACTGTATTTAATAGGAAAAGGAAATTATTTATTTTGATGTTATCTTCCCCCTATGTATTTACATTCCCATGGTCCTACATCTGTATCTTTATAATGTTCATGTAGTCCTACATGTACACCGTAAATAATTTCAAATTTAAATTGTGTACATGTGATCACAAAGCTGAGGTTCCATGTGATCAGAATGGAGAGATTGAAGAAAACATGGATTGCTTTTGGAGATATGGCGCCATTGAAGATTAGAAGTTGATTTTCTATTGAAGAAAAAATGGATTTCTTTGTTATTTTGGATGTATGATTTAATTTTTGGATGTATGATTTAATTTTTGGATGTATGATTTAATTTTGGATGTATGATTTAATTTTTGGATGTATTTTGGATGTATGATTTAATTTTTTATGATGTATGATTTAATTCAGTTTAAATACAACAAATTCATAGATATCACTATTAAAAATATTTTGGATGTATGATTTAATTTTTTTGTTGCAAATATAAAAGGAAAATACACAAAAACTGAAAAAAATTAAAAAAATTAAACAATGGGCGGCGCTTTTAAGGAAGTCTTTGCCTATATGGGGACAAGTTTGGGCAATGGGGCGCTTTTTAGGAAGCAGCGCCTATTTGAGGACGTGCTTGGGCAATGGACGGCGTTTTTAGGAAGCGCCGCCTATTTGAGGCGTGTTTGGGCAACGGGCGGCGCTTTTTAGGAAGAAGCGCCTATTTGAGGAGGCGTGTTTGGGCAATGGGTGGCGCTTTTTAGGAAGCGCGCCCATTGTTGGAGTGGAATACCCGGTGCCACGTTCCAGCGCGCCAAAAGCGCGCCCATTGATGAAAAAAAGCGCGCTATATACTAATTTCATTTGTAGTGCATATCGGGTGTGTCACGGGTCGAGGTCGCTAACAACACCCGTGGAAGTCCGTGACATGACTTCAAATGGTGGAGAGCAGTTTATGAGCGTAATTTGGAGGAGGGGTGACATTACGATTCTTTGTGAGGCTTATCTCGCCCGGCCGACGACCTACAAAGATCTTCACTACGAAGACCTGGAGAGGCGAGGCGAGAGGCTAAGAGTCGATCTACTTGCATGATCTTAGTCCAGAGGTTCTTGGAGGCTATGCATGGGGTGCAGGTGCACTAACTACCATGTATGAGTCCTTGAACACTGCGTCTTTGAGGGTCACGCGCAGCAAAGGTGTGGAGGGTATGCCACCTATTTCAGTACACATTTTAACTTTATTTTTTTGTTAAATCACATCGACTGGGTAAATTTTTTTGAATTAAATATGTTGTTTATTTTTGCATTTTCAGGCTTGGATTATGTGGTATTTCCCTCGGATGGCGGAGAGGTTTCCCGATCATATCCAGGGTGCGGAGCCACTGGCTGGGCGCTTCAGGAAGAAGAAGTCAGACCACCTGAAGCTCAGCCACTACAGGAGGATGATTGATGAGCTGAGGCCAGAGGATGTCTGCTGGCGACCATTTGAGGAGGACAGGGCTGGTAGACCTTTTTGAGCGAGATCTCCTCTACTGAGGCTTCATCGGTTGGGCTGACTTCAGAGTTCCCTACATGCCTGATAGGTGTCTGCGACAGTTTGGGTACGCTCAGATCATCCCGCGTGACCCTCTCAGAGGTCGTCCGAGTCATACTGACTGCGTCTTTTAGATCACCCACTTCATGGCATCTGTGGATGACATCCTACGCACCACTCGGGTTGCTCGGCGGCCGGATGAGACTGTATGTAGGTACTTAGAGTGGTACGTCTGTGCTTCTATCCCCAGACTATTACCGACTCCACCATCACCAGTAGCTGAGGCCTGGACACCCTCCCCAGAGCTACGATACGACGATTCTGAGTGGGTGAGGAGGTTCAGGATCTGTAGGGAGAGGGATTCGTGATGGCGAGATCACGCATGGCGATCGGGCGTATCGGACACTCCATAGGCTGGTGGGGATGACAGCACTGGATGACATTTCTGGGGAGCTTAGACGACGGGGACGAGGACGAGGGCGACGATGTTAGGGATTTTTTATTTGTTTTTTGATGTATTTGTACTCATATTACTTTGATGTTGGCACTTTATTATTACTTTTTTTCAGGTGTTATATTTTACGAGTTTTCAAATTTTTTTGATTTCATTAATTCGATAAAACAAAGTTACACAAGCGATAAAACATAAACAACTAGAATAAAAATAGACAGATAAAAATAAAATACAATAGAAACTACTGAGCTGGTGGAGTTAATCGACGAAGGATCTCAGCGACGGTCCTTCTGGTTTCGACGTACAAATGAATGTAACTCTTCCATTTAAACATAATATGATTGGACATCATCTGTCGGAGGTCATCCTCGGTGTTGACATCCACGACAGACCAGTAAAGACCTCCATCAGTCCATTCCGGTTTCCGATAAACGATACGAATTATCTCATGCTCGTCGTTCTCTGGTTGAACCATCCGCAGTATTTTCTGCTTAAGAGCAACAAATGATATGCAGTGTTTTAACCTACACGATACAACATCTCTCCCATCGAAACTTATACCATCGTCTGGCAAGATGATGCCCTGATGATCAGCAAACCCCATATTAGAATGAACAAGAGTGAGGGAAGAAGGCTCGTAGTATGACATTAGCGAAGCCTGCATCATCTTCACTTGTGTTGTGTGAGAGAAGGAGGAAGTTGAATTTTTGGGGTGAAAATAGTGATGGTGGGAGTGGGTATTTATAGTTGAGGTAAAAGATTATCAACCGTTGATTTTGTCATGCAATCCACACCGTTGATCAACTTTGAAAGTGAAATCATGACCGTTAAAATTTTTTTTACTGCAAAAAAAAAATACAAATTTCAAACCCATCGTACATATGTCATTTGGGACATATATACGATGCGTAGTTTTAACACATCATATATATGCCCTTAAAAGGTATATACGATTGGCCGTGTAAGATGCAATTCTATATACCTCTTAGGGGCATATATACGATGTGGTAAAACTACGCATCGTATATATGTCCCAAATGACATATATATGATGACCCTTTTTAAAAAAAATAGATTACAAAAGACATTTTGGGGTTTTCATTGTGGGTGGGGGTATGAGGGGAAAGGGTGGGGGTCCAAAAAAAACAAGCCTTTCAGATTTCTAATCTTAGACAGATTTCTGGTTGCAATGTTATGTTTAGTGTCACTACAACAGATCTAGTAGATGGGCAGCGTTTTTTTTATCCATGGGTAGCGCTTTTGAGCGCTGCTGAACGTGGCGCTGGCTATTCCACTCCAACAATGGGCAGCGCTCTCTAAAAGCGCCACCCATTGCCAAACACGTCCTCCCAGATACGCAGCGCTTTTTAAAAAGCGCTGAATATTGCCCCATATACGCAGCGCTTCATTAAAAGCGCTGAATATTGCCTATTTGTGTTACTTAATACCCAGTGCTTCATTAAAAGCGCTGAATATTGCCTATTTGTGTTACTAAATACCCAGCGCTTCATTAAAAGCGCTGAATATTGCCTATTTGTGTTACTAAATACCCAGTGCTTCATTAAAAGCGCTAAATATTGTCTAAATTTTTTTTTTTTAATTTTTTTTTCTGTTTTGTGTGTTTTCCTTTTTATATTTACAAGTTACCTGTACAGCCAATCCAATCCAATACATAACATAATCAAATTGCTAAGAGGAACCAAATTACATATAACAGAAACGAATTACATAAGAGGAACCAAAACAAAATAGCTAAGAAGTTTCATTATCTAATTCACATGTATCCAAAACAAGCTATCAAGTTACAATATTATGAACCAAAAACTAGCTAGCTAACTTATATGTATCCAAATGAAACTTTAAAAAAGCGGAGACATAATCGCACCATTCTCCCTAAGCTCTCAATAAATTAAGCTTTCATTAGAGTATGTCCGGTACTTACAATCGCGTGAAAATACTGAAATTATATAAATAAATAAAATTAGAATTGAAATGATTAAATATTGGAAAGAACCACTATTAAATCGAAATCATATAAAAATATATTATAAGTAGATACCTGACGGGGGATAGTGGTTTTCTTTTGGGTAATAATGTCATTCATATATTTCATGACATAATACCCACAATCAATGTTATTGAATTGTCTAGGACACTACAAAACATAATATTAGTTAATTGTTAAATTGAGTTGAATACAGTTTTTTGACAAAATAATGTAATGTATAAGTTAGAAACTTACAATTATTGGTAACCATTTGACCGTTAATTTATCCACTCCCCAATATGTGCTTAAAGTATTTGAATAGAATGTCGTATAACTATATTAATAACAATATATACATATATAAGTAAAAGTAAGAAATATGCGAGAATGACACAAAATAAACACACTGTTAAAAAGCTCCACAAACTGGATGTGGTTGTGGTAATGATTTTGAAGGAGTCAAGGTAATACACGGTTTGTTTGCTAGGATTAATTGCAAACAAAACCCAATGTCTCCTACAAAATAAATTTACGAATAAGTAATTGACTACTATTTAAAAATGCATGTTATATAAGAATGAGTAAAATTTCTCACCCTAGATTAACAGGTGCTTGAAGTAAGGCATCATCACTTCTATTTTGAGCTTCATTGAAGCGCTCATTGACATAAGTTTGAACAAAGAACCCGGTTTTTTGTTCCACAAGTGATTGATAATTTGGCAGTGCGATCCACTTGATGAAAGGTTGTACTTTAGGACACAAGAAGAAAAATCTATATAATCTGTTCGGAAGGGACCACAATGTCCTCGTACAAGTACCTACATTTAGATATATAAAGATATATATATATATATATATAAATTAAATTAACGATATAATAAAATAAAATCGACAATGTCAAATAATAAATTACATAGTACACGACATATATATTCATAACAATACAGAGTTGCCTCATCCGAATCACATACAAAGACGGATATCCTCACGTCCGACTATTTGAGGACCGCTAGCTCCAAAAATTTCTTCATCAAAATTTATGATAAGGTCTGTGTCCTTCATCATGTATTTCTCGTACGCGTCGGCCTGACCAATATTCATATAAGCTTCATTAACGGAAGAGGAAGAGGCGGGCTGATACACAATTGGAGAAGGGGAGGATGAGTCACTTGGCGAGAAGAGGAGGGCGATCGGTCACTTTTGGAGGAGAGGGGTGAGAAACTTCTACATAAGGGGTGGGTGAGACACTTTTGTAGAAGGGGTGGATCAATACACTTTCTTGCCAATAGATTTTTCCTTGCCAACACTTTTCAAAGGAGACCTTTTCTTGCCGGTAGACACTTTCTTAGAATTTGCATTTTGGCGTATCTATGTATAAACAAAAATAATTACTTAGTTAGCACAAATTATATGACAAAAACTATAATTAGTTAGTTACAAATATATTGTCACTTACAACGACAAGGTCGATGGCCATGCCACAAAGGTACCAAGCTGCTTGTGACACCGTCAAGATATCAATCTTTGTCAATTGGAATGAGCAATGGTGCATCCTCCCTAATTGGTACCGCAACTCGACTCTAACATGATTTGGAGGTAGGGGTAAATTGTGCATCAAGGACCCAATTCGTTACATGTGAAGCCAATTGCAACCATTTCATGTGGGTTTGAGATATACAATTCACACTCACACTCATTGTTGTCCTAAATCAATTATAAACCACAAAATAATAAAGACATTATTTGATGTTATATATATATATATATATATATATATATATATATATATATATATATATATATATATATATATATATGTACAATAAAGAGAGATTAATTCCTTATTTATTGTAATAAAAACAATTAATACCTTAGTTGTGGTATGGGTGCGGCTATCTCGTGTAATCGCTATGTGTAGCGAGGATGGTGCCGATGGCATAACATGGCCATAATGCGATCGGATATCATTAAGTTGAGCTTGCAAACTTTCATACAATTCCATCATCTTTCTCAATTGTGGACAATCATGATTCTCATCATAGACTTTCTGTTTTGGTCCAAACTACTCGGTTGGTGCAATGCCAAATCCAAACCCCCTCAGTGCGACCCGAGTATTCTTCTCTACCTAAGGCACGTGTAAGGATTTCCTTTTTTGAGCAATCGGTGAGCTCTCCCCGTGTGACTTCGATCGTGATATGGCTTCCGATTCACAAAACAAAAGTATAGGCCATTATAAAAATCATAAAAGTTACAATTAAAATCGTGAGCTTGAATTTAGGAAATACTTACAATTCTTTCGGACACCTCCTTAGTTTTAGGATCAACAATCTCATTTTCTTTGTTTAGTCGAGCCTCTACCCACAAAACATGCCGCATAACACCTTCTTTAGTAGGATCTTTCCCACTCTCCACCAACTATATTTAAATTTACCAAATGTTAAGAAATTATTTATAAAAGTTTCATGAAACTAAAAAAATCAAGCTTATTGTGCCTTACCAATCTCTCTTCAATATGTTGATATGGAGTAGCACCGCTCTATAAGGATACTCACGACCCTGGAAGCACACTTTCGATTCACCTCACTTGCTTTCTATTAAGAGAGATAAGTATACATTAATGTATAATAGATAATTGTGAAATATATTTTATGTTATAACTTAATAGATAGTAGCACTAACCAAGAAGTTTGGATCTTGGTCGTCTCCTAACAAATGTGTGCCAATCCTCCTCTGAAATAAACCCACTATATATTGGTGGAGGATTCCAATTGATGTTTCCATTATCATCTTTCAGCCAAGTTTTTGTTAATGTCGTTCTGAAATTTTTATGTAACTTTCCGGCTTCCTTCATTATCCAGTCCTTTTTAGAATCATCCACATCAAAATATTTCTGCTTATGCACATTCAATGAAAATGATATAAATAAATTTATATATATATATATATATATATATATATATATATGGGACTACAAAATTACTAAATAAGATAACCAAAAAGATTTAAAATTATATACTGTATTGTTACCCACAACTCATGTTTTTGTTTCTTCAAAGCAGATTTTTGTGTGAACCCAAGTAGTGATTGTTATTGGTATCATTTGTTTTACCTTACTACCAAGGAAAGTAATCAAATGAGTACGTTTTCTCCACTTGGCGGACTTCTTAACATTCCATTGGACTCGCATTATGTAAATAGTAAATTAGATCACAAACAATTAAAACTTAGTATTGAATGAAGTTAATTAGCAATTAATTAGTAACTTACACTTAATTTTTTTCCTTTACTTATCCGGTTGATGATATCCTTTTTTCTTGTCATTCCACGAGGAGCACGCTACGATATAGTTTGCAACTTCATGATCATCGCCTCACAGGTGTCATGCCCACTATCACTATGATCTCGCCATCTTACCCGCAATAAAACATAATCATTGTTTGTTATATTTATCCAATTAAAAAAACATCCAACAAAAAAATAAATAATCAGTCAAAGAAGATGAAAATAAGATCCATGTCTATAAAATAACATCTATGTCGGTTACCTTTTCCTTTTCTTCGATACAATTTTTTTGCAATTCGCTCCTTGGTACTTTATTTTTGTTAATCGTAATTCCATCGTATGATCCTTTCTAACATACACAACATCCTCTCTATAAGTACTTTCCTCTTCTAGTGATGTCCCCAAGAAAGGGTCGTCCTCGATACCATCATCATTGGTTTCTTGATCATAAATGTAATTCACTAATTTTTTTGTGTCGATTAAAACAATAGACCAATTGATATCAATTGGATCGGTGACATAAAACACTTGTTGAGCTTGGGATGCCAAAATAAAAGGCTCATCTTTATATCCCAACTTCTTGAAATTCACCCGCATGAACCCCGACTCATCAATCAGAAACCATTATTATTGTCAACCCACTTACATTGGAACACGGACTCGAAACATGGTGTAATCCAACTCCCATATTTGTTCAATGACCCGAAGTATGACATATTCGCGTATACAAGATTTACACGTCTTTGGCACTTGATGTATGCATAGCTTGAGCAACAAGAGTCACCCCACTATTTTGCATTTTACTCGATCATCATGGGTTTTTGTATAGAACGTGTAACAGATTAATTAGATAGTGGTGTAAGAGAAAACATGCATATTTGGACCTTTTGCTAACCATCTCAATCTTTTTGAAATCGAAGTAGGATTCATAGCAAACTCGAAATCAATGTGGTCTTTTAACCACACTATGAAACTCCGATTGTGTTCCTTTGTTAACCAAACTTCACTCTTATATGGGTAATCACTCTTAAGTATGTCAATGTGCTTGGCAACATATGAATCAACCTCACTATCATTGTGCAAAACATATAAGTGTGCTTGATGTAGTTCTTCCTTGACACCATAACTATTTTATATCCCGACATCCCTTTACTAATGCTTCCTAAGTGGCGAGACCTTGGAAGTCCCATGAGAATATTCAAGACTAGATAGATGGCGGCGGTGCGGAACTCAAGCAGACTTCTTCAACTATGTAGCGCTCAACAATACAACCCTCGGGTCGTGATCGGTTTTTCACATATCCTTTTAATATCTTCATGTAACGCTCAAACAGATACATCCATCTCATGTAACATGGGCCACACAATTGTGTCTCTCTAATCAAATGAATCTATTAGATGAATCATTATGTCAAAAAATGAAGGTTGGAAATACATCTCAAGCTCACACAAAGTGACAAGTAATTTTACATTTTGCAATGATGGCAACTTTCTAGGGTCAATCACTCTACTACAAATCGCCTTAAAGAAGTAACAAAGTTTGGTTAGCGTCGCGCACTTTCTTAGGCAAAATGGATCGTATACCAATGGGGAGCAAATTCTCCATTAGAACATGACAATCATGGGACTTTAAAGACTTTAACTTGAGGTCTTTCATGGATACAAGGTTTGTAACATTTGAAGAATACCCTCTCCTGGAACTTTTACTCCATGAAGAAACTTACAAAACACGGTCTTCTCCTTTTTAGATAGAGTATGAGTTTGGGAGGTAGATATGTACGTGTACCCTTCTTTATCGGACCCCATGCGGTCTCAACCCCATACTAAGCAAGTCCAACCTCGAGTTGATGGTATCTTTAGTCTTTCTGGCATATTGAGTAAGGTACCAATGACACTTTCAAAGACATTTTTTCAACATGCATCACATCAATGAAGTGTCTTACATATAATGACTTCAAAGATGGCAACTCAAAGAAAATCGACTTTTTCTTCCACCCCGTTTGGCAACCTCTCCTGCAAAAAGGCTTCCCAAATTTAATGTTCAAATCTTTCACCTTTTCAAGCAGTTGTTCACCCATCAAAGCCGTGGGAGCTTTACGGGTTTCGGTATTCCCATTGAATGCCTTTTTCAACGATCGATCTTGATGAGTAGATGGCAAAAATCTCACGATGACCGGGGTAGATATTCTTCCTACCATGTTCCAACCACATCCAATCGGTGTTATCTTCACATATAGGGCATGCACACTCGACCTTTCGATCGTACCGGATAGATTGCCGTATCTTTGGAAAGTCATTAATTGTGCCAAAAATCATAGCCCTCAAGTTGAAACTTTCTTCTCTGAACCCATCATACACCTCTGCTCCATTCTCCCACATTAGCTTCAAGTCTTCAATTAAAGGAGCCAAGTATACATCAATATCATTTCCCGGTTGCTTGGGTCCAGAAATTAACAAAGACAACATCATATATTTGTGTTTCATGCAAAGCCGTGGAGGTATGTTATAAATCGATAATATCACGGGCCATGTACTGTGGGAGCTACTCTGAATACCGTGCGGGTTAAAACCATCGGCAGACAATGCAAGTCGTAGGTTTCTTGGATCCAATCCGAAATCAGGATAATCAATATCAAATTTTTTCCATTGCGGAGAATCCGCCGTGTGTAAATAACATGCCATCTTTAATCCTTTCATCCTCATGCCATGTCAAGTGTTTTGCATCTTTCGAACTACAGTACATACGCCAAAATCGAGGAATTATGGGAAAATACCACAACACCTTTTGGAGCGAGAATCTTTCTTTTTATACCGCGATGCATTACATTTAGGACACGACTTTAAAAACGCATGTTCATTCCGAAATAGAATGCAATCATTGGGACAAGAGTGTATCTTCTCATAGTTCAAGTCAATGGACCCTAACATTTGTTTTGCATCATACGTCCGAGAAGGGAGCACATTATCCTTCGGCAACATTTCTTTCAATAGTGTGAGTAATTCAAGAAAGCTCTTATCCGTCCATCCGTGGCAAGTTTTCAAGTTATACAACTTTATCACAACCAATAATTTTGTGAATTCAAGTACAACCCTCATACAATGGCGTCTCTGCATCCGTTATCAACTTCTCAAACATTTGAGGACGGTCATTAAGATCGTCTTCAAAAGCCTTTGTCATCTCTTCAAATTCGTCCCCAACAAATGTAGGTATTTCGATTGTCTGTAGGTGCACATCTCTCGAGACTATTACCCATATTTGAAGATTCAACTCTTTCCTCACCATGCATTGTCCAACAAGTGTAAGTTTGATCAATTCCATTACCCTTTAAATGTCCTGTCAACTCGTTTGCATTAAGCGATTTTACATAGCAACAACGTAAGCAGGACATATCATATTACTAGATCTCCTAAGCGTTGAACAAAGACAGATTCACAAAATAATCCACTCCATCTCTATATTCCTTGGATGACGATTGGCGGACATCCACTTTCTATCCATAATGTCCCAATATCTATAATAAATTCGGATAAGAGAACTTAAACTTATATACTATATATATATATATATATATATATATATATATATATATATATATAGATGAAAAACAAACAATTTACAATTTTATTGAAGCTAACACATTCGATCAACTAGCTAGTAGTTTCAACTAAACAAATCAAAGACTTTGATGTCTTCTATATAGTCATTAATTCTTCATATAAAATAAACAAAAGAACAAAAAAGTACGAACAAGTGGAAGCAACAACGACAAAAATCTCCAACCAGTTTGTGAACTCGAACTAGAACGAACTCTCGAACCAGGACAAACTCGAACAACGATCGCGAAGCTCCGACAAAAAAAACTCCCAAAACCTAACAAATAATTCGCATATTCGATTTAGGCATATTTTATTTTACTAATATAGATTACACACACTTGCTTAAAAAAATCTATCCTTTCAGAATCAAAATCTCAACAAAACCAAGCAACAAACACTTAAAATTTTTAGTCAACAACAACAACAATCTTTCTTATTTGTAAAAAAAAAAACAACGAACAATCTTTCATAGCAATTGATAGATATTCATCACATGAATAAGTACTCCTATCAAATATTTTTTTTCACACATTCAACATTCAACTAATTAAACACATTCAACTAATTTAAAAGAGACACCTAATTTCTCTCCTATCAAACACATTCAACTAATTTTACACATATCAATAACACATACAACTACATTCAACATATTCCTCTCCTATCAATTTTTTTTTCACACATTCTACATATTCCTCTCCAATCAAACTACATTCATCTCCAACCTAACAAAAAACCTAAAAAACAAAAAACAAAATAGAGAACTAACCTTTGAGAGAAGATGAGGACAAGCAATGAGGACTATGGGTGCTGGAGAGGATTGAGACAAGCAATGTGTGGGTTTGGGGGTTATTGTGGGTTTGGGGGTTTGGGGTGGTGCTAGAGAGAACGAGAGTGAGGGAGAGCTGAGTGAGGGAGAACGAGAGAACGAGAGTGAGGGAGAGCTGAGAACGAGAGGATTGAGTGATGAGAGTGAGTGAGAGAGAGAGACCGAGAGGGTGAGGAGAGAGAGAGAGAGATGATGTGAGCGAGAGAAGAGGAACGTGAGAGTGAGAGTGAGAGTGAGAGTGAGAGCGAGGGAAGAGGAACGTGAGAGTGCGGTGAGAGGAGAGTTAATTTTAGCACAGTGTTAGGTAGAAAAATTTAAGGAAATGGGCAGCGTTTTTAATAAAGCTATTTGGGTATATGTTAGAACGCCTAGAAATGGGTAGCGTTTTTAATAAAGCATTTGGGTATATGTTAGAACGCCTAGGAAATGGGTGGCGTTTTTAATAAAACATTTGGGTATATGTTAGAACGCCTAGGAAATGGGTGGCGTTTTTAATAAAACGCTGGGTATATGTTAGAACGCCTAGGAAATAGGCAGCGTTTTTTTAAAAATGTTGGTTATTTGGTAGAACATGCAACACAATGGGTGGCGTTTTTATGGCGGCCACGCTTCATTAGTTACCTATTTTTATATCAGTGGCGTTTTTGGAGAAAGCCACGCTCATAGGAAGCGCTTTTTTAAACAAATCTGGCGTAGTGTGTGTGTGTTTGGTTATCCGATGGCGAAAATGGAATTAATTTTGTAGAATTGGTTTTGAATTGATGTGATTTATATTTGGCTAAATTCATTCTATTAAAACATACAAGTGAGTTAAACGATAAATTTGTGAGTGATAAATCACTTTTAGAAGCAAAAGCTCAAATTATAACTTCAAGTTAGAATCAATTCAATTGACCAAAAAATATTTCTTTTAACAAACAAGCAACTTGCGCAAATTTATTAAATAAAAGAGAAAGAAGACAAAGATGAGCACAAAGGAAAACTAGATCAAAACTGTTGACAAAAAATATTATAATTGGAGGCAAAATTATTTTTAATAGATAAACATCCAAACATATAAAAAAATACTATTTTATATATCCCATTTCTCATCTCCATAATTATTTTGGTTATCCCAAGAACCAGTCCAAGCATGCACTTTATTTGTTTCAAATTGAAGATAAAAGAGAAGGCCAACAAAGTACGCAAGCAAACACCTAATATAATAGCTTAACCCATATGATGTTGTAGTTTAATTAGTCCTTTTGAATTTCTAAATGCACAAAAACATATAGCCAACTACATAAATATCTATTTAGGCTATAATAGCAAAATATTTTTTTTGTTTGGATTACTTAGAATAATCAATGGACCACCTAAAAAGGCCATCATAATTAATGTTTAAAGCCAACAAGTTGTATTTTTAGGACAATCCCATCAAAGTCACTTCATACTTCACATTGACATTTTCTCAAAGGCTAAATCTGAAGATAAGGGTGGTCCTCATAGTGAGAAATTGATTGCATGCAGTCACATAGTCGGCAAACCTGAATCGTCCAATTTGATGAAACGATCTATATTTTAACATACTATTTTGGGTTCATTTTGTAAAGACCATTAAATCTTGTTCGTACCTAGGTCAACTTGATGATTCGACCCGACTTGATGATCCGACTCAGGGTAGGTGATGGTGGTGGCTCGCCAAGGTCGACGGTGGTGGTCCGAGAGATTGATGGGTCGCTCGTGGTCGAAGTCGCCGCGGTGGTGATGCTCTGCAAACACTCGACGCGATCTCAAGTCACACGAAGTGAAGTGGAGGTGAGGAATGAATGAGAACGTACCTGATCCCGTAGGGGTGAATGCCTATTTATAGACGTCAGATCCGATTCTGAGCCGTCGGATGAAGTCGTGATCATCTGGACCGTCCAAACCGATCTTCCCTTTTGCGCTACTTAATTGGGCCGGAGCCAAGGCTAGATTGGAGTGCGGCTCATTCCCGAGTTGGGCTAGGCCGAGTCCAGAACAAATCTTTATTTTACGGTTCTGATCGTATGACTGCGTGTAACTGTATGAATTTTGTGACTGCACCTAACTCTGGTCCCTAATAATGCACCAAATGTAGTTTTCTAATCTCATCTAATAAATCCAAATGTTGCCATCATTGTCTTAGTATAATGTTTCAAGGATGTGGGGATATATAGTGGAACCCATCACCATGTGGGCTACAAAGGCATCACAAACACAAGGAGATGAAGTAGTCTTTTGGATTACACAAGAATGACAAGGAAAGAGTGAAAGAGATGTACGTAGGTGATTGAATATATAGAAAGAAACAAGGGCCATAAAATTATGTCCTCGAGCTAACAAAACTAAAAAGGCCAACTGCCATTCCTTCTTTCTGATAGCCTTTCGTTTTCTTGACTTTAATTATTTTTCGTCCACACCTATAAGTATTGGGATTTGAGAGATCAAACCTCACGTGTACAATCCTTGTTTATATGTATCTATGTGCATGCATGAAACTTAAAAAAAAAGTAAATATGTTTCAGTTTCATGGTAGAGTTAGATCAATAGTTGGATTGTGTTGTATAGTGGACCCTTTATTCCCAATATATGGAGTGGGGGGGACTCATTTCAGCTTCACACCCAGATTAATTCGTAGTTTTATTATTACTATCTGTGTTTGGATTTACAGTAAAAATCATCAGTGGCTTGGATTCTATATACATACACAGAAATTCCTATAAGACTTCAAATTGGGAGGAAAAAGAAATCATAAGACGAGTTTAAAGTGAAAAAAAAAAACACATATCTCTAGGATTTCGTCAAAAGGGCTCCACAAAGGGAGGGCCCAAACATGCATAAACTGCAACTCCGGGACTATGGTGAAATGTCTACAACAATAATATTGGCAAAGTGCATGCATGAAATCCAAGCCATTCATTTCACACTTATTTGTCAATTGAAATTGAAATTGAAAGCAATTATCTGAGTAGGTACACTAGATGTAGCCAAAAGAGCTTTTTACCCTCACATTCATCATTCATGGTGCTCTTAAGATCCTTAGAAAATTATGAAGCGATATTATTATAGAAGCGTTATTAAAAGTCGTGAAGTACTGTTAAAAGTTATGAAAGACTAAAATCTAAAAATTCACATTTTTTTCGATAAATAATTGTTGTATTAGAACGGCACTAGATGTGCTCAGATGACAAATTTACATGTTGTTTATACACAGACCGCCGTTGTGCCACCAACATAATCGAATAGTTCGAAGCATTACCCACCCCATATATGAACCATTGCCAAGAAATACTTTTAATGTGGCACATAATAGACATTACATTAGGCTACTCCCCTTTGAAACACAAATTATTTCTTGCAATCCATATGCTCCAACAAGTTGCAAGCCAAATAATACAACGATATTGTTGCACTTGCTTACTGGAAAAGTGCGAGCCAAAAGACCGGTAACGTTCCACAATATTTGTACCTGAAACATGCTCCAAACCAAGCCAAACACCCACCTTATCCCACACTCCCACAACCACTGAACAAGAGGCAAAAAGATGCAACAAGTCTTCTCGATGCTGGCCACAAAATGCACAGACAGCAGCTCCCTCAGTCGTGAGAATATGACGGCGAAACAACAAATCACGTGTAGGAAGACAATTTGAAAAAAATCCTCCATCCAAAAATGCTAACCTTTGACGAAACTTTAGTCTTCCAAATAGAATTGTATAGGGTAGCTGTATTTGTTACCGAAATATTCCCAGAAGCTGGCTGAAGGGAATTGGACAGCAACTGTTGCGCCTTAATAGCAACAGCCGAGACAGTACCTGCATCAGCAACAGCAACCAAAACATCAACAGTAGATAAATTTGTCCCTGCATCAGCAGCATGAACTGAACCCAAAAATTCACATTGTTTTAGGAAAACTTCATGTCTCTCTATTTGTTTGTCTTCACCTGTTTGTTCTGTTGTTCTGTGCATATGAAGATTGAAGATGAAGATTAAAAAATATGGGGAAGATGAAGAGAAAGAGATGAACCCTAATTATTCATTCCTAGAATTTATGCAACTCAGCTCTAGAAATTTTTAAAAAATGACGTGTCAAAGCTAAATAAATAGAAGTTTGTCACATCAGTGTTTTCTTGACGAAGAAGTTAACAGAAAGATTAAAATGAAAAAGTTTGAATTTGGAGGAATTTATTTAGAAAAAGAATTGACATGGACTAAAACCGGATTTTTCTATATTTACAAGGACTTAAAATATATTTAAACATTCATCAATTGAGTCTCATTAACAATTCTCTATCACTACACTTCAACAACTATTCATGCTTTTATTTTTCACACTGATAGTGCTTATATATGACACCCTTGTTTATTGCGTAAGCACACAATAAGCACCTTTATTGGAGATAGTTTTAGTAAATATTCTTTGAACTTAATCAATATGTTGAGAATTCAAGTTTGTTTAGATCCACATTGACTAGAAATGAACAAAATAAAAGATGTATAAAAGAGGTAACTCATATACTCAACATTTTAAGGTTTTGGGTGGAGACATTAGTACACTTAAGAGATACAATACTGATTAAATTATACTATTAACATCAGTTATGAAGTGGTGTAGTTTCAATTTGTGTAATAAGTTGGCCTTTGAATATCGATTGTTATGCACTTAGTGTTAAAAGATTTTTTTTTAATGCTTAAATTATCTTACCGATTGAGGGTTTTTAAAAATGGTCATTAGCCAAAACCTGAAGTTAAGACTTATTTTTTTAATTATAAACTTTACTTCTTTTAAGTTTCCAAGTTCTACATCAAGAATCAAAAATATGCACACGATTATAATTAGAATTTTACAAAAATATTGCAAGAAATAAAAATGTAGAACCCAATTATTAATAAGTGCACAAGCTTATGAGAAATTCTCAAAACATACAATTTATCTATCCATAATATAAAGTATACAATATAGAACTACGATATGAAAAATATTTAGGAACCTAAGTAGATCGTGTGTTCCTTTAGAATTAGAACTAGATGTTTATCATGCTAAGATAGAATTTCAGAAGAAGAGTATCATTGGGAGAAGGGGAAACGAGTACAAGAAACATTTCACAATTTCGTTGTACGTATTCTCCTCTTACCCCAAAGATACACTCCCTCAGAAATTCCACCTCAATATGATAAACACCTAGTTGTAATTTTAAAGGATAATACGGTCAACCAAAATTTATATAGTTGCTCGACACGAAAAAGTTGATTCTTCCTTGTAGTTCTTCTAAAGACAATCCCAAGAAATCTAATTAGTGTGTGTGAATTTTCAAGATATGAATTCGTATACAGTTGTATTTTGACATGATTTTTATTATCAATTGACAAATGAATAACAAATTAGTAATTTAGCACCCAAAAGGCCACTTGATACTATTAAAATCTACACGAAAATATACATATAAATACTACCAATGTGCGATAGGTGTTGAATAAAAAATAGTTATTCAAAACGTATTTTCCCTACCCACTTTTCTTTTCGATAGGTGTTGAATAAAAAAAAGTTACTCAAAATGTATTTTCCCTGCCCACTTTTTTTATACTCTTTCTGGTTTCTATTATAAGAAGATTTTACAAAAATCACAAAGAAGACCAAAGAAATTATTAAATGTGATGCAATTTAAGCTTTATTCTAAATATATCCCAATATTAAATTATTATATTCACCATGTGACTTTCTAGTAAACCTATATCTTACATTAAATAGGACTATAATTTTTTTTTAGCAATTTTATGCCTTGAAAAATGTATTTTTTCTTATAATTAAAACTAAAAAGTATATCAATTTTTTTCTTATAAATAGAAACCGGATGTAGTAGATTACTTCCAACGACTAGAAAATTCAGACCATTCACTTCACAGGCCCGACCAAGAGGGCATGCAGTACATCTTGCGCCAAAGACTGAGCCTCGGCCCAATTTTTTTTAGGGGCCCCAATATTTTTGATGGACCCATACTCTATTACTACAACGGCCTAATCCCTTTTGTTAAAAAAAACCTAAGATAGTGATGAAAGTTTTTATTTAGCTTTGGGGTGGCTCTCTTATATCTTTTATATGTCACAGGCTTGCTATTTACCCCCTTTTTTTTTGCGTTGTATTTAACTTGGTGTATTTGGTTCTTTTTAAGAAGAAGATGATTGGGCAAGATCTCTCTCAAACTCTTCATAGAAGATAGGGGAGAGTGTGTCGATGATGTTGAAATTTAAATGATGATTAATATTATTACGCTCAATTATAAATAAAAAATGTTATTTACAATTTAAATACTGAAGTTTGAGTTTTGTATTGAAATTTGAGTTTTATTTGGTAAAAATATAATTAGGTCCCCATTTTTATTATTTGCACATAACCTCTGTTTTGTTTGGTAGTGCCTGTCACTTCATATTAGAAAATTCAGTGAATCTTCCAATCCAAACTCTCCATTGCCATTCAACGATTATGAAGAAGAGATCACAAACCTCCCATAATAGCACACAGTCACCATATACCAAGTCACACTCGTTGCCACAAAATGGCAACATCTTAATGCTTACACAATCCCCACTGTTGTTTCCCTGTCAGATAATGCTCACAGCCAGCTTGTGTTTGAACCTGATTGATTGATTATTACCTCACGCAAACGGAAGACAATGCCAGAAGTTGTGCATTAAATGATGGTAACAATTCTCCCAACACATTCTGCACTCTCATTTAATGCATGGCAACCATATCACCACCATACACATATGCAACATCACACGCTTACACACTTGTTCACCAACTCCACATATATTATTATTATTAATTACAAAAAGAGAACAACAATTTTAGTTTTTAAATGTAAATGTGACTAATGTGTAAGGGAGATGAGAATTTTTTTTAGTAAATCAAAGTATCTGAAATTGTAGAGAATAATTCTTTCAAGTATTAGAGATTAACTTTTTATCTTGTTTTTACCTCTATTAGCTTAATTAAACTTCTCATTTATACTTCATTAAATGAATATTATTTTTCATTTTTAAACATTAATGCGATTTTACCATTAATAAGCTAATTTAATTTTATCAAACATTAATGTTTGAATTTAAAGTGTTTGATAAAATTTAAACTTCTCATTTATACTTCATTTATGTAATTTTATATTTATAAATTAATTCGACCTCTAATTTTATCAAACACTTTAAATTCTGCTAACTTTTCCACTATTTACTACCCCACTCGCTATTAACTAGCTTATCCACTCCACCACTGGTGTATCCACTATTCGTCGGCGTATTTGCTATTAGCTATACTTTTTTACCAAATATAGAGCCTAAACCTCAAAACTTAACCAACTAGCATGATACATTCAAAGACTAAATTAGCCTAACATAACACATCTAAAGATATTTTTAAGAACTAAATTAACACAACTATAAACTATAATGATAAAGAAACCAAGATAGAAATTTATATAACCAACAAAACCTTTTTATTAATATGTCAATTTTCACAATCCACTATTCCTTTGAAAGTTTTTCAGCTAGGAAACAAACATGAGGTTAACCCGAGTCAATGCCCGAACCACGACCCTTGCCTTGTGTTAAGGAACCTAACCCGACCCGGTTTTAGATATCCTTACCACCATGCAAGGATTTTCCCCCCTCATGAATGGTTCGTTCTTGACTCAAATACCCTCCAATCCCCATCTTCAAAACCCACCCACAAACAACACCTATTAAATTGTTTCCACTACAACGTTAATCTTCACCAAACAAAAAAAAACAAATTAAGAAACCACCAACTAGTCACGTGATTATATTATAATCACGTGACTCACCTCTCAGCTTTCACAGTGAAGCGCGGCTTTGATTTTCTGAACCGTACAAGAAATGAGGTTGTTCACCGTTTCAACTGATTCAACCGTGAGCTTTGCAGTAGGAAGAGTATTCACAAGGATTTGAAACGCCACCGTTAAGAGGGACCCACTCACACGCGCATCGCCGTTATCGTTGCCGTTAGCAGTTACTCCATTCTCAGGCCCATCAGGAACAATTGCAAAACCCGACGGAAGTAATGCCACGTAAGCTGAATCTCCACCGTTCATGACCACGTGCATGGCTGGGATATCTACCGGCGCGTATACCACAAGTGCCCCAGCTGCGTCTATGCATGTTTCTTGTAGTATCAACATGCTACTCTGGTTCGAATTCATCGACTGCAAAATTATAATTATAATTATAATAAAAACAAATTAAGGTTAAATACAAAATTGAGAAAAAGTATTAAGGCAAACGTGTTGTCATTTTCGTGAAGCTCACCGTGAGGTAAGCTAGTCAAAACCAGATACTACCAATTTTTATTTATTTTAAAAAATTAAAAAATAAGAAGGTGAGAACCGTCCAGTATTTTGACTTGTTATAAAAGCTTATCTCATTGATTCATCAAAGTTTGCGCTACTTGTTCCTTCCGAAATTTCCTTTCTTGTCCTTCTCAACTTTTCAACCTTTCAAAACACTACGCGACAAATAAAGCTTCATTGACATTTCAACATTGTAGCATTCTACCTGAAGTCTACTCCCTTGTACTTTTTGATTAGTTTTGAACTAGATGATTTTTTTTTTTTTTAAAAGGTTCAAGTATATTTCTGGTCCTTAAATTTATTTTAACTTATAATAATATTTATTATTGAAGATTATTATTATTATTATTATTGTGATAAAAGGAAGGAGAGAGAAGCGTACACTAGCACGAAGAAGAGAGACACAGTTGCCATGGTCTTGTCCCTTAGCAATGTGAGCCATTTCCTGCATAGGACCACCATTTGAGAGTATATCCCACTCGCTACGGAGCCTCTCATCACGCAGAAAATCAAACAATCTGTGAGGCGAAACAGGAAGCCACACCGAGGTAGCTGCACTGAGCACAATCCCCGGTGGCTCGCCGGGATCATCCACGCTTTTCCTTGTCATCACCCTCACGTTTTCGTCCACATTCCCTGCATTTAGCTTGTTCCATTTGTGTATCGTCGATGCGCAAACCCCTGCACAGAAATTGTTCGTCATTCGTTGTGCTAACTTCAGCATGCTCCGCCTCCCACCTGCTGTTATTGCTGCTATAACAAACAAACACAATGTCATTAGTTTAGTTTATTTCTAATCGTGTAATTAACTATGTGGCATCGTTACTTCAAATTGTAGACGTGTTGGTGTGCAACACATATCTGGTATTATGTACATGTGTTATTGTAATGTTAGGTGTTTGTGTCTGTATCGATGCTTCATATATAATTAATCAAAGTGATTAAGTAATGTTTAATCAAAGTATTTATGAAAAGCTAGCAAGGTACCGGAGTGGTCTCGAGAGGGTGTTGCCGAGGACATTAAGATGGCGAGACACTCGCACTGGCGTTGAAGGGTAGCGACCCACCGTGTGGCGCCTAACCCCATACCTGAGCTTAACAAGGGTCTGTACAGCTGGTGAACTTGGCTTTCGTCATATTCTGCATGTTCCACCCATGTAACCTGCAATTTCATCAATGCAGAATTAAATAAACCATGTCATCACTCCAACTCTTCAAACTTTGCATTCAATCCATGCCTTTAGGTGCATCAAATTTCTCAACTGTTATTTATTACATTGTGTTTGTATATGCACTATGAGTCTATGATCAATATCTTCCAACATCAATTTTTCATGTTACAAAAATGCAAAAGGTTACTATTGCAAAGTAATTTGACGAAATCACAAACTTTAGAGACTACTTATAATTACTCGTCCCGATAAACAAAAAGGACAAGAGGTATCTACTGGACATGGACCATGTACATAAAATATGGTACATAGAAAAGTCAAGCAGGACTTTTAGGAGCATCGAGATTTGCTAATCTAACTCACTCCAAACAAAAACTCACATGAAACAGACAAAATAGCCAGTCTCTGAATTTTGACCCCAATCTTATATATATATATATAGAGAGAGAGATATTATACATAAGGTCACATCCAATCTGGTGAATTAAATAATGTGATAAACATAGCATAAAAGATTAGAATAGAAACGTCATCCATACATATAGTTTATAGAATCAAAAAAGTACGCATAAGATTACAAAGCAAATTGCTCACATAGTCAATTCAAGGTACAGAAATTCAAGTGATAGAGGCTTCTATGCTTTGAATTTTAATGGATTAATCTAAACTTTAAACCACATGGGGATACTATTTGAATACTTCAATTCTTGAAAACTTAAGTTTTTGAATTGTTAATTATTTAATTGATACATGAAGAAGCATCCTACTCAGGCGCTATGCAATTGTCCAAAATCTTTGAAAAAAGGAAAATAATTTTTTTTTCATGGGAATTATCACTGACACTGACAGAGTAGTTATATAGTGAGTAGTCACTAGACTAGTTAAGTTACTTTGAACCATGATCTCTTTTAATAGCTTTGAAAACCAAAAAATCCCGCGATTCCTTCCCCTTGTGTTTTGCTATCTTCACTCGAATATTCTTACTAATTCTCTTCTCAGCTCTAGTTACTTCAACAATGGTAATTATAAACCATAGGGAACACTTCCACTTGGCAAATTAAGTATATTCAATTCAAAGAAGACATGAAAGTAAGTGAGTGAGATAGATGTATATATATATACTATATAGTACTAGTGCATGGTGAATAGTAAAATTGTTCAGAACACAATGTATGGAGGAATGTAAATCATTTTTAGTTTTTTACTGTCTTCAAAAAGACTAAAAAACATGTAGGGATTATAAAAAACAATAATTTACCTTGGAGTAACCATTAGGCATATCTTGCACTACACAACCAGAAGGAAGCCTTCTACAGTTCACAAAACTAGGTGTACCAGAAGTTTCTCTGATGGTATCTATGGACACATCTACTACAGCCCACACCCCTTCTGCGTGTTGCTTGCAAAATCGGAGGAAATTCACCTCACGAACCGGCACCAAAGGCGAAAGAACATGTAGTTCAGCTTGCATCTGAATACAAATTTTATTTAGTCAATACCAAAAATCTTGCTAGGACTAATTTATAGAATGCAACATTATAAGGTTAACTTACAAGATGGAGTGCACCATTTCTAGTTCCATTTATTCCATTAGATATCACTTCAGTAGTTGAGGTTCTTGCAATTATGCATGGAAACATCTCTGCCCATCGATTCTGTAAGAGGAAAGGAAGCAAATTAGTTTCATGTACATAGAAAAAGAAAAGATACATCAAGGTTTTATAAAATGGTCCGCGACAATGATCTAGGTCGCGACATCATAGTTTTTGATGTTGATTTATCTGAAGCACGTCAATTGAGTTTGACTACGATTCTCCACAACATATCACAAATTACGTCGTTGAGATACCCGAAAGTAAAACTATCCATCATCTCAATAAAAATACTAATTTACAAAGAACTAGATAAGACACTAAGGGCATGTTTGGATTTACTTAAGTGGAGTCACTTATTTCCTAACATAAACATTTATGAGACTGTTTGGAAAACACTTATGATCTTGTTTGAGAGAGCCAATGGAAAAACATATGACATGTCCATCACCTTATTTCCATACGCTATCCAGATGAGCTTGTGAAAACAGCTTATAGCTCATATGAATACAGTTTTAGAAATAACTTATAAATAAGATTTTTATAATAGATGCTTAAGCAAAAGAATGCTTAAGTTAAAAAGAGTGAATTTCAAGTTTAAAAAACTTACTGAGTCCATTAGAGTCTCAACAAAGGCCAAGCTATTTATGATGACCATACCAGTCTCTCTAGAAGCTTCAAAGACAAAACCATTTGGTCTCAAACCAATACAAGGAGTGAAAGTCCTCAAATATTCCTCATGATTCAAAACTTCCCTTCCTGATCCTTCAACACTCCTAATCCAAAGAGGCTCACTAGTCTGAGCCATTTTCACCAACTCATCCATAGCAGTCAAAGCAAGTTCTAAAAACATAGACCTTTCAACTGATCTATCATAGCCATTCACCACATTTGTTCCTCTAGTTGAAGAAGGTGACATTATTGCTAAAGGGTTATTAGACATCCCTATCCCTACTCCAAAATCAGGTAATGTTGAAGGCACATTAGTCATCACATTTCCAACAAAACCATTGTTTCCCCCAACACCAAGTTCTAAACTTGAATTTGGTAATGAAGAAATTGGACGCCCCAAAAACTTGCCAGCTAGCGCGCAAACTCGGTCTAATTCATCTTTTAATCTTGCATTATCAATCCTAAGATGTTGTTCTTCAAGTGAAATTTCACCAATAATAGCTGGACCACCACAATTTGAACACATAGGATTTCTCATAGCATCTCTTATAGACATGTTCTCAGCTCTTAGCTTATCATTCTCTTGCCTAAGTAATGTGTTCTCATGCCTCTCCAATTGTGTCTGGTACAATTGTTGTAAAAACAAACCACAGAAGAAAAAAAAAAGCTTTTTAGAAAAAGTGATTCATATATGGTCCTTGATAAAAACCTCAAAAAGAAAGAAAATCACATGAAAATGACTTTAAAGGTACCTTCATTTGGGTTCTTCTATTTTGGAACCAAAACTTAACCTGCCTTGTTTCCAAGGAAAGTCTTCTGCTAAGTTCCAATCTTTGCTTCTCATCTGGGTGAGGACACTCCTTAAACAACCTTAAAAAAAGAAAGAAAAAAAAAACCATCATTTAGAATCTAAAGAAACCTTAAAAAAAAAAAAAAAACACAAAACAAAAGTAAATAGTAAAAGAAAATACGATTCAAGTTCTTGTATCTGCTGAGGAGTGTGTCGGTGATAACGTTTCTTTCTTGGAGGATTTTCAGCAGCATCTTGTTCATCACCAGAAACACCATCAACATTATCACTACCAGATCTACTTTGTTCTTCTTCTCTACTCCTTCTCAAACCATTTGTCTCAAAATTCTCACTCATATTTCTATTCACATCTTCTTGCCCATCTACATTGGTTTGCTGCTTTATTTAATCAAAAACACAACAAAACATAAACACATAGTACAAAACAAACTAAAAGAAAACTAACAAAAAAATAAGATCTTTAATACTCACTAGTGCTAGTGATAACCCAGAAGAGTTGAACATGGATTTTGATAAAGTAGGAGTAGTTATAAGACGTGGTTGAGAGATTGAACCAAAGGGTAATATTGGCATGATTCTATCGTTGTTGTTATAAGGAATATCTGTTACTGTTATGTTTCTCCCACCACCACTTCCAGTGTTGGTGTCTAGAAAACCCCCAAAACTCATCAAAGAAGCCACCTTTTTCACTTCTCAAAATACCCAAAAGGTTAAAACTTTTCAAGCTTCTTTTTTTCTTCACTTATTCACTGATTTGCTTCATGGGTATTCATTCTTCTACACAGAATTTTCAAAAAGCACTGAACTTTATTAAAAAAAATAGTCTATATAAACAGAGAGAAAGTGGAGACAAAGGGTGAAATCCCAATGTCTCAAAAGTCTCTCTGTTGTCAATGAAAGAAAAAAAAAATGCTGTTTTTATTTATTTAATTTTTTGTGTTAATTGGAGAGAAAGAAAGAGAAAGAAGGCCAGCCTGAGAAACCGCGTTAATTTCGGCTTTGCACTTCGTTCTCAGTCTCTCTCTCTCTCTATCACTGAAGTAGCTTGAATCTAATGGGTTATGGTTAAATGAAAAAAGAAATGGGAACCCTAATAGTTTTCTGCATGATTGACTATTGTTGAGTTTTTTCAAAGGGAAAAATATATAATAATGTGTAAGAGAAAAGGGTTAGAAATTAGGACAATGAAATGGTTAGGACTATGTGAGAGAGAGAAGAGAAGAGAGAGAGTGAGAGAGAAGATAAAATGTAAGATGTGGAGTATTGGAAGCCTTACAAATAGATAGATCCAAAAAGGATAGGTTGACTCTTAGCACTGTCCTTGATCTGTTTTATCTGTATTTCCTATAAAGCCTGTGAATGACGGTGAAATTTGCAATCTCACCTTTTTCTTAACTTTTTGTGGGGATCAAAAGTAAACCAAGTTACAATGATACTATGCTTCTGCTTCGGATTAGAATCATGGGATGGGTACTTTTTCATTGTATTTCAAAAATCAAATACGGAACGGTTCAACCGACTAAACTATCAATTGTTTCATCTTGATTTAAGTGATTTAGAGCAATTGAATCATGACTCGAGTATCCCATCAATTTAGCATTCAGTCTAATCCAATTTTAAATAAATCTTATCCAGAATACTAATTTTTAGCAATACCAAATTTTATGAGGAAAAAAAAAGCAATACCAAGTTTTATAAATAATTGTTTTATATTTTGAGTTTTTACTAATAAGCATTAAATTTTATTAATATATTTTCTTTTTCTATGAATATATGTATTAATTTCATAAAACATACATTTTTATAAATGTTATTTTCCTTTTGTCCAAAAAAATGTTTATTTTTCTCTTGAGCTGTTGCGAGAGAAACATTACAATGCTGCTTGTAAAGTTTATTGACATTGAATACGTGATAAATTTTAGGGTTTTTTTTCGCACCCCCCTCCTTCTCTCCTACTCCTCACCTCCAATGAGTATTTTCACTATTTGCCTAAACAGATACACAACTTTTTAGACAACTTTGACCAAAAATTTTGGGTAGTTTTCTTCCCAGCTCTATGGATGGTGTAGTTTTTCTACACAACTACAAACCGTTAGACTTTAAAGACTTTGCTAATTTTAGAAAGCAAACACCTAGAGGCTCCTCACCAACACTAACACTCCTTGTAACTTGGCTGAAGAGATTTTAGGTCCTACGTACAGGAATCAGTTGTTTGGGATTTACGAGACTTGATTACAATAAGAGGATTCTAACATAATCAAAGTAAAATGCCTAATGTATACTCAAAATAAATCCTAAAGGGTGGTGTGCAATATTTTTTAATATGATCGAGAGGATCCAAGGATGACCGTTGAATTTATTGTCAACAACTCTCAAACTTGGTCCAGATCGTGTCTTGGAGTAGTTATACACTTTAAATTTTTCATCTAAAATCACTAGGAAATTAGATTATGACCGAGAAAAAGGTGATGTGGCATGTGCAGAAAAAGTGTAACAACTTATATACTTTTCTGCTGAAAGATGTCATGACTTGTATTATACAGGGAAGATAATCTTCATTAGTAATTATTGTCTTTGACCTTGCATTCATTTTTCTTAATAAATGCACCGATTGCAAGAGGATGGCATGAGTGGACTTTCTTTTACGGGTCTTCTCATCTTGAGTGGTTTCCTTCTTATCTTGAGAAACTTCCTCACGCGGAGTTGTTTTGTAACTTGTTATCCTCTTCTTATATTCAGTTTTCTCGTGCCTTAAACCAGTTTGTATGTATGTGAGGCCACTTGATACTTGTCTTAAGGGCTTTTTACCTTCCTGTCTTGCTGAGAATAAAACCTAGTAGAGAAGTAAGATAACAATGAGATCAAATAACTTAAATGTTATCATTAAGTTTGCTAAAATCAAAATACTCTATTTTAGGAAATTTCCTCAACATTAATATCTTATGTAATCACCTAGGATGATAACAAAATCATTTAGGAATGGTGTAAACATAAACCTTGAGGTAATTTTAATCAATTTAACTACAACAATTTGCTTTTCCTGTTAAGCACAATTGCTCTACGCAACTCATAAACATGTTTCCAACACGAAAATACTCACTTTCACAGATCCAAAACATCAATAAAAATCGATGGACATAAAACAACTAAAAATCATTAAGAACATTGAATCATACTTGTACAAATCATGGAATTCAACTAAAACACTAAACGTGCAACCCTAAACTCAACCTAACATCATGTTAACCCCCATATTAGCCACATCCATAATCAATAACTTTGACACATGAAATCAAATCCCAAAACATGTATGAATCGTTAGAATGCGAGGAAACATAAAATCCCTAACTTTGGTCTTATAGTTTTTGTTATGGAGAAATCACACGCCTACTATTCACACCCCCCACTCCTTCAGCCAAACTGATTGGGCCTTCAACAGTCCAAGCCCATATCTACTCATCGAATGGCCCAGATTGCACATCCACAACGAACGGACCAGATCATCACAATTAAATGCCTCCAAAGCCTATAAATACCACATTTATCATAAGAGAGAGGTACGCATTAAATACTACTCATTTGCATTAACTCCACAGCTACTGACTTTAGCATCAGAGTGTTTGTGCAGGTACACCCCACCTCAGCTCGGAACATCAACTCGGACGTGACTCCATATTGCTCAAAACTTCATTACCTACCAACTATCTCGGACATACTTTATCCTTAGATACGGTACAGAACAGTTTTCTTCTTCCTTCTTCTCCTAGTGTCGATAATTTCTTCTTGTTCAACGCCTAGTTTACTTCTAGCTTCATTCATTTTTCAACCTCCAGTTCGCTTCACGAGTATCTATGCCTCCATCTCCTAAAGGTGATATAGGCTTCTCGAGGAGTTTTTGTGTGCATGGGCTGCCTAGTGGTCTTGGACATATATGGTCTTGTTTTATTTGGGCTGCTATAAGCACTTGTGTGCTAGTTTGTGAGAGTTTACGAAAATAGCTTATAACATGTTCATAAGTTGTTTGCAGTCAATTTTCATAAGCTCTCCAAGATAACTTATGAAAAAATGTTATAACTTATAGAAAAATAGTTTAACGTAATTGTTTAATATTTTATTATAGAAACAACTCATACACAAACTCTTATATGATAAGTGTTTATGCCATAAGTGTTTAATTAAATTATTTCTCCAAAAGGGAGAGTGTATTGTAGAATATAGTCTTACTTTATTTGTTAACCAAATAGGATGCTTATTATTTCCCATTGGGTCAACATTAACTTCTACTCATATGGGTGCATATCAAATAAACCATAGGAGTCTAATGGACATAAATATACTTTATATTTAGTTAATTGATCACTCAAATGTTGATCTTTTATGATGAATAGTTAACATGCTTGGTTCGCACAAGAAGCGAACTTTGGTATTGGTATATGTCTACGGGATCATATTGGCTCATTGATTTCAGCAAAAATTGTCTGGTTGAACAGTTTTTTAACGCCCCCGGAAATTGAAGCGTTTGGGTTGTTGGAAGCTCTTCGTTGGATACACCAACTGGGTATTCAACAGGTGGATTTCGAGCTAGATTGTAAACACGTAGTGAATGCCGTCAACAACAAACTCAAATTAGCAACAGAGCTTGGGGTTCTTATCTTGAAGTGCCGGGACTTTTTTCATCAATTTAATAATTGCACGCTTTCGTTTTATTAAACGACCCAATTGTATTCTGCTTCATTTTCTCTAGCTAGAAGCATTTCAATGTTTTGCTAGTCACCATGTTCATGTTTTAATTCCCCATTGTATTGCTACTATTTTAATGAATGAAATGACTTGAGTTTGTTTGCGTAAAAAATGGTTTTTTTTGGACCAAAACATGGTTATTAAAAATAGACTAAAATGACTTTTTGGTTCTTTAAGTTATTTTAAATTTTGCTTTGGTCTTTTAAGTTTTTTTCCCCGATTAGTCCTCTATGTTTCAAATTTGTTACACATTTCATCCATCAAAGTTAATAGATGTTGACGTGTCTGGTATGTGCTTATGTGGTAATTTGACTTCAATTTTTCATTAAATAAATGATTTTAGTGTTTTTGTTTTTGTGTCAATTTGGTCTCCTATGTTTTTTTAAGTTTCATTTGGTCCCCATGTGCCACATCACTTAATATGTTCCATGTCAGCTTTGACACTTAAAATGTCACGTCAGCAGTTAACTGTCAGTGTGGCGTCTGTTAAGTTAATGCATGGAAATACCAAAAAAAGACCAAAATGACACAAAAATGAAATATGATAGACCAAAACGAGAAAAAAGAAAGATAAATAACCAAAGTGAAACTAAAGTCAAAGATAAATGACTAAAAGTGTAATTTAGCCTTTAATAAATTTCTAATTATAAAAAAAAAATGGCTCAACAAATTTCTGTATTTACTTGCTCCGAGCATGTTGCAAAATATTTTATTTATTAATGTAGTTTAGCCTCGGAAAAAATTACAAATTATTACTAAAAGTTATTTTCTTATTTGATTAAATAAGAAATTAAATGTATGTTAATTTAATTTAAATAATTTTTATATTCTATTTAATAAATGATGGATAAGTAAATAAATATAACATGTGTTAGAAAACCACTGAATAACCCAATCCACGTAGAAGCTAAACAAAACTTAATAATTTTCGCGCGTCTACAAAGTACCTATCGTGGTTCCAGACACTCACATAATTCTTTTGAATATTTTTTTAACCAAATAAAATTTTATTAAAAAAAACCGAAGACCAAAAAGAAATCGAAGGGGATTAGGCCAAAAGCCAATGCAAGAGGGCAAAAAAGCCAAACAAAAATAAAAAGAACAAAACACAACTAAAAACCAAAATCATATCAAAAGTATCCATCAGATGCAATTAGCTTTTGATGTACTCCAACGACCAACTTCTTTTTGTTGTCTTTGTTGTAATTTATTCTTTTGAATCTTGGACACAACAGGTTCAAAAGCACGCATTGCTCAGTGGGAATCAGAAGTCACAGGATCACCAACATCGTCTGAAGACTCACCCCAAAGCTTTCTTAAAATTTTCATGTCAGATTCAACTACCGGGTTTGATGTAGCAATGGATTCTGAGGCAGCAAGAACATCCTCATCACCTGAGACATCCTCCCAATTCTTCCCTAAAATTCTCATGTCAGTTGCATCCACTGTGTTAGAAGATGAGACATTTAGCTGAGTCGTGGGAGATTGGGTGGAAGAAGAATGGACATCCTCCAAAGAGTTATTTGATGAAGAGGGGGCCACCAACACCCCTAAAGTGGAGGCACGCATCGGAGAACTATGAACAAAAGTAGAATTCTATGAAGAGATTTCACAACGAGGAGCCGACAAAATCGAAGAATCTTTTTGCATAACATTACGATCATTAATTGCTACACCAAGAAGAGGGTTTGGGCTTCCAGCCATCTCCTCAGGTGAAATAGCATTGTTATTCGTACCCTTGAAGCGATGAGGATCATTCTCTTTCTCTACCGAAACCACACTAGGATCGTGCAATTTGGAAGGGTCGACTTCCATCACAGGCTCAACATTTTTCTATGTGGCAATTGACTTCCCTTTATCGAGCTTTGGTACATACTGAATAGTAGGTTTCACCTTGCGAGGTTGCACCTGATTTCTTTGAGTCATCTCTGCATCTTTGAAAAACTTACAATTTTGGAGAGAATGACCAATATATTGACAAGAGTTGCAAAACGTACCCACTCGTATTCCACTCCGATGTGAAAAGAGTATCCCTCTCTTTCAACAAACAATTGATCATGCAGCTTATATCGACATCAATAAGGACTCTAGCAAAGTGACCAAATGTCCTCTTCATAGTGGCATCATCCAAAGCAATAGGAACTCCTAGACTACCACTAATCTCAAACAAAAATTTTGGCCTCCAATATTCACGGGAAAGACCATGAAGTCTAACCCAACATTAAACATTGGTTTGTTTTGTAGAAAGAGGGTCAAAATCAGGCTCCCAAGCAAACAGACGCAAGCGACCAGACTCTCCTAAAATCATCCTTGGAGACAAAAGAGAATTCAAAGAATCCCTTACCAAGAGAAACCAGGGTTCAATCAAAAGAAATATTCCCCATATTAGAAATTTTCTCCTTCAAATCGTTAATCGGATACGGCTTATCCCCTTGCGATAAAATAATTCTCCCATATAAAATGTTGACGCATCCAGTAATACTAGCTTGGTATTCATCTTCAGAAACTTAAATCTCCTACTTTCTCAACAAAAAAAAAATCGTAGATCTCCTAATTTTTTTTAACAATAGATCTCCTACTTATACCCCTATAATATTTGTTAGCTCGCAAAGTGAAATAATTAAAACATCTTCTCAGTACAATTAACCTCCTTTGTGTTGGGGAGTTCGGGAAGCACCGAGAGCAACAACAAATTAGCCAATGGAACAATTAAAATGGACACCACATCTCTACCCAAAATCTTAGGCAACCGTATAACAAAAGCAACTTCCATCTCCCTTTTTTCCCAATCCATCTTTTCTCTAGATCAAACGAAGAATTAGTTGTGTACATGAGTGGCTTGGACTAGCAAATTACGTTGAAAATTCCACATGCTATGTTCGGTAGACCTAGCTAGCTAACTTAATTGATCTTATTTAATTTCTTGGTGGATCATATGGTTGATGGGTGTTAATAATATGTCAAACCAGACCTGCTTTTTGCTAACTAATTTGACAGCATTCACTAGCCTGGCCGCCGTATTCATTTTTATTACACATACACAATTACTAGTTCTATGAACCAAACTGAAAATTTGAATTCAAACAGGGGCAGGTTCCTAGCTAAGTCAGGGGTGTAAAATTTTTCTATCACGCATCGATGAAAATATAATAAAAATAAGACTTTAGCTAGTTCACATTATGTTGTTCTGGATCAACACAAATTAAACGGTACTAACGGTCCTTAAATATAAATAAATTAAATAGTACCAAAAGAATCAACATATATTCACAAAAACAAAAACAAAATTTTGGTGCAAAACTATGAAATTGTGTGCAAAAGATATTTGTCATATTTAATTAAATAGCACTAAGAATCAACATTTTTAAAATAAAATAGGTGAAAGTGTGAGTAGTGGTGCAAAATTAAGGATTTGGGTGCGAAATATATTTTCAGAACGTGCTAAAATATTTTTTTCTAGGGAATCGTGCTAGTTTTATTTTTTCAAATGGTTTAAAAGTGAATGCAAACCCAAACAATTTCAAACGAAAACAACTTTAAAAATCAACACTAAAACTCAATAAAGACCCAGAAACTCGAAATTATGTTTCAAATCCAGAAAGAAACTAAACGCAAGACATATATAATTAATATTCTCCCTTGAGACACAAAAACCGTGCCCAACTTATCTGATTAATTAGCTCGAACCTTTTGAGCTTTGTGATGATGTCACTATGTAGTTGTTTGTGCTAATGAAACTGTTTTTGCCTTGTGCCTCAAATTTTGTGTAAATAATTATTAAAAGATTGTGTTTCAAGTCTAAACTTCTGGTATAGCCTACTGGTGTGAATTTATTTATTATTGGTTTATCATTAGTATGTACGTACTAGCATGTAGCATATTTAATTAACACAAAAGTTGAGTGAGTGATTATCGAAACTAAGGTACAAAATGTGCAAACGTATCACTCTAGCTACCATAAATTAATGAACATATTGACCAATTCAAGTTATGAAGCAGCTGCTCCCTTTTCTCCCCACAATCATGTTGCTTCAGTTTTCAAGTTTCAATAATTATATGTTTATTAATTATTTTGACTTATGTGCATGCATGAGAGGACTATAGCGTTGTTTGATTTATGCATGCATGTGATCCCCCAAAAGTGAGAAAATGCTTTTCTTGTTATGGAGCTTCATTGAAAGTCAAGTAATTGGTAGTTTCTATTTGTCATAATCAGTCATCAACTTGTATGACAGCTACTGCTAGTTCAAATGAATCCAAAGCAAGATCTTTTCACTAGTGTAGATTTTTATTTTTAGTTCGATTAATTAAAATGAGGTTTTTAAGTCGGTTAATTATTCAACGGATGAAAAAACAAAGTTTAAATCGGTTGTTTTGAATAATCCAATTCAAAAGTGTTTTAAGTTAATTTTGAACTTTTGGAAAGAGTTTTCAACTCGATTTCTCATACTAAGCCATTTTCACGTAATAAGGAAGAGATACAAGGGCCCTATAGATAATGCGGTCAGAAATCCATAATAAAATCCGACCACCACAACCGAATTCATTATTGTCAGGCATAAAGATACTAGTTGTTGATTAATCATCGCACCCACCTTTTGGTTGCAATAAAATAAATATTATTATAATATGATAATTATATGTATGATTTTCTTATGTTATTTTTTTTATGTTATTTATCTTATGTTAAACATAACACACGTTTTTTGACTATATATATATATATATATATATACTAGTATGTGTCACCCGTGGCAGCACGGGTAAACATATCATTTTAACAAAAAATGCAATTTTTTTATCTTGGATTAAAAGAGTTGCAGTTGTATACTTATATGTGTTATGTGAGATATAAAATACCTTGTACACCATCTAAAATCAAACTATTAGAAATAAAAATTAAAAAGACTCGCAAGGGGTGTATTTGAAAAAAGGGAAAAAAATTCGTATTATTTTTTCATTAAAAATAATCATAAAGAAAATATAGATATAAGTTAAAATTATTTATGATTTTTTGAATTTGGTATAACAATAATATAATTTATAGTAGAGACACTTAATATAAAAAGTACAAAAAAATGTTATTTGTTTATATTAAACTATCAAATGGTATTTGAGAAAAAACAATTTAAGAAAAATACAATTTATATTAGGTTATAAAATGTACTCTATAGTAATTTTTATTTTAGTATAATATTATAGGTAAATTTAACGAACTTTTAAGTTCAAAATTAACTAATACAATAGAAGTATTATGTAAAGATATAAATCTTGATTATCTTTCATATTATAAACACACATATAGAGAGAGAAATAATAAGTAATTCAAAATACAAATTCAATGCATTTTCTTAAAAAAATTATAAGATTTTCGTCATCAATTATAATTTAAAGTAATTATATTAGATAATAATATATGAATTTGGTTTATTTTTTAAAATATACTCATATCAAATGTTATTAAGAAATAATTTTTTGATTTGTGCGTATAACTAATAACAAATATTAATTAATGACAAAATAAACGTATATCAAATATTGTTTTTTTTAATATCTTACTTTGTTATTTATTAAATTATCTTTGATACTTTTTGATTTTAAAAAATATATTGTAGATAAAAGTTGGGCTTGAAAGAGACCAATGGTACAACTGAAAGAAAACAACTATATGAGAAAGTTAGAAAGGACAAACTAACTTTCTCCCCTGTTGGACAAAATATGAAGTCACATTCAGATATTTGGAAGCTATGAATCAGATACCGAGTTAGGTAGACTATAATTTGCGCCAGCTAATATGAAAATGAGAGTAGCTTGAGGCATCAATTATTATCATGTAAAGGTTGAATAAGCTCCTAGAAAGCATATTTTAAGGCAATTAGCAAATGTCAAAAACTTAGAATCTACTCTGCAGATCCCTCGTGAATTGTTTCAGAGAACTCACACGAAAAAGAAACACCAAAGTACTTCTATCATAATGAGGTATCACGATTAAAACAATAGAATGATGATACATACAGATTCCAATGAAGACACACAAACAACCATGATGTAAAGCTTCTTTTGGCATTATAAAGATACACACCTACACACATAGTTGCAACATTGGATTCTTTGAAGGGCCTTAAACCATGAAAATTGAGTTCCACCTTCTGAGGAGAATATTATGACTGAAATGTTAAAATAAAATAAACCTTTAGCCCAAAAAAAATATATTGAGCACATTGAAAGGTTTATGAACCAAGACAATGATAACCAATTCTAGCATCATTCCCGTATATAGCAGCAAAGGCAATATCAATAGCTTTCTTCAAGGCATCCCTGGCAGACTCATACCTTGATAGAAAATCACTAATCAACAAAGCTTTGAGTAATGATCAAATGACAATAAACTATTATCAGCCCTCACTTGCTTGTCAACTAAATACACAGGCATCCGAAAGTGAAAAGAGTGTCTCAATCAGACCATAGTCCGGCCCATCAAAAGGATCACATACTAAAGTATTTTTGTAGGTCTCAACTTTATCTTCTTTCAAAAACTCTTTTAATCCATCCCCAGTTATTTCACATATTTATGGCAGTTCATCTATATACATGAAGTGATAAAACAATTAATAAAACAAAAAGAAATTCAAAAAAACACTACAAAAAAACGTCATTTAGCGAGGGCGTTGCGAGGAATATTAGGTCCTCGCAAGCTCGTAAATTAGCGACGGACATAGCGAGGAAAGCGGGTCCTCGCAAATTACGTAATTAGCGGCGGAAATAAGGTCGATGGCGACGATGGCGTCGCTAAATGCACGCGCCAATTTCAAATTGCGCTTGCACGCACTTCAAGAGCGATTAGCGACGGATTTAATGGGTCCTCGCTAATTTCGACATTATTGCGATGTCTTGGTTTCTGTGCGGATTAGCGGCCGAATTTCCGTCGCTAATTCCGTCGCTCACGCCATAAATTTTTAACGAAGACGACGCTCCCTTTCCTTCACTCTTCTCTCACTCTTCTCTCTCTCTCACCTCACACCACCAAAGACCCACACCCACGACCTTCACGGCTTTCTCACACAACCACCACCACACAACCACCACCACCACCACCAAGCGACCCCCACCGGTTCTCTCTCCTCATGCCCATCTCTCTCTCTCTCCTTTCACTCTTCTTCTCTCCACCTTCTTCCACCACACCACCCAAACCTAAACCCTCTTCTCTCGTTTACCACCACCCACTAAAAACCACCACCACCACCACCCACGAAACCACCACGAAAACCACCACCACCAAAGCTCCTCCTATTTATCTCTCTCTAGCTCTCTCTCTCTTACTATTTCTCATTTCCCTCTTACTCTCTCCACCTTCTTCCACCACACCACCACACAACCACCACCACCACAACCACCTCTTATTGTAAGTTTTAATTTTCAATTTTTTATGATATTGTTTTAATTTTAATTTTTTATTGAATTTGTTTTAATTTATTTTTTCCTTGAAATTGAAATTGGTTAGGATTGGATTTTGGTGTTTGAAGTTTCACCACCGCACCGGAGTGCGCACCGTCACCGAACCACCGCACCGGACGTAAATCTAATAGCGGTTGTTATGTATTACAATTGAGTATTGTTGTGAGTTATAATTAAGTATTAGTTTTAATTGTTGTTGTGAAATGTGAGTTGAATTGAGTGTGAAATGTGAGTTAAAATTTGTTGTTATTGTTAAAATAAACTTGTTTTAAAGGTTGTAGGATTGAGTGTGAATTGTAAGTTATAATTGAATATTAGGATTAATTGTTATTGTGAAATGTTAGTTGAATTGAGTGTGAAAAGTGAGTTAATTTACTTGTTGTATTAAAGGTTGTAGAATTCCGTGTGAAATGTTAGTTGAATTGTATGAAAAGTGTTTAAGTGTTTTTGGATGAACCCTAGGTTAGTTTGTGTGTGTGTTCTTTGATGGAAAAGGGTGAGAGTCTTTGTTTCACTCACCCCCATATTTTGCTCGAAATCATCTCCATTGAGATAATTGCGAGACAAGTACTAACAACGGTAAGGTTGGGAGTTGAAATAACTTCCTTCACTACTTGGATGGAAAAGGGTTTTGTCTTTGTCCTTGACCTTCATATTCGGCTCGAAATCATCTCCATCTGCGATGATATCGATGCCACTAACTTGATATATGTTATTGGCAATGTTATGGGAATGTAACACGTTTTTAAAATGTGTGTAGATGAATTGGTATCAATTTAATCGTGATTGGGTGTATGATCGGTTATATTCGAGAAGAGCGGGTTTGAATGAATCTTTTGTTCTTGGGGTTGAACAATTTCTTGTGGTAGCGTGGCAACATGATTTGGCTAGAGAGGAAAATGGGGTTAGATGTCCATGTTTAAAATGCGACGGTGTACCTATTAGGGTGATGAGGAAATCGGATGTCACTTGTATCAATGGGGGTTTAGGCCTAATTATAGGATTTGGACTGACCATGGAGAACGACTTCCAAATTTTGAAGTCGGAGCTTCAAGCAATTCTGGTGTTGGTGTTTCACGTAATGAAAATATTGAGTGGATGAATAACATGATTTGTGATGGTCTTGGGGTGAATGTGCCATTTGATGAGCCTCAGTATGACAATCATGAAGAACTTCCAAATGAAGAAGCACAGAGATTTTATAATTTGTTATCAGATTCAAACAAACCGTTGTTCTCCGATGCGTGCCTCCACTTTAGGGGTGTTGGTGGCCCCTCTTCATCAAATAACTCTTTGGAGGATGTCCATCCTTCTTCCACCCAATCTCCCATGACTCAGCTAAATGTCTCATCTTCTAACACAGTGGATGCAACTGACATGAGAATTTCAGGGAAGAATTGGGAGGATGTCTCAGGTGATGAGGATGTTCCTGCTGCCTCAGAATCCGTTGCTACATCAAACCCGGTAGTTGAATCTGACATGAAAATTTTAAGAAAGCTTTGGGGTGAGTCTTCAGACGATGTTGGTGATCCTGTGACTTCTGATTCCCACGGAGCAGCTGCGTACTTTGAACCGGTTGTGTCCAAGATTCAAAAGAAGAAATTACAACAACAACAACAAAAGAAGTTAGACGTTGGGTACGATACTCATTCAAAAGCTAATTCTGTCTCTGGATACTTTTGATATGATTTTGGTTTTTTAGTTGTGTTTTGTTCTTTTATTTTTGTTTGGCTTTTTTGCTCTC
Source organism: Oxytropis ochrocephala (assembly GCA_020916435.1). Lineage (NCBI taxonomy): Eukaryota > Viridiplantae > Streptophyta > Magnoliopsida > Fabales > Fabaceae > Oxytropis > Oxytropis ochrocephala. The sequence continues at coordinate 73,323 of JAJHUT010000011.1, forward strand.
TTGCATTAACTTTTGGTCTAATCCCCTTGATTTCTCTTTGGTCTTCATTTTTTTTTTAATAAAATTTTCTTTAGTTAAAAAAATATTCAAAAGAATTATGTGAGTGTCTGGAACCACGATAGGTACTTTGTAGACGCGCGACAATTTGTAAGTTTTGTTTTTTAGCTTCTATGTGGATTGGGTTATTCAGTGGTTTTCTAACACATGTTATATTTATTTACTTATTCATCATTCGTTAAATAGAATATAAAAATTATTTAAATTTTTTTTTGGTCCAGGGGTCTTTGACCCCACTCCGTGTTCGGGGAAAGGAAGTAGTGAATAATCCGGAGTTAGTAGGAAGGTAAGTAAAGCCCAAATTTCCAATTTGTTTCATCCGGGGATCGAACTCGGGTATTAGCCGAATCCGCCCATTTAGATGGAGTGCATTAACCACTTGCACCCAAGCTTGGAGTTAACATACATTTAATTTCTTATTTAATCAAATAAGAAAATAACTTTTAGTAATAATTTGTATTTTTTCCGAGGCTAAACTACATTAATAAATAAAATATTTTGCAACATGCTCGGAGCAAGTAAATACAGAAATTTGTTGAGCCATTTTTTTTTATAATTAGAAATTTATTAAAGGCTAAATTACACTTTTAGTCATTTATCTTTGACTTTAGTTCCACTTTGATTCTTTATCTTTCTTTTTTCTCGTTTTGGCTCTCAAGTCCATGAGTAGTATTTCTGAAGTGGGTTTAGACTATGTGACTAAAATGATGATGGATGCAACACCTTATAAGGATAATTTGCCAAAAAATTATTATGAAGCAAAGATGTTAGTTTCGAAGTTGGGATTGGATTTTAAGAAGATTGATTGTTGTGAGAAAGGACACATGTTGTATTACAACAACGAGTTTGGTAAAAATGACGGTGAGCTACTTGAATGCAAATTCTGTGGACGGCCGAGGTATCATGTTCGTAAAGGGGCAAAACGTAATTATAAACCTATTCTGTGAAGTCGATGTTCTATTTGCCTATAATTCCAAGGTTGCAAAGAATGTTTGCATCATTCAAGTTCTTGTGAGAAAATGACTTGGCATTATGATAATAGGGTACCTCGGACATTTTGCGCCACCCATCGAGCGGTGAAGCATGGAAACACTTTGATTTAGTGCATTGATTTTGCCTCGGACCCACGAAATGTTCGACTTGGATTGTGCTCGATGGATTTACTCCATATATCCAAGCATCATATTCTCCCTACTCTTGTTGGCAGTCATTGTTACCCCCCACAATCTTCCTCACGAGATGTGCATGACTAAACCGTTTATGTTTTTGACTTATGCGATACTGGTCCAAATAATCCAAAAGCTAACATTGATATCTTTTTGGAACCTCTAATTGATGATCTCAAGAGATTGTGGGGGTGTTTTGACATATGATGCGACCACGGAAAGAGAATTTTAAGATGAGAGCGGTGTTGATGTGGACAGTGCGACTTTCACGCTTATGGTATGTTATGCCGGTTGGGGACTCACGGTAAATTGGCATGTCCCCATTGCATGGAACACAAAGGCGTTTTTCGCTAAAATACGGGGCAAGACTTCTTGGTTTGACTCGCATCATCGTGAGATTCTTACCGCGAGATCATAAATTTAGAAAGAACAAGAAGGGCTTCAAGAACAAGGTAGTTGAAGAAGATGGACCACCGCCTTTGGTGACACCGGTGAAATATGGAGCGAGTTATGGACTTGCCACAAGTCACCGAGGTAGGCGAACTTGAGAGATCGCATGGTTATGGACAAGTGCATAAGCTGGACAAAAAGAAGCATATTTTGGAATCTCCCATATTGGAAAGACAAATTGTTGAGGCACAATCTCGATGTTATGCACATTGAGAAGAATTTCTTTGATAACATATTTATGACTGTGATGAATGTGAAAGATAAAACTAAAGACAATAACAAGGCTAGATTGGATTCTGCTCTTTACTGTAGCAAATATCGATCCGATTTGAATTTGGTGGAAATGGCTAATGGGAAGATGTTAAAACCAAAAGCCAAATACTGTCTAACACCTGATGAAGTGAAAGATGTTTGTCGATGGCTCTGACCCACCGAGACAAGATAAAGGGAAGGGAATAGCAAGAGGGGAGCCCAAGAGGAGGCGTAATCGTAGTGCTAATAATGAGGTGGTAATTAATATTGGAAATATGAGGTCGAGTACATTGGTTGGTCCGCCCATGACTACCACCTCGGATGTCCCAGCAGCCCATTCTCCATCAGGCCCCAATTGGTTTCATATTCCTCACATGGACATATGCCACCTCCCCGAGTATCTGGTGGGCATATGCCACCTCCGGGTATCTGGTGGGCATATGCCACCTTCAGGTATCTGACTCCGTATATGCCACACTGGGTATACAACTCGTATCTGGTGGACTCTTCCCCCCACCTCTTGGGTATACAATTTGGGCATACGCCACACACGAGCATATAGGCACATCGACCGAGCATATGAGTACATCGAGTGAGCATATGCCCCACAGGAGGATGATCATGTTGGTGGTGATGGTGCTAATGAGTAGGGAGTGGAGGTGGTTGATGACGAGAGAGTGGAGGTGGTTTATATCAACAACAAAAAGCTCTACATCATTTATCCATATGGTAACACGTAAGTATTATATTGGTTGGATTTTTTTAATTTAAGTTAATTATGCAACAACTTATATATATATATATATATATATATATATATATATATATATATATATATATATATATATATATATATATTTGATTGTTTGATATATTTTTTCATTATGTAGACTTGTTAAAGTCGAAATGACTTCATCCAACATCACATATGTCATCCAGAAGAAATATTTTCAAACTTACCATAAAAAGTGGAGTAAAGTTGATGACAAAGTGAAGGATGAGTTGTTGAATTTTTTAGGGTAAGTGTCTATTAATTATGTCATTATGTACCTATATATATTGTTAGTTTTAATTTAATGTTTGGTAATGTTTAATATTATTACTAATACATACTTTCATTATGCTTAATACAAAACAGAGTGACATGGCACCAACAGTATGATGAAGAGGTCCGGAGATGTTTTCTCCTGAGGTTTGGTCAACAATTGTCGGATATGTTGTACAAGTTGAGACGTGGAAATGTGAGGCCTCCTTACATGGGTGAAAATGTTTGGAATGCATTCAAGGAACATTGGGAAACAGAAAAGTTCAAACATAATTCTGAAAAGGCGAAGCAGAATAGAAACTCAGAAAAGGGTGGCTCGCTTAACTGTGCTGGGTCCATAAGCCAGGCTCAACATGCTATTCGATTGGTAAATTATTTTAAATATCTGTGTGTTTTTTTACATTACTTAATTAGTTAGAAAATGTTGAAAATGTTTTTCATTTCTGAGCTAAGAAGTTGGGGCGCCCCCACCACTTCTTTGAGCTTCACAGGGCCACCCATGTAAGGAAGGGTACTCAAGATGTAACACCCTAGTATTTCTAAACAATAGAAATACCAAAACATACATATTAGCTTACATCAGAGTATAAATTTCCTTACTTAGATATGAATCTCTACAAGGAAATCGGAAACCAATAAATAACTTAAACAAATTTAAGTCATAAACTGATACAAAAGTAACAAGGAAAACATAAAGACGGAAGGAAGACTACATATTCAATCTTCTGTCCGAGCATGCCACCTACTCGTGCCATACAATCTTCTTCTTCCCTGTTAATCTGAAAAGCAACAACATATGATAGGGTGAGACAACTTGTCTCAGTGAGTCTTACCGTGACCCCTTACCTATCACTCGGTCCATTTATAAAACCATAATTAGTAATTCAAAAGAATTACAATATACAATCAATCATGTGTAATCCGATAAATGAATTACATACGAGTTCATAGTCCGATTACGGATGACTATGTACAACTTAAATTACTTATCTATAGTTCATAGCCCAATTCTTGATGGCTATGCACTATCCTCTTTATTAATCACTTGTGACATGTCACCAACAACCTAAAGAAGCTCGAGTGACAAAATCACAATATACACATTTAAAAGTTTTAGCACATCACCAACTCCGCAAGCTCGAGTGAACCCCCATAGCTAATAGGAGCGCAAATCCTAAGAGCTGACATAAATATATGAACAGGGGCCTAGGTCAAGGGCTCATGACTTCCCACACCTAGCATGCTAACAAAAGCAGTGGTCGTCACCCGACTCGATATAATATATATATCACACCCGCATTGGGCTCCTATACTAGATATAATTTATATATCACACCCGCATTGGGCTCATATACTCGATATAATATATATATATATATATATATATATATATATATATATATATATATATATATATATATATATATATATATATATATCGAAACATAACTCAATGCATAATATGTTGTGATAACATATTATTATACGCACACGCTCATGAAAATCCGTCAAAGAAACAAGCGGTTGAGTTATAAAACTTTTGGTTCCCACTCGTACTCTAGATTTTAGGTTTTTGAAATGTTCAAAACATTAACCGTTATTTCAAAACCACTTTGAATTTGCATAAAAATTTATAATGAAAATTCTAGCGAGTTTCCTCCGAAATATGGACATCCCAAAATACAATAATCACTGTAAAACCAGTCGGACATCAATTTGTTCAAAAATCGGTAATTCCCGCACATATATAAAATTTACGGTTTTCCAAAAGATTTGAGGATTCAACCGAATTACACCAAACAACTTTAAAACCACAGACCAAACAAACATTATCATCCATATACGCTATGGGTGGTTAGGAAAAGGATTTAAAAGAAGTTTGAAGCCGAACGGAGAGTCGAAAGCGAAACATCGGGAATTGGGAACATAGGAACTTCTCAACTCAATGCCCAATTCCGTTAGCGTTTCGTTCTCCGATCGATCCCAAACTGTATTTCAATCCGATTCAACCACGCACAGCTACAACACACATATATTCAGTCCAAACATAACAATTCAAAAATCAAAGCATTATGGTTTCGTTTTAAATTTTCAAACACGCGTCATTTTCGTAAAATAGCGTTTTGACTCTAAAATTCTCGAAGCTCGAATTTTGAAAAATCATTCAAACACAACTCAAAAGCGATATTTAAATTCTCTAAGCGAGTAAAACTCACCTCGTGTGATGAAAATCACACATAACCGAAACTCTCCAAGCTCGATTGATCCATAATACACGAACCCGCTCGGATCCGCTCCAACTCGAAACCCAAGCCTCCCAGACCTTAATTTGAGCTTCCCACACCGTAATCTAGCTTCAATTTCACTTAAATCTCCATTTTCTTCAAATTGGAGCTTCAAACCCTTTAATGGTAAAACGAAATTTAGGAGGAATTAGCTCACGAAACTTGTATCATTAGGAAGAGGATGAAAAATGGAAGAAAACAAGACCAAAAGCCCCTTACCCGGTGTTGATTTGAGAGAGATCTACTCTCTCCTTCCTCTTCTCCCCTTCGTCCCTCTCCTTTCTCTCTGTTCCCGGTTTCTCTCTCTCTCGTTTCTCTGTTGCTTTCTTTCTTTTTCTTTCCTTTTATTTCCCTTTTTTTTCTCTCTCTTATTCCTTTTATTCTCCTTTCTTACTTCTTTGACTTTTCTTCTCCTTTTATTCTTTCTTTCATTTATTTTCACATAAGTGAGAGTTAAGAGAGTATTTGGATATTTTTGGTATCCTAGAGCTCATTTAACATGAGTGGTATAATTCCTAAAATACCCTTAGAGTACTAATTTCCACTCAGTTATGCATTTAAATTATTTTCTCTAGCAATTATAAATTGCTTTCAGTAATAACCTCATATTCAGTGACTTGATTTATTACATATTCAAGTAATAAATCATTCGTTAAATTTCTTAATTTGAAATTAACGAAATTAGGGATGTTACAATCACCCCAACTTGAAAAATTTTGTCCTCAAAATTTGACAAACATACTTCAAGAGAACATATACGGATATCTAATCCGCATATCTTCCTCCAATTCCCACATAACCTCCTCGGCCGAAAACGATTACAAACGACTTAAATAATCGTAATTGTTCTCGTCCGAAGTGTCTACTCTCCATGATCTAAGATATGACTTGGATATGGCTAAAATGACGAATTAGTCAAAGATCCATCCATTCTAACTCAATGGTTGATGAAATTCTTACAATACATGATCGTTAGATCCAACTCTAGTGGTTTATTCCTTTTGTCATTATAACCCCTTTTGTCGACTCGAGTTACCCTCAATTCTCCTACATAACCAATAGTTTTCCATTTCAAATCATGAGTCGGAAAAATCCTTCTCATGAGACTTCTCTTGCATGAATACATAAACTACTACTTGTTGATTCCGCATAAAAACACATTCTAAACCCTTCCCAAGGCGTCACTATAAATTTAGAACCCAGGGACGGATTCAGAAGAATAAAGATTGAAGCAGAAATCAACCTGCCTTTCAACTCTAGAAACATTCTTCACCATCGAAATTTCATTCAACGACGGACCTTTACGAGTTAACCGAATGAGTGAAATAACTACTGTGAGAATCTTCCGATACCCTACTATACAAACCAATTAGTTTCCCATCAATACATTGGAATTCCACGTTTTCTCCCATACATTACCTTAGAAGGCGCCATTCCCATACTGGAATGATAACTAGTATTATGGCGAATCCAACTAATGGAAGATGATCTTCCCATCTCCTTTCATTCTCAAGTATACCAGCTCGAAGCATGTCCTCAAGTGTCTGAATAGTTCTTTCTGCTTGACCATCAGCCTGGGGATGATAAGTTGTACCAACGTACGCTTTAATTCCTAAAGCCTCATCTAAAACTTTCCAAAATTGAGAAGTAAACTTTGTTCGCGATCTTGGCGAACCCATAACCAAAATCAATAGAGATATCTCCCTTCTACACATTGGAACATCCAATGAACGAAAGCCCGACCCACAGTTACTCCGTGCTCTACTTTAACCTTGGTCAAGTCAAGCACTTGGATACAAATCCGTAATACCGATTTCCTACCCGCCACCCTTACATCTATTTCCAAACATTATACAACTTGGTGGATCCAGGGTGAATTGAATACCAACCGATGAGCTTCTTAAAATCGACTCTTAACATTAATCACATTGGGTACACAACCCTACCATTGGAGCAGATAATACCTTCATTTGCTTCGGTATAATCTTGTAATCATTTCTGAGATTGTAGCTCAACACCAACCTCTAGGGCTTCACCGATTAGATTTCTCAAAGCGTTCAAAATTCGAACGTGCCTTAACACTATCCGACTCTTCTTTGCTGCCATTTTGAGATTCAATTCTCTAAAAGATCCCAACAATGTCATTTCGTGGATGGTCAGTTCCACCGTGTGAATAGATTTCCTACTCCATGGGTCTGTTACAACATTGTTTTTCCAAAATAATACTTTAATGAAATGAACATATTAGACATATTCAGAGGACACAAACTCTGTTTCGGATACTAAACATACCCAAGCTTTTCGATATTTACCAATATCAAAAACATAGCAACCTGTCTTAGACTTTACATCAGAGACATAGCTCCTAACCTTGAATTTAAAGATAACCCGACCTTAGACCAATCTTTGAAAACACTGCTTTGCACACTCGAAGTCGATTAAGCAAATCACTTATTCTTGGCAAGGATACTTATTCCTAATAGTAACTTTGTTCATTTGGAGGTAATACATACACGACCTCGCTGCCCCGTCTTTCTTTTCAACAAGTAACACCGGAGCACCCCAACTTGTAGTAAATCGGGGAACATCACCTTTCGGTTTTATTTGAGTACAAGACTATTAGAACTTGGGTTAAACTCACTGTACTACGGTGTTCATAATCGACTCACAAGTGGGTAAAGGTTATGTAAAGGTTTGTTGAAAAGTTTGAATATGAAATAATTTTCATACTTACCCATAGAAGTTTATTTCTTCGCTATCCCGAAATACTAATAAGACGTATCTTCACCTCGCGACTCAGTCTTTGAATTCAATTACTAAATTCGGATGGTCTCACGCAGATGTATGGCTTTTCAGAACCTATAAGTCAACCGACTATTCTCTTGAACTGAGTCTACTATTCATTTACTTAAGTATGAGAAGATCTAAACAATAAAGATCTCTCTCGCTTGATACATATGACTTTCCTAGTTAAGTAAGACTTACTAGAAATTCTAAACTTTGTTCCACCATGTTGTATTGTTGACTACTCTAGGCTTAAACGTGCATATTTGGATTAATCACGAGTTGGGCTAATTATTATAACATCAAAGAAATAATCAAAATAGAAGGATTCTTCCACGGAATCAAACGGGCACAAGATAATGCTTCCAGCGTTGATTCCGAGAACAATTCTCACTATTTTACTCATTCCTTTGGTCCCACAATTTGCCAAACTCCACAATTCTCCAAACATAACCATAACCCCTAACATATCCATTCGGTTGGGAACATGTCTTATCTATCGAGGAGTAAGGTGTTTAACACTTAGTTGATTCAGTCTTCCTAGAGGACAACACCGCTTCCAATACTTTAAGTCATTGAAAGTTACATCCTTGTAGTATACCTAGTATACTAGTAAAATACCTCATTGTTGTTGGCTTTTAAAAACTCCATTGACGGCTGAGGTACATAGCTACTAATGACCATTTCCAAGAAACAAACTTCTTGGAAACTACAATGGTTATCATTCTAAACCGGTGTCTAGGTATCTAATATCAATTCTTTGGGAGCACTCTTTCAACTTCCCAAACCTCTAATGAAGGTATGTTCTACAACCACTTAGGTGTGGTAGAAGTAAATTTCAAAATACAACTGGAAACAGGATTCTCAGCCTACTTAGACGTGTAGACATTTCTGTTAGCTTTCCAACACATATCGGAACTTAAAAATCGGAGTTCCGAATTAAAAGTTATAAATAAAACAAGTCGGAGAATCCGGCGAAAATTTCTCACGAGACCAAGATTAGCTTGCTCATAATCCCAAGGTAATAATAAGGTTATTTCGGTTACCATAATCTACTAATCTCATCTTGAATGGGAATTGGTTCACGACCATAATCGGAACTAATTCGATCAACATTAGGTGATTTCGCGCATTGCCGATCGAGATTGCGATTACAATTTACTAGGTCTGGCCGTAGCATTTGAAATGTGGCTTAAGGAAAAGAATTACTCGATCAATACTTGCGATTATCTCAAAGAATGTCTCTAATCGCGACATAAGTTGGGGTTTACTCTAACCATAAGGTAAGGTTATCGTAAAACCGTATTTGATGAATCGATAGACCGACTAATCAATGGTCGGGATTTGGGTTTCAATTAATCTTAACGGATCTTACGATCATCGGCTTTTATTATCGCCCAAAGGCTTTGCTTAATTGTAGCTCTCTGAACAACCCACCACGACTTAAGCCGCAACACAACGATCGCTCCAATTCCAAGAACTAAACAGGTTGCCCGCATGATTCCTCGAACCAACCTGGCCGCCATTGCTTGCTCTAGAACACCATCGTAGCCCTCTCGCTCCGCTACGTGCTCGATAAACCGAGAAGGCCGAGAATTCCTATGGTTTAGGTTTGGACATTTTCGGAAATTTGAGGCAAATAATTGTCATCATTCTCATGAACTCATATGAAACATTGAGTGGATCCTCGACTCAATACTTCACATAATATCTTTGAAAGGATCGACATTTAATTGTCCAAGTCCCTAGCCGACTCTATCTAACCTCTTGACCATAAGGTCTCTATGTCAAACGAGTCGAATCGCTCGATACCAAAATGTAACACCCTAGTATTTCTAAACAATAGAAATACCAAAACATACATATTAGCTTACATCAGAGTATAAATTTCCTTACTTAGATATGAATCTCTACAAGGAAATCGGAAACCAATAAATAACTTAAACAAATTTAAGTCATAAACTGATACAAAAGTAACAAGGAAAACATAAAGACGGAAGGAAGACTACATATTCAATCTTCTGTCCGAGCATGCCACCCACTCGTACTCTAGATTTTCCGGTTTTTCGAAATGTTCAAAACATTAACCGTTATTTCAAAACCACTTTGAATTTGCATAAAAATTTATAATGAAAATTCGCAGAGTTTCCTCGAAATATGGACATCCCAAAATACAATAATCACTGTGAAACCAGTCGGACATCAATTTGTTCAAAAATCATTAATTCCCGCACATATACAAAATTTACGGTTTTCCAAAAGATTTGAGGATTCAACCGAATTACACCAAACAACTTTAAAACCACAGACCAAACAAACATTATCATCCATATACGCTATGGGTGGTTAGGAAAAAGATTTAAAAGAAGTTTGAAGCCGAACGGGCGTCGAAGCGAAACATCGGAATTGGGAACATAGGAACTTCTCAACTCAATGCCCAATTTCGTTCCGTTTCGTTCTCCGATCGATCCCAAACTGTATTTCAATCCGATTCAACCACGCACAGCTACAACACACATATATTCAGTCCAAACATAACAATTCAAAAATCAAAGCATTATGGTTTCGTTTTAAATTTTCAAACACGCGTCATTTTCGTAAAATAGCGTTTTTGACTCTAAAATTCTCGAAGCTCCGAATTTTGAAAAATCATTCAAACACAGCTCAAAACGATATTTAAATTCCCTAAGCGAGTAAAACTCACCTCGTGTGATGAAAATCACACATAACCGAAACTCTCCGAAGCTCGATTGATCCATAATACACGAACCCGCTCCGGATCCGCTCCAACTCGAAACCCAAGCCTCCCAGACCTTAATTTGAGCTTCCCACACCGTAATCTAGCTTCAATTTCACTTAAATCTCCATTTTCTTCAAATTGGAGCTTCAAACCCTTTAATGGTAAAACGAAATTTATGAGGAATTAGCTCACGAAACTTGTATCATTAGGAAGAGGATGAAAAATGGAAGAAAACAAGACCAAAAGCCCCTTACCCGGTGTTGATTTGAGAGAGATCTACTCTCTCCTTCCTCTTCTCCCCTTCGTCCCTCTCCTTTCTCTCTGTTCTCGGTTTCTCTCTCTCTCTCTCGTTTCTCTGTTGCTTTCTTTCTTTTTCTTTCCTTTTATTTCCCTTTTTTTTCTCTCTCTTATTCCTTTTCTTCTCCTTTCTTACTTCTTTGACTTTTCTTCTCCTTTTATTCTTTCTTTCATTTATTTTCACATAAGTGAGAGTTAAGAGAGTATTTGGATATTTTTGGTATCCTAGAGCTCATTTAACATGAGTGGTATAATTCCTAAAATACCCTTAGAGTACTAATTTTCACTCAGTTATGCATTTAAATTATTTTCTCTAGCAATTATAAATTGCTTTCGTAACAACCTCATATCCGTGACTTGATTTATTACCTATTCAAGTAATAAATCATTCGTTAAATTTCTTAATTTGAAATTAACGAAATTAAGGATGTTACACAAGATCACTTTGTTGAGGAGCGCGCGAGGGTTACTCAGGTAAATACACAACTTGAATTGTATTATATATACATATATGTTGCTTTGTTAAAATGAATGGAGCACTAATTATGCTATGTTTTGTGGTTATACAAAACAGGAGGCCCATAATCAGGAGATGGGTTCAGCGACTCAGGGGAACTGGAACTCTGAAACAACTGGTCAACTTACTCCTGATTTGATCGCTCTCTCGAATGCATATTGGGAGAAAGTAGCGGGTTGGAACAAGGGTCGCCTGTATGGTACGAGGCCCTTGGCTCCATTAATGAGCCCGTCTGTGTGTTGACCCAGTGAGAGCTTCTAGAAGGCGACCACCATTTTCTACTCAATCGATTCGGAGAGAGAGCGATTTAGGAAGATGGAGGAGGAGCCGCATGCACGCAATGTGTCGCAAGAGAGTGAGATGCAAAAGCTGGAGTGGCAGAAAATGATGGAGATGCAAAAGCGAGAGTGGGAGCAAAAGATGGAGAATGACATGAGGAGGATGATTGAGCATTTTCAGTCTCAGCAGAGTAGGTCTCAGCCTGCGTAGAAACTTGGGGAGTCTGATGAGTCTGAGTATCGAGTTTATGAGGGGTCTGAGGAGTCTGATGACGGGTCTTTTTAGTACTCTTTGTATTATTTTTTTTACATTTGAGTATTTTGTGTTGTATTGACATTTGATTTTACGTGTTGATTTGGATTTTGAATGGAACATTTTAGAAATTTTGTATTTATATATTGATTTAGGTATTTTATGTTTAATTAGTTATTATTAATAAATAAGCAGGTTTTAAAAAAAAAATTAATTTTTTGGACTTTAGCGAGGGAATTGATGTGTCCCTCGCTAATTAGCGAGGGACGTGGCCGTGGGTAATTAGCGACGGAACTGTATTTCTCTCGCTAACTGCATTAGCGAGGGAACTGGTCTCTCGCTAATTCCCTCGCTAATGGCAATTAGCGAGGGAATTGGTCATGTTAGCGACTGAATATTCCCTCGCTAATGACCGTTTTTTTTATAGTGAAATCCATGCAATTTTCTTATATATTTTTTCCCTGATAAAAATGTAGGGGTATAATACATCTAGTTGATCTTAACCTTCAAGATGTTGCCTCTCATTTTGTCAACAACAAAACCTCTAACCATGTAATTTGGATCAAAAGACCAACTCAGTAACTGCATTAAAAACAAAGGTTCTTTTAGCCAAAGATGCAAGGAAATAGAACATGACTACAAAATCAATTGAAACCTAAAAAATCCAAAAAAATTGACAACCTAATCAATCAAAACTTAAAGAAATCAATAAAACCCCAATTTTTATTAAACAAAAACAAACTCAATAACGGTATATCTTGCATTCAAAGAATTCCACATTTGTAGGACAATCAGTTCTAACCACATGGATTATTTTATAATCAATCCAATAAATCAACTCCTACTCTTACTTATAGAAATAGAATAAACCAACTTAAATTTTTTGTTAAGAAACCAAATCATCAGTCAATATATCAAACTTAAATCAGTATTATTGAAAACCAAATCTGCAGTATGGGTTACACATTCCAAAACAAAACAACCCATTAATAAGTTTAAAAATCAAACAAATGAAGAAAACAAATCATCAGTGTCAATACACCAAGTTCACATTATATTGATATGAATTATCATTATCCACTGAATTTAACAATTATTTAGAATATTCAAAATCATTGTTTCAGTATTGCACTTGCTAAAGGTTTCAGTATTGCACTTGCCGTCGCTACATTCGGTGACCGCTTACCGTTGCAGTTTTTGGTCGCCGCTTCCCCGCAACATTGATTTAAAAATCTACGAATTACGAAAATTATTTACATTTGTCAGCTCCTGTGTCTAATAAAGCAGTAAAGCAAAAACTTAACTAAATTGAATCCACTAATGCAGAGTAAGGCAGCAAAATGACCATGCCATGTGAAAGGAACAAAGTTGCAAAGCACTTGCGAAATGCATTGAATTGATTTGAACCAAAAGTAACAGGTAGGAGAAGTTAGTTATGCCAGAACCATTACCTCTGAATGACAACACTTGAGAAAGAACAATTTTTCAACTATCCGGCAAAGATCCACCAACCTGAAGAAAATTGCCTCTGAACTCTTCAAATATGCATTCAATAGCGCTCAACGTGGATTAGCAAGCGCTTTGGCACCATTATCCTCCAGGTTCACAAAACAGGTTTTTGAAGTTGCAACAGATGTGAAGGTAGGAGAATCCTGCCATGAAAAAGGATACAACACAATCCCTAAAATCAATAAAATCCCCAAATCATAGTATTCTCAGATTAGTAAATAACAACAAAATCAGTTAAATTACTAAACCCTAAAATGTCAGCATGGTGATAAAATCAGTTGGGTCTGATTATAAAACGAAAATGAAATCGAAAATGAGATTGAAACCTAGCTAGAGAATGGAGTTGAATCTAAGAAGAAAACGTACCTAGATTTCCCTTTCTTCTTGAGAGAGTGGGCGAGAGATATAGGGGCTGGGTTTCGATAATTTGAAACCTTAGGTTCCAAAATGAAGAAGAGATGGAGATGAAGAGAGGAAGAAGATGGGTTTGAAATAAGAATCTCTGAGTTTCGAACATGAAGAAGAAGAGAGGAATAAGAAGACTGAAGAAGAGCTTAGGCATTGATCGGTGTGAAACATTATGTGGAGTTTGATTCTGCCAGCCGTTTCTTGGTCAAGATTGTAGATCCACAAAATTAGCAAAGTCGTTAATACAATTATTAACACAATAATGAGATTTGATTCCATTGCTCTCTCTCTCTCTCTTGCCATAAATTTCGTTGTTTCAAACATATTCAGCCGCAATTTAAATGAATATGAGCCGTCCAGATCCTGTCATATTCTAAGTGTTCTTAATAGCCGTTTAGATTGTTCAAATTGCTGAGGTGGCCGCCAAGTGTTATTTCTGAAATGCGTCAAAAAAAAGTATTATTTCTGAAATGCGCGTGTCATTTTTCTATTGGTCCTATGTGGACACACAGGTGGACAACTTATGATTTAATATAGTTATGATATATATATATATATATATATATATATATATATATATATATATATATATTGAGAACTTTTTATTATGAGAATATTTAATTAGAATTGTTTAGATTAAAAATTAAGAATTCAGATTATAACGTCATTAATTGCAAAATCCTAAGTATAAGTGGTATGAGTGTAAATTAATTGGCGAGTGCTTAACATATACTCCCTCGGTTTCACAATAAGTGTCATTTTACTTCATTCCACGCATACTAAAAAAAAATGTTACGAAATTATTCTTATTGTTATAAAATAATCAAAACTATAACAAGAAGAAAAACAAAAGAATGAGAGAATATGAGAGTCATTTTATTCCTCTTCACAAGTCCATCATTTCACTTAAGGGTGAAGCCTATTTATAGGATGAGGGATTGGAAAGTGAGTGGTTTACATTAAAATACCACTACACTAGAGAGTAATGAGAAGAATGGAGAAGGTTAGTGGACATCCACTAATATAATATTCATAACACTCCCCCTTGGATGTCCACCGATGATATGCCTCATTAAAACCTTACTAGAAAAAACCCAGTGGGATAAAAATCTAGTGAAGGAAAAAAGAGTACGATATCCATCGATTGGGAGCGCCTCGTTAAAAACCTTTTCGGAGAAAACCCGGTGGGACAAAACCATGGCAAAGGAAAAAGAGTGCAGCTTTTCTCCCCCTGAATGAAGCGTCACATATAGAGTTTCTCCCTGAGTACACATGGAGTAATCTATTTCGTTGTCACTTGTGATGTATCCTCTTTTAATGAAGCTTTGCGGTCAGTATTATATTCAAAAGCATCTTCCTTGAATTGTTGGAATTTGGGCATTATTCACATCGTCCTTGAATTCGTAGATCAAAGATATTTCAATGCCACCATATGTAGATAATAGCTGACTTGCATCTGACTTGATCTAGAACAAAAAGATACTTTGTATCTGCATGGTTAATTTGAACAACATACATAAAATAATTTATTCACTACAATAGCCAAACATAAATATGCATCTTAGTCCCTTTCTTCTGATGAATTTTGGTTTGTGATGAATTATATCACTAATAATTATCACATAATACTATCATATCAAGGGATATGGGTAATACGCATGCATGCTTTCATAGTCTTCAGGACTCAGATATTTAATCTATTCTTACCACACAACTCATGTACTCAATATAAATAATTTCCGCAGATCAATTTGAGACTTTGAGCTCTTCATGTGCTACAAGGCTAATTGAGTACTAAAAAGTACTTGCATCCACTCTTGAGCAACATTTCGAGCTTTGAATCTCACAATTTCACCATCCTCATTCTGTTTTTGAATAAAAACCCATATGTATCTGATTGGTTTCACACGTTTAGGTGTTTGGACTCTGACTCCAAAAACTTTTGTAAAAGGAGCTTAATTCTGCTTCAATTTCATCTTTCAATTTTGGCCAATTCTCACTTTGCCTACAATTTTTAGTAGACTTTGCTTCATGATCCTCACTTTCATTTATCAAATTTAGCGCTATATTGTATGTGAAAATATCGTCAACGTTGACTTCATTTCGGTTCCATTGTATTTCATTATTGACATAATTCATTGAGATCTCTTCAATTTCAGAATTTTTTAGGTACCTGATAAGTTCTTCTGGAACTGAAATGTTAATTATGTCTAAAGACTCTTTTAGAGTTTCTATATCCTCGCTTAGACCATCTTTCCTTTTAGCTCCTTTTCTTGTTCGATGATTTTTATCTTTGGAACCGATTGGTCTACCATGCTTCAGGCGCGGTTGAGACTCATTTGTAATATTCTATTGTCCAACAGGGACATCCATTTTATTGGAGCATTAGCAGCTTATATCTATGATATGGTCACACCTTTAGACCAGTGAATGCATTTGGTAGATGATTTTCTAAACTTTGCAAATGAATTATCTTTTGAACTTCTAGTTCACATTGTTTAGTTTGAGGATCGAGATGAGACAATGATAATTCATTCTTATTGATCTCTTTTCCAGCTACTTATTCTCTCTCCCTAATGTTGAGAAATTGAATTTGCCAAATGATAATCATCAAATTGGACTATAAACAAATCTCCAATTGTTGGCTCAAAATACTTTATTATACATGGAGATTTATATCCAATGTATATTCCCAAAATTCTTTGAGGACTTATCATAGTGCATTGTGAACGGGGAATTTCGATCGCACACTCGCACATCCAAAAATTTAAGATGGAAAATTTTAGGTTCATGACCAAAACCAAATGCAAAGGGAAGAATTGCGATGACTTGTTGTCTTGATGCGAATCAAAGTTACAACATGCAAAATTGCATGTTCCCAAGTAGAAATTGGAAGTTCTTATCTCATAAGTATTGGACATATAATTAACTTTAGATGTCTAAATAATGGTTCTTCAAGACCATTTAAAAAATGAGCTCTTCTTTGAAGAGAGTAACAAACAATCTCACAAACTTCCGGTTGTGAGATGGCGACAACTATATGGGTCCATTTGGTTGCGCACCCATTAAAATCATAAAAATATTTAAATGGTCCACATGGTGGGTATATTGGCCCACAATCATAATGTATTCACTCTAAAAAAAAGTTGAGATATTAGTTCCAATTTTTTTTTGTGGTGGTAGTCTAATTTTACATGAGAACTTATTAGATTGAAGAATATTCTGGTTCTTTAATCGATGACCACATAAATTTTCAATTATTTTTCGTATCATTGTATACCCGGGATGGCCCAACCGGTTATTCCAAATAACAAAATATTTGTGATTTGTAAACTTCGGGTTTACAATATGTGCTTCAGTTGCACTGATATAAGTGTAATACACACTAGATGAAAACCAAACAGTTTTTACAGTTATTTTATCCAAAGTATGTCTCGCTATATAAACATACTCAATATCTCATTCATCTCTCGTTTCAATATGATATCAATTTAGATAGATATCTTTGAAACTTAATAAATTTCTACGAGACTAAGGATAATACAATGGATTCTCAATATGTAAACTTAGATATGCAAAATAATAGATTTGATTCATTTGTGTAATATTTTTCGAGTTCTTCAAGAACTATATAACAAACTTTCACACTTTGAGCAATCCTATAGGATGCTTCAATATTCAGTTATTTGTCCAATCTATCTGGGATGCTTGAATGATGAATTTCTTCGGGAATTTATCATGAATATAGGCAAACACAATATGCTTCAGTATTAAGTTCTTTGTGCAATCCTTATAGGATGCTGGAATATTGAATTCTCCGGGATGCTTGAATGTTGAATTCTTCGAGAATTCATCAAGAATAAAAACCATGATAACCATGGTAGCTATAAAAAATTCTTAATAAAATTTCTATGCAGGAAATATAAAATATTAACATGATAAAATAATTAAAAGCTATAAGGAAGAACATCATAATTTTTAATCAGTGGAAAGAAGAAGAAGACCATCATAATATGATAATAAGTTAGATTAAAAACAAGATAATAGAAGAAAACATATCTTCGTCAGATAGCCTCCAAGCTTATTATAAATTTCTTAATAATTGTAGATTAGCTCTTCCAAAGCCTTCAATTATCTTTGAAGGGCCAAGTACACTAAATAAGAGAAATTTTTTGTATACATTAAAATTATATGAGTAGTTCTAGCTACTATCAATGAGACACATAACATATCCATATTACCATCATCGTCATAAGATAAATTTGTGTCAATCTTTTATCTTTATTTTTAAGAGATTGTTGATAGAGATCAACAAGATATCCTGGCATATGACAGGTACGACCTCAACGACCTTTGCCTCCACAACGGTAGCAAATATTTTCACTATTTTTGCTACTCTACCTATTTTTTTCTTTCCAACACTTTTCCACTTCTGGTGAAAAAATTTGTTCTTGAAATTTCCACTGTGACTATGATAAAGATCGCGACCACATATTTGTCGATATGTGTTCGTGTGTCGCGCTACATTCACTTATGGGAATGAAGCAGTACTAGTGAAACGAGTCTCATGATTTTTAATCAAAATTCATTATTTTATTATGATGTGCTGCTACATTCACTTCTGGGAATGAAGCAGTACTAGTGGGATGAACATTATGATATTTTAATAACTTTTAGTGGAAGGCACAACAACACTATATTCTAGCAGAGTGTACTCGAGATCGTATTATAAGGTCAATTGCATTTCCTCATGAATTTGTAAGACGATAGATTATAGGATCAAACAATAGTTTTCATATATACTAAGATCAAATAGATCTTGTAGATTTCAGCCATAGTCTAAAGGTCTAGTTCTTCAGGAACTTGATCACAAATCTCCATAAGAGATGACCAAAGAAAAATGTATTCGTGCAATCCTCCAAGGATGCTTAAATTACCAATTCATTAATTCTTCAGGAACGATACCACAAAACTTCTTCAGTGATGATCAAGAAAAAAAAACTAAACTATGAGCAATCCTTCGGTGATGTTTTGATATTTAATTTCTAAGTTCTTCAAGAACTATATCATAAACAATGATACATAGAAACAATTATTTGTGCAATCCTTCAGGGATGCTTGGATAATAGATTTATTGTTCTTCAGGAACTATATCACAAATTTCATCAACAATGAAAAATATATGCAATATGAGATAAACTAAACAAGATCACAATTACAAAAAATATTGAGAAGAAGAAAAATTATTCTTGCAATAGATCCTTAAGATGATTATGCTATCAATCATATGCTAGACATGCAAGGAATATACAGAGTCACAATCATCAAAAACCAACATAAAATAATAGGGTCACATATAAAAACAACTAGTAATGAAGATAAGAGTAATAAAAATGATAGTAAAACTAAAAATTAAAATACTGAACCGTGAGAGCATGAGAGGTAACAATTGATCACCATTTGTTAAAATATGTTGTGTGGATAAATCGATAAGTGTACAAACCAAAGTTATATCTAGATATCCTTTTTTTCTTTGACAATATTATTCTAAATAGCTTCTCATGATTATTATCTTACAGAGTATATAATATATAGTACAAATCACAAACAAATGTGCGTTGGATAAAACAAAACGATCCATATTGAATACGAGATGAGAAGTGCATAATAATCCATAAATATTGATTCTGAGATGGAAGCTACATTCCAATTAGAAAATACATCACTCTAGAAAGGCATCGTATACTAAACATCAATTAGTATCATCAAACAAACAAGAACCAATATTACCTTCAATTGGTAGAACTTCGTGCTGATAACGTGTTATAAAATAATCAAAACTATAACAAGAAGAAAAACAAAAGAATGAGAGAATATGAGAGTCATTTTATTCCTCTTCACAAGTCCATCATTTCACTTAAGGGTGAAGCCTATTTATAGGATGAGGGATTGGAAAGTGAGTGGTTTACATTAAAATACCACTACACTAGAGAGTAATGAGAAGAATGGAGAAGGTTAGTGGACATCCACTAATATAATATTCATAACACTTATTAAATATTGATATGTTCACCATAATCCTATCCTTTCTGTACAAAGAAGCAACAAGAAAGAAGATATCGTACAAAACATATAGATAGATTTCGGGGAAGGATCCTCTAACTTTTTAGAGGGAACTTCCCCCTAACTTTGTATCTATCTCTCTCCTTTAATACATTCTCTCTCATCTTATTTCTCTCTATTTCCCTCCATTTTTATTTTTCTCTCTCATCAAAAAAACACTAAAGTTAGGGAAATGCAGAGGATGAGAAGTTAGAGGATCCAAATCCATAGATTTCACATATCCAATAACTCCCAAACTGGTATATTAAATAATTAAGAACAAGCTGAACCACTGATGAGGAATTAGAAGAAAGGAATATGCACCAACAAAAGTTGGTCCAAGTGCTAATGGATCCCAATTCAAGGTCTCAGATTCGAATTTTGGGTGTGGCAAAAATTTCGTTGGTAAGGGAAAACCACACGGGCCGACAAAGTCGGTAGTCGTGGCCAGCCAAGTTCCACGGCGTAAATTAATCATTGGCAAAAGCGGTAGAAATTGCGCACCAAAAACATGTTAACCAAAAAAAAGGAATATGCTTACAAATTATCTAGAAGGAAAATTCAAACCTAGGTCCTAGTCATGGGGGCACAGCAGAGTTAAATAGGGTAGGGAATTAAGGGGCTGAGTTTATATCATTCAAAGACTTCCAATCCCACATGACCTTTCGCACTCAAGTTAAATTAGCCCAAAAGTTGAATGCAAAGGAACGAGATTGAGCCTTCATGTAATGCTTTATCTATAAATTATAATCGTTTTTTTATTCTAATATTCATTCATTCAAATTGGGAGAGATAAAAAATGACACAAACTCAACATCGTTAAAACTGAAAATGATTAATAGCATAAAACAGTAAAATGCCTACAAATATGACAAAATCAAAGTGATAGGAATATGCATGCCTTCGGATCTGTAACATTGACTCCCAAAATGATAGAATCTGTAATGTATGATGTCAATCTGAATCAAAAGAGCACCGCAACAAGAAAAGAAAGCAAAAAAATGACACACGAAGATGACGAACAAAACACCGCCACACCTAGACGGTGTAATCAAGGAAAAACACAACAAAAACTAAATCTATGTGGTGACATTTATTTATATAGATAAAAAAGAGAATGAAAGCAATGTAGATAAGTGATTTTGGGGCAAAAAATGACTTAAAATCACCTCTCTGGTAATTTGGCAAGAGGAAAGAGAAGAGTAGAGATAAACTTTGTAGGAGGCGGGTAGGGTGGTGTTGACACTCGAATTTCTATCTTAGATTTGAATATATTGTGAGTTGGAGAAAAATTCATAAAGGTAGAGCGTCAAGGTTTAATTTTCTCTAAACTATCTAAAATTTATTAAATAGGTTATTGAATTAAAACAAAAGAGTACTTGAGATCCTAAGGTGCCCTAAACTTTTAAGATTTTGTAATTAATTTATCAAAAAAATCATAATTTATATTTATGTTCTCGTATTTTAGTTGGGTCTTTGAACATTTAAATAATTTTGTAGTTGTTAGTCTCTAGACTTTTAAATAACATGTAATAAAATCCTAATCACAATAACCTATTAATTACTTATTTGAAATTTTAGGGACTTGATTCAATTTTTGCATAATTTTTAACATGTATATATCTAATTAACTACAAAAAAATTTTAGGCGTCTCACTATGAAGTAAAGACTTTTTAGAGTAGCTTAACCTAGAAGTAAAAACTACAGTGAAACTCCTTGAATTTCATCTACTTCTATGTATGGTAACACACACATCCCTCTATGAGTGCCTTTTTGAAAGAAGTGCTCTACTTATGTTCAAGTTTAACTAAGTACCCCACAACCCATGCATGTTTTTCACCTTCAACCCTGCAGGATCATCCCCCATGGAGCAATTTAATGAATATATAGGACTGCCCCCATGGATCCCATATGTTTTAATTACTTTTGCTTCAAAATATTTGAAACAACAAAGAGTAGTTCAAACTTTGGATTTATTTTTTGAACCTAATCTGAAATATCTAACTGAATTGTAAAAATGATTGGATTGATTGTATTAATTCAGTTACAGAGTTGCCTTTTCTACAAGATGTGTTCCGTAACTAACTTGCTACGCTGGCATTGAAGTGTATTTTGCTTTCCTATTCGCATTGTTCCTTTCCTTCTATCACGCACTCGTCAAACACAAGGTTGGGCCAACGTGACACACAACTTTGAGGTTGATTTAAGGTCCACAAAGCTATGTGCTAGGAGCGGCTTGGCGAGAACATTCACGAGCTGGGCCGAGGCTGGAACATGTTGTACCTGTAGTTGTCAGCCCATAGTTGTTTCTCTCACAAAATGAACAACAATCTCCGGATGTTTGGTACGAGAGTATAAGATTGGGTTATGATCAGTGATCATGATAGCGTTGAGGTTATCACAGAGAAGAGTTGGAGCATGCGTGGGAACCTGAAGCTCACTGAGAAGAGATTGTACCCACATAAGCTTGGCAGTGGCATTGGCTAACCCTCGGTACTCGACTTCGACGCTGGAACGAGCGACAAGGGTTTGCTTCTTGGAGCTTCACGATATCAAGTTCCGACCAAGGAATAGGTAAGACCTGGAGGTCGATCAACGGTAATCAGGGTCGCTCTCCCAATTAGAGTCATTATAGACACACATCGTGAGGGGAGAGTCCACGCTAGCTATCTGGTTGTAGAAAAAGCCCTAAGTGAAATGTGCCACGGAGGTAGCGAAGGATGCGTTTGCGGTTCGCCAATGAGATTCAAAAGGATTTGCGAGAATTTGGCAGACCTTAGTCACACTTAAGGCGATGTCAGGGCGAGTGAGGGTGATGTTGCATGGCACCCTCCAAGGAACGATATTGATGAGGATCTGAAAATGTTCACTCTTTATAGTTGCATGGGATTCTCAACAGGCACGGATCCATGTTATGCTAATTGGGGGCATTTGCCCCCACTTAGCGCAATATTTTTTATCTATATATGCTTAATAAATTTGGTTTACCCGCATAAAAAAAAATTGCCCCCATGAGATAGTTTTTATAACCAAATACATGTAAAAAGTTATGAGAGATAAAAGAAAAAATACATTTCTATATATTTTCTCTCTTTGTTCTTTTAATTTTGACTTCTCTTCTAACACCGAGCATACAAATTGACACTAAACACATTAGATTTTGGGATTAAGTTTTTTATATCACGAAATTATGTATTTTGTCAAAATTTATAGAACTTTTCTTATATAAAAATATTATAGACCAAAATTTTGCACCCACCAACAAAATATTTTGGATCGTCACAGATTCTCAAGCAAGAATATTCACTCTTTAGTCTTTACTTGTTGAGTTTGTTTTTGAAATATGAGCGTTTGGAATCTGTTAGAGAGTTTTTGTTTAAGAGGAATAATGATTACAACATTGTGGTTGATGGGGAATAGATTCTCTCAAGTGGAAAAAAAACTTGAGGAAATAAAGTGTTATCAATCTCACCTTTAAAGCTCCAATCTCTCTTATTTATTATACTATATCCACATGTTCTCTCTCTTGAATGAATGTCACTTGAGTATCCTTTCCCGTGGTTGATGAGGTGCGTATGAAATTGGATTTCGTATGGGCACCTTATCCTCAAAAATTTGAAAAACTTAATTATGAAATTCAAGCATAAACATTTTTTATTTCTTATTCCCTATTTTTTGATATCTGCTCACCCTTCATCGTATTGTTGTTTTCTCCTCATCATTCTTAATTCCACTCAGCACACTTGTTCTTCTCATCGTTGGAAACTACGTACGCCCTAAAAAATTACATTGTGTTAGTCTCAAAACTGCATCGTTGACACACTTTGGGTGTAGTATCCAGCTTTCTCTGATGGGTACCTTAATTTTCCCCTTTGAATATATTGTGATGTGTATAAATCTAGACAGATTGATAGAGCGTTAAGGTTTAATATTCTCCAAACTATTTAAAATTTATTAAATAGGTTATTGAGTTAAAAAAAATAGTACATACTATTTCATTTACAAGGTTGAATCTGTTTAGCGGCGGTTCTTAACCGCCACGATTGGAAAGATGAAAAAGAAACAAAGATGCCCATTTAATGGTGGTTCAAAAGCGCCATGTAACTCGGGAAAAGGGTGGCAACACTAGTTACGAACGATGGTTGTTAGAACATTTGCGCAGTATGGTCGCCACGGCATATCCAAAACTATTGCAAATTAAATGTATCGGCGAATTTAACTGATTGCCTAGAACTACCGCTAAAATGTGATTATTGTGTAGTGTGCTTGAGATCCTAAACTTTAAATAAGTTGTAATTATTTTGTCAAAAAGTAATTTATATTTATATTCATGTGTTTTAATTGGGTTTTGAATGTTAAATAATTTTGTAACTAAGTATCTAGACTTTTAAATAATTCATAATCAAGTCCCTAAACACAATAACTTATTAATTACTTATTTAAAAGTTAGAGACCTAATTCAATTTTTGTATAATTTTTACATGCATATACCCATTATACAAAATGTTGAGGATCCGATTACAATTTTTTTAGTTGAGCGACTTGTTTAGAAATTCTCAAATAGATTAGAGACCGTCAAAGTAACTTAACCTAGAAGTAAAGCCCACTAAGCTTTGTCTAGTTGTTTAGTTTTTGAGAATCTCTCGCATTCCCTCCAACATCTATGTTGATCAAGTAAAATTTATGTAAATCCCACAATTTTGGAATTGAACTCCATTGAATAGATATTGAGGTTCGTCAATTTAGTGAAACTCATTTGAATTTTTGGGAGAAACACTCTACTTATGTATAACTCATGTACCCCCACAAGGCCACCACAACCCATGCATGTTTTTCACCTTCAACCCCTCCCTGTAGGATCAGCTCCCATATGTTTTAATTACTTTTGCTTCAAAATATTTGAAACAACAAAGAGTAGTTCAAACTTGGGATATAAAGTCCCTTGCCTCAATTGGTGACATAATTGTTGGCTATAATATATATATATATATATATATATATATATATATATATATATATATATATATATATATATATATTGTATTTGGCCATTTATATAATAATAACTCTATAACATGTTGCCTAACAAAAATTATAAGAGAAGTAAAGCTTACAATTGTGATTTAAAAAAAAATTGGTACACCGGAGGGTTAACTCTCATGTAATTTGATAAGTTAAACTCAATTATCTACTATCTATCTATAACATTAACCTACTACTAAAATACTAATTTTATCATTTTTCCAACTAAACAACTAGAGGATATTTTAGGTAATTTCACATTTTCAGTTTTTTACTCTCTTTCAAATACTTTTTTTTTCACTTTTTCACTCTCTTCTCATTTTTCTTCCTCTAAGTCTCTCATTTCTCAATTTTTCACAATATACGTACTTTAATTTCATCTACATGTCTCCTTCATTTTTCCTCTTTACTATTTTAAAAAATTTCAACTTTTGACAAATTTTTAATATTCATTTCTCACGAGATAATGTTCGGACTAATTAAATTTTGTCTGAGTTCATACATTTACTATATATACAAATCACCCACTACCAAAATACCAAACCAAAATACATTTCCCCTTTATTTTTCCTTTTTACTATTTTAATTTTTTTGAAAATTTGACAAAATTTTAATATTTTTTTTTCTACACAGGGTAATGTTTGGTCTAATTAAATTTGTCAAGATTTTCACGAGGTATTGTTCGGACTAAGTAAATTTGTCTGAGTTGATACATAAAAATAAAACGGCAGCACCCATACGTAGGCACGGGTATACTGCTAGTACTTTATAAACTTAAACTTCATCAACAATTCATTTTGTAGCTAAGAGATTAATAATTCTTAAATTATTACCCAAGATACATGTACTCCCTATTTTAACCAAGATACATGTATTGTGGAACGGATGGACTATTTTGTTGCAAAGAGAATAATTCTTAAATTATCTATTGAGGGAGGGCAGGGGGAACCAATCACCTAACATTGAATGCCTCATATGTCAAAAAAAAAACATTGAATGCCTCATAAAATGTGATTATACAAGTGCAAATTACTATGTTGTTTTTAAAGAATTATTTTGTTTTATTTTACTTGTCGTTTTCAAACTCCAATGCAACATTAAATATTGTTTTGTCAATAATATTCTTAACTATTTATTGCAGAGAGAAATATATTGAATGAAATAATAAATAGTAAAGGGTATTCTAGAAAAAAGATAAATATTTATATCAAAAGCAACAACATTTATTGATCTTCTTGATATATATAAATTACCTTAAAACGATATGTATTGTGAAACAGATTATTTATTGTGGGAGGGGAGGGGGAACCAATCACCTAACATTGAATGCCTTGTAACTATACAAATGCAAATTTAAATTTAATGTGAGTCTGCAGCTGTCACATTAAATGTCTCATAGCCATGACAAAATATCAAAGGCTTTTTTTTTCCCACCCCCCTCGTTATCAATCCCACCTCCATAATTACCCAAACGGACAAAAATACCCCTGAAAATTTACAAAAATCACATTTCACATTTCACATTTCATAATTTGAAAAAGTAAGTAAATTCGGTTGGGATTTTTGAATTACCTCGAAGTGAGGTAATTAGGTTCATATTTTGAGCGGAATTACCTCGATTCTCGAGGTAATTCCAAAATCCAATTTTATTATTATTATTATTATTATTATTATTATTATTATTTTCAATTTTTAATATTTTCTAATTACATTTATTTTTTTAACAGTGGCGAGTAGACGATCAGACAACGTAGCGCGAGTAGAGTCTTCGGGAGCATCACCCTGCAGCCGACGACGAGCAGAGCATTACAGGGAGGCGATGAGTAGCGATACTCCTTCTCCGGACACTTTACTGAGGCTCGACAGCTGGGCATGCTTCGAAGCGTCGAGGCGCCAGAGAGCCGCGCCGCAGAGTGATAGAGATGGTTGAGCTGGAGCCTCGGCCTCGCCCCGGTATGAAGCGACCTACCGTGACCACCCTGATTATGAGTACCATATGTGGCACCAGCAGAGCACCCAGAGTCAGTATCATGGCGTTCTTGCGGCGATTGGGAGGCTTTGGAGGAGCAGGAGGATGAGGTCGTGCATCGGGAGGAGGAGGAGGAGGAGGTTCAAGAGGAGGAGGTTCAAAGTGAGCTTCACCTGCCCGGTGTCGATCACACACCATTATATATACACCGGGATACGCCTTGCTGCGCGTCCCCGGATAGAGAGAGGCGAGGTAATATTTTAATTCTTTATTTTAATTTTACTTAACAACAATTAATTACTTATTTTTAATAACGTATGGTTTAATTTTAATTTTTCACCTCGAAACTAAATGTTGTATCTCACGGCGAAGTTTCTAGAATTAGACTGCCAGAGCACCACCCACAGGTAGAAACCTTTGGTTGCGTCGAGGCTAAGCTTTTCGGAGTTGGACATCACACCTGGGGCAATCAACCATGAGTTGATATCTGCTTTTGTGGAGAGGTGGCATCCCGAGACTCGCTCATTCCACATGCCCTTTGGGAGATGATGATCACCACCGGACGATGTGGCCGTCTTTGCTCCACTTGCCGTTGGATGGCACCCGTTGGACCACTGAGCGATTTTGATTCTGTTCGGAGCTCTTCACTTGGGTGTGGACTCTTTGGGCATGGATCAGCTCTTGTCATCCAGAGCCGAGGATACCCGGGGCGAGATCGAGGATCTCCCGTGTAGAGGACTCCTCACAGGAGAACATGGCACGGGGTGCTTATGAGCAGGCTGCACGGTGTTACATGCTCTTCTTGTTAGGCACCACCATTATGGCTGACAAGACTCACACATTAGTGCCAGTGAGGTGGATGTATCTGCTTCAGGATCTTCAGCAGTGTGGCCAGTGGTCTTGGGGTATAGCTGCTCTCAGTTACCTCTACACCCAGCTGACGAAAGCGGTCTTTTATTCGACCAAGCAGTTCGGCGGATACGCAACACTGCTCCAAGTAATCATTTATTTATTTTTTTAATTTAAAGCTTTTAATTAAATTACTCATATATTAATAACTGATTGTTTTTAATTTAATTATTTGATCTTTGGATCTACGAGCATTTTCCCCACCGCTGTTGGTCGGAAAAGTTGTTAGCTAGGACGCATCGACCACGTGCCACCGGTTGGGGAACAAGAAGGCTGGATAAAATAAAGTTGGTGGACTTTAGGGAGCGGATAGATGCTCTGCAGCTGGAGGATGTCATCCTCACCCCTTATACAGACCACATGCAGTATGTTCCTTTGTCAAACATATCTGTTTATAGAGGCTGGTTGCTTTGGGGCGATGACGCTGTTCCCTACATGCCAGACAGGGTGCTTTGGCAGTTCGGCCAGCTACAGAGGGTCCCTCTTCCATAGTTGTATATATATGTTCAGTCATTGTTAAACATTTTGGACCCATAGTTGTATTTGTACTCCTATTTTATGTTGGTCATTTTATATATTTTGACGTATTGTTATTTAAATCGTAAAACGTTCGTATCATATTTCCAAAATAAAACGCGTTTAAATATTAATTTAATATACAAACTTTTAAAAAAATTAAAAAAAAATTAAAAATTTCGGAATTACCTTTTTTAGAGGTAATTCCGAAATTTTTAATTTTTTATGAACCGGAATTACCTTTTTTAGAGGTAATTCCGAAATTTTAATTTTTTTAAACCGAAATTACCTTATTTTGAGGTAATTCCGAAAAATTTAAATTTTTTTGTTTTAAAAAGGCAGGGGTAGTATTGGGTTTTTTAGAAATATGGGGGTGAGATAGAGAAGGAGGGGGGTGAGAAAAAAAACCCAATATCAAAAGAGTAAAGGTTCCACCATACATTACTCCATCTCCATTTGGTCTCAAACATAGATTAAAAAAAAGGGTATTACTTTTCCCACACCCCCTCCTACTCTATCACACCCCATAAAATCTTTAAACCCCAAAATACCCTTAATTAAAAACACATTTCTTCCCTCACAAACCCTCACACCCTCCGTTTCACCTCCACCGAAACCTATTCCTCTCCCCTCACCCTCTTGAATCTCTCTCCCAAATCGACTTCAATCTTCGATTTCAACATCCAAAATCGTTTTTGGAACATAAGGTACACGATTACTAACCCTCTTTTACTTGCATTTTGATTGTTTTGGTGTATTATAGCGTATTCTGAGATCTGCAACCGAATCCATTCGAATTAGGGCAACCGAATCCCATTCGGTTGGGGTCAACCGAATAGGACTGTCATTTTTAAAAAAGTTTTATTTCTATTTCTAAATTTGTTTATAATGTGTTGTGCTTATTTTTTTCAGTTATGGCAAAGACTAGAGGTGGTAGTTCTCAGACACAGCCTGAGGGTCGGGCAGCCAGGCCACCCATGACGGTTTCAAACCGTAAACGGAAGGAGGACGCATGTGCTGCTGCTGATGGGCCTAGTAGAGAAAGGGGTAGGGGTAGGCGTGCTCCAGATTTGCAGCCCCTAGTTCCCCCAGTTGTGCAGGAGGATGACATTGGGCAAGACATTGAGAGAGATGCTTACCATCCCGCGGTGACTTGCATTTGGTCTGCGAGGACTTTAGTGCGGTGATCATGTTGAGGAGGCAGTGGTCCTTCTACTTCTACTGATGTTGTTGCTGCTCCTCGTGCCACATTTCCTTTTCCTGGTGGCCCGGAGGATAGATCAGTGTTACCGACTTACGGGGCTCACATTGCTAGAGCCATATGGGATGGCAATGTAAGTAACTTACTTTTTTCTATAAATAATTTAATCATTAATTGTTTGTAACTGTTTACTTAATATAGCATTCGATATTGCAGGATCGTGGCCCGTTGAGGCTTATTACACATGGAGTCCCACAAATAGGGGACCCTCATCCAAACATTCTACCATTCCTACAGACTTCTAAATTGCTATCGCTGAAGGACATTGGATTCCCAACAATTGGCGAACTGGTCAATGCATTTGTTGAGAGGTGGCATTCAGACACATCATCATTTCACCTACCTATAGGTGAGAGGACCATCACTCTAGATGA
This sequence comes from Oxytropis ochrocephala, assembly GCA_020916435.1. Classification (NCBI taxonomy): domain Eukaryota; kingdom Viridiplantae; phylum Streptophyta; class Magnoliopsida; order Fabales; family Fabaceae; genus Oxytropis; species Oxytropis ochrocephala. Next base: position 103,518 of record JAJHUT010000011.1, read on the forward strand.
TGTCTCTGCACTGCTCCACATTGTAATACCCCAATTTTGTCCGTCCCCTTTAACTTAAGCCAACTTCAGTTATCCAGCTCAATTAAACCGAAATACCGTTGTTTAAATTAAGCAGGCACGCGAATGATCGATCTTTTCGTGCGTGCTTTAATTTAATCTTCGTATTTGAGTTTAGTCGTACATAAGTGAGTCCACCAAAAGTCATTTTTCTAGGAATTTGGCTTGTCTTTTCAATTCAGGCTTAAGAGTGCAATACTGAGTTAATTTTAGTGTTTTTAGTTAATGAGTCAATTTCTTCTATTTGGTACTCGTTCTAGCGTATTTGTCTAGTCGGACCCGTTCTCGTCTTTGTGTTTGACCCGACTCTTTTTTTTATTAATCTTATCTTGTGCAGTTAATCTATTTTGAGTATATATGTATAGTCCAAAAATGCCAAAAAAAATCTATTTAATTTTTATTACAAATTAGAAGTGTTCAAATGTCCAAATGTCCAAAAAATACAAAAAATAATAACAAAAAATATACAAAAATAAATAAATCCGAAAATACAAAAAAATAAAAAAATAATAAAAGCGAGCAAAGAAGAAGAAGTGGGGCTCCAAAGAATGCTTCCAAGTAGCTGGGTCTGATCCGCTCCACTCCAAACCTGAAAAGAGTCAAAGCCCAGTCAAAAACAATTAATGCAGAAACCTAATAGTTTAATATAAAAAGGCGATCAACAAAGATCGAATGTGGCACACGAATTTCGAGTTAAAAATCACCGAAAAGACTAGAGGTTTTACACTGAAACCCTAATCACCTAAACTGATTTTTTTTAGATCTGAGTAGTAAAAAAGAGGGCAAACAGTAGCGGTTGAGAGAAAAGAACGAAACAGCAACAATAGAGCCACAGTCAGATTAATAACAGATCGAAATCCAGGTTGGTAAAGCAACTCTCAGAATCTCTAATTAAGTTTTTTTTTGTTGTTGGTTGTCCATGATTAACATACTCTAATGTGGCTGATAAACATAATACAGACTGATTTTTTTAGTTGTAAAACAGAATCAGGGCATATCAAATAATCTGTGGGTCTGAGATTTAAAAAAAATACAGTGAAGATTAGAGACTAAAAACGAAATTAGGATTAAATTAACATCAGTTAAGAACTAGATGTTGCTGTTTGGCCCCAAAAAATTGTTTTTTGAAAGATGAGAATCAGTTTGAGAGGAAGAGGCAGAGCACCGAAATAAAAAACCAACCAGAAACGAAAAAAAACGTGAAGAACCGAACCTGGAAGAAGCTCGCCGGAGAGTTTCCCGTCGCCGGCGTCGTCTCTGGCATGGTGTCTCACCGTCGCACCACCACCAGGAACCCTCTTCCTCTCTATCACCGTCGCACCACCACTAGAAACCCTCTCTCTCTCTATCACCGTCGCAACCACCACTAGAAACCCTCTCTGTCGCCGGAAAAACCGCCCTCTATCTCGCCTCCGTGAATTCCGACGAGAAGCTCGTCTCTCTCTCCCTGGAATTGTGGAGGCTGCGCGGCGCAACAATAGGGGAAGGGAATGAGTTTTTTCTTTTAGGTTTTGAAATTAGGGTTTGGGCTTATATGGGCCTCCAAAGTTATTTATTTTTTTTAATTATCAGATTACTCCTTGCACCACCCTGATCCATGCGCACACCCCCTCCTCCTTTAAGCCCAATTTCGCTAATGGGGCCCTCCTATGCGAACTGGGCTTGCTGTTTACACCCCTTGTTCAGTTACACAACCCCCTGCCGCTAATAACACCCCCATTTTGCAATTTTCACCTTTTTCTCGTTTTTTTTAATTATTTTAACTCAAACATTTTCATTAAATCAAAAAACTTTGTTAATGGTTTTGCGAAGCCTCTACTTGCATAATCATTAACAATGGGGAACTAGTGGTAATCACTTGGAGCCTTTGCTCAATTGATCATCATGAATGCCTAATTTTTCTAAAAACTTTCAATAAATCAAAAAACTTTGTTAGTGGTTTTTGCGAAGCCTCTGCTTGCATAATCATTAACAATGAGAAACTAGTGGCGATCACTTGGAGCCTTTGCTCAATTGATCATCATGAATGCCTAATTTTCCTAAAAAACTTTTCATTAAATCAAAAACTTTGTTATTGGTTCTGCGAAGCCTTTGCTTGCATGATTATCAACAATGGAGTGCTAATGGTGGTCACTTGGAGCCTTCGCTCGATTGATCATCGTGAAAGCTCAGTTCTCACAAAATACAAAATAAAAACCGAAAATCCAGAACTACGTAGCTTTGAATTCTCCATCGCACCGGGAGATACGTAGGAGCGGATCCCCTCCGTCAATCACAACAAACTAAAAACATTTTTTTCTTTCAAAAAACCAAAGCGGGGTTAACTCTCGTCAAACACCGGAAATAAAAATTTTCTTTAAGTCTTTTCAATCAAGAGGCAAATTTAAGTATTTTCCAAATCAACACTTAAAACCACTCGTTTAATTAAAGGTTCCCTTTCAGTAGAAAGGAGGTGTGGGGCGCTAATACCTTCCCTATGCCTAACCGACCCCCGAACCCAAATCTTCCGGTTTTCCAAAAGACCATCTGCCTTCCAAAAAGGTTTTTCTTCAATATTTTCCTTATAAAAAATATTGGTGGCGACTTCATTGTTTTAAAGTTGTAAAACGAAGAAAAAACCCTCGGGGACTTTTTCGGGCGCAACAGCTGGCGACTTCACTGGGGACTAAAAGAAATTTTTTTTTCAATAAAGAGGGTCGAGCCTAATTAATTAAATGTGTGGTTTGTGTGTTTTATTTGAATATCTTGTTTTGCCTCTATTTCTTTCTCATACGAGAATTGTTGCATCCATATGCATTCGCTTCTTCCTCTTCTATGATTGTTTCATGTCTACTTGATTGCATCCTTGCAATTCCACTGCATTCTCACATTGTCATGTTACATTCATGTATATTTATTTATTCTTCTTCTATGTTCGCTTCTTGCTTAAAATGGTAGATAGTCTCTCCTCTTATCCTCTTTGCTTATATGTTTCTTTCTTTCATGCATTCCCCCAATCTTATCATGCTCCCTCTTCTTTGCTCCCTTTCTTTGAGGTAAGCAATGCGTGCAATTACTGTTGACTCCTTAGGATGATTTGTATATTGAAATGATGTATGCATGTTGAACCTTAGGGTAGACGACCCTTTTTTCTGGACTGTTCTGGGTTTTCATTTGCAGGTGGGGAAGGGTAGCTATTTCTAAGTATCGTGCCCTCAACATACACACACACCCTATGCGTGTGAGCGTTGAGTGGGGCCTAAAACCCAAGGTCTGAACAAAAACCTAGGAGAGTGGGAACGACTAGTGACTGCCATTCGTAGACCTTTTGTCTGTATGGCTCTCATGAAAGTTCCGCCCAAGAGTACGCTTTGTCATGATGCCTCACACTCAGTAGCTTTCTACGATTGTGGGTGTCATCATGAGAGAGACTTTAGCTCTTGGTTGCCATTGTGAGGAAGTGATTAGAACCTACATGTGAGGATTACCCCTTTCGTCGACTTTAGACCCTAGGATTCCCAACCATTCGTAGGACACGGGGCACACCCTTGTTTGTTGCATTTAGCCTAAGCATTCCTTTTTCTCAAATTTTATTTCAAAAGTTGTAGAAAGTAATTTTTTTTTTCTTTTCCCCTCATAAACACCTACATGAGGTGGCATACTTTCAAAATACCACCAATAAACCTCATTTTCTTACCATTTTTTTCATGTAAACAACACATCATTTCACATCCACATCATTTCGCATTCATCTCATTTTGCACCATTGCATTTGCATCTAACAAAATCTTGAAAATTTTTTTTCGTCATTTGCATTCTTCATGCATTAAAGCATTGCATTGCATTCATTCATTCTTGTGTTCATAAGTGTGTTTCATCAGCGAGAAAATCGTGCAATTTGGTTAGGCATCGCTATTTGACGCGTCTACAAGCAAGGAACATGGACAACAATCAAGGCGACGCTGATCAGGACAATCCACTGTCACATCAGAATGCCGGAATTCCAGGAGATCCAAATCCTAATGGTCAGGGTCAGCAAGGTCAGAATCAAGGGAATCAAGTCCTTGGTGAGATGGAAATCATAAAAGCTCAAATGGCGAGAGGTCATAAGAGTGATGAGTGCTTTAAGAAATGTTGGTACGGCTGAAGCTACTGCTGCTGGGGTGGACAATCCTCCTCCCCCTCCTGGGTCAGGGATCTCTCAAGCCCTTCAAGCAGTGCAATGGCCTCCTATGGTCTCCCACTCAGGCTATACGCCCTGTAGCGACACAAATCCACGGAGGAGATCCTCCAAGAACCGCGGGCAAGCTCGGCGACATCGTTGCGAATGAAGTTGGAGCAGGGACGCCTCAAGCCCAGATCCAGATCCCAATCCCTACTACTGCTCCAGAAACTCCGGTGGGTTTCAATTGGCCAATGACGGTCCATCCCCAAGTTCAGGGACCAATTCACGGGAATACTGATTCACTCACGTGACCCACACGTGAACCCGACCATGATGGCGATGAGTAATCCTCATTCACGGTGTGAATGGTTTCCCTCGAATTACCCTGCGAAACAATAAGTCGATGATCGGATGCTAGAAGAGAGATTAAGAGTCGTTGAAGGAGCGAGTTCGGGGGCGAGAAATGCCCACTTAGCCGTGTTTGGTCCCTAACTGGTCTTGCCTCCCAAATTCAAAGCACCAACTTTTGACAAATACAGAGGGACCACTTGCCCAGTCAGTCATGTGACAATGTACTGCCGGAAAATGACTGCCTATGCCCGGGATGATAACCTGATGATGCACTGCTTTCAGGAAAGTTTAGCTGGAGCTCCACTTGACTGGTACATGCAGTTGGAGCCAACCAATATCCGCTGCTGGAAGGACACGACGAATGCTTTTATGCGTCAATACTAGTACAACAATGATTTGGCTCCGGATAGGACTCAACTACAATGCATGTCTAAGAGAGATAATGAGTCGTTCAAGGAGTACGCTCAGAGGTGGAGGAACCTCATTTGCTCAAGTAAAGCCCCTCATTGGACAAAGAAATGGTCCACATGTTTATGGATACCCTTCCTGCGGTGTATTATGATAGGTTGGTTGGCAGCGTAGCCTCGAATTTCTCTGAAATGGTGGTCACAGGGGAAAGAGTAGAGAATGGTATGCGCAGCGGAAGAATATCTCATGGCCCAACGCCTCGTTCCAGTCAGAAAAAACCTTTTTCTCGGACCTACAAGAAGAAAGAGGTGAAACCAATGCGATTATCGGAGCGGTGGTCCGTCACACAGCAATCCTCCGCAAGCTATTCCATTCCCTTCTCAAGCACCACCTGCACAACCATTTCAAACAAACTATCAGTACCGGAACTATAATGAAAGGAAGCCTGTTGTCTTCGATCCCATTCCCATGTCCTACACGGACTTGTTTAATTATCTCATCACCAACAAAATAATCAACACTCGTCAGATGAAGCCGTACCAACCTCCCTATCCCAGGGGATACAACGCAAATGCTACCTGCGCCTTTCATTCTGGGGCAGTAGGTCATGTGGTGGAGGATTGTAAAGCGTTCAAGTATGTGGTGCAAGAATTACTTGATGCAAAGACTATATCATTCCAACAACCCAATGTAGCCACCAATCCGTTGCCAGGGCATGGAGGATCTGCTGTTAATGCCGTTGACCATCAGGGGGGTCAGTGTTTGGTTAGAAAAGTTGATTGCATTCAGATGCCTTTGAATTTTATCCATGCTGAACTATGTCGTTTTGGTGTCATCAAAGAAGGGTGTGCTAGGAAAGACGCCTGTGATAATCCTCAATGCATTGGGGCATGTGAAAGCTTTAAACCAATTCTCCAAGATCTCTTAGACAGACACTTGGTCCAAGTGGGAATCCAGGAGAAAGAAGAAAGTGTATCTACCTTGCAATCAGGCCATGGAGGCTTCAGGAAACCGATTGAAATTCCCCGCAATCCGAATTCCGGCCAGTGTGACGAGACCCTCGACTATTGTTATTCGAAGACTCTTGCTACCCACTAGTAGGAGACTAGGATGACTCGTGGAGTCAGAATGTGCAAATGCAAGAGAGAGGTCCTAAAGGCACTTTGGATATAACAAACATTCTTTGGAGGTAGTGGTATCACAAGAAGTGGAAGGGTGTATGCTCCGAAAATCTTAGGGGAGAACAATCAAAAGCGGATGAAGAAAGGGCCCGTAAAGGAAAAGACAAAGAAAGCGGTAGAAGTCAAAAGGTATCGACAAAGAGGCTCAAGAATTCCTGAAAGTAATGAAGCAGAGTGAATATCGGGTGGTAGACCAGTTGAATCAAACTCCATCCAAAATCTCAATGCTCTCTTTGTTGCTTAGTTCAGAGGCACATCGTGCTGCACTGCTGAAGATCTTGAATGAAGCCCACGTCTCCCACGACATTACAAGAAACTGACTTGATGGTATAGTTGGCAACATTGTAGCATCCAATTACTTGACTTTCTCGAGACGAGCTTCTCGGTGGGAAAGAATCATAATCAAGACCTTCACATCTCAGTCAAGTGTGGGGACTATATGCTTGCCAGGGTGCTCATTGATAATGGCTCATCGTTGAATGTGATGCCTAAGTCTACAATGAATAAGCTGAATGTAGACTGCTCATATCTGAAGCCGAGTTCTACCTTGGTCAGAGCTTTTGATGGATCAATGAAAGAAGTTTTTGGAGAAGTAGAAGTGTCGCTGCAGGTAGGCCCTGAAATGTTTTATGTCGTCTTCCAAGTGATGGACATCAGTTCCTCCTATAGCTGCCTGCTAGGACGTCCTTGGATACACGCTCTTTGAGGCGATACCATCCTCGCTTCATCGAAACTCAAGTTCGTGGCTAAGGGAAAGCTGATAGTGATCCACGGAGAGGAAGAAATACTGATAAATCGATCACCGCCTGAATGTTACGTGGAAGCGGCAGAAGAGTCCCTTGAGACTGCCTTTCAAGGGTTGGAGATCTCAAATCTTTGTCTTCGTCGAAAGTGAGCTCTGCGAAAGCCTAAGTGGTCCAAGGTCGACATGATGATCGCAAAGGTGATGTTAGGGCATGGGTATCAGTCGCAAGGGCTTAGGAAAAGTTGCTCGAGGATTGTAACACCTGCCCGGTTGAGGAAACATTGAAAGATTCGGTGTTGGGTACATCCCAAGTCTTCTTTGATCGGAAAGGCTAGCATCGACGGGGAGGAGAAGTGGGTGGCCAAACTCGGAGGAGAACACCCAATCGGGGAGGATGATCATCGCTAACCTCAAGAACAAATTCCGATCTTGGCATCTTTGAACCACGACCAGTTAATGTGGTTGAAGAAGGATTGAGCTCGGCGATCGTGTTGTATCGGCTTAGTGCGGCTCTTTGTCTTTGTGGGAGAGAAGGCGCAAACCGGGAGACCATGGATTTCCGTATTTTTCAATTTAAAGTAATTTTCATTGTAATGTAGATTTCTCGGCTCGCCAAGGCCTTGGAACATTTCATTCGGGCACACACATTTTTATCAAGACTCATCAATCAATAAAATGTTATTTTGAATTTTCAATAAAATTTCTGTCTTCATCTCTTGTTTGTGTGTCTTTTCTTTGTCTTTATTCGCGCTCCATTTTAATGCGGATCAAAAATAATCTCTGAAAATAATAATGCCCATAACTCATCTGTGACTTTGACTACCCGGTTAATCAAACCGAGGAAGAAGTTGAAGACGATTGGGATACTCCAGGAAATCATGAGAATGGTAGAGCAGAAGAAGGAAAAGTCATTGAGCCCCATGGGGAGTCCACACGAAATGGTCAATTTGGGTACTAAGGAAGACAGTAAAAGAGGTCAAGGTTGTACTGCAATGGAGGATAAAGAGCGCAAAAAGTTGATTCACCGCTTGACTATGCCGACGATTCGCCGACTTATCG